>CM074945.1:11171970-11195414 GCA_037577455.1 Pangasius macronema | reverse complement strand
ATTTTTAATGGTTTCACCTTTTTAGCCTGGCAATATTCTTTCTCCATCACCTTCCCCAGGACCCACGGTCGCCTCGTAGCTCCAGCTGCTACAGCAAAAAACATGCATATTATTTGAACGGGTGTGTGTGTGCGATGTATAGAAATCCAAAAACAATATACAAAAAAAATATGAATAATTTTAAATAAATAAATAAATAAATAAATAAATAAATAGAGAGAGAGAGAGAGAGAGAGAGAGATGCACACACACATGTTTTTGTTAGATATCTCTTATATATATTTTGTGTATATTTTGTTTGTGTGTGTGTATATATATATATAAATAATTTTTGAATAATCATTGACATTCTTTTAAAATGACTGGACAGAATAACAGCACTAACGAGGGTGTTGAGTAAAGTTTGGATGGAGGTGACCGTTAGAAAAGAATGATTTCATGCCGTCTGTTGGTTTCGATTATCTGATATAATCCATCTCTGGTCAAGTCGTAACCTCATGGCAGAGGCAACCAGCCTTAGGGCTAAAATGCCACCAGTTTCTGCAGGAAACCCTGGACCAGTACCAGGGTCTCTCACAAATGATTACGTTCCAGTGTTATTAATTTATAACACTTAAAAAAAAAATGAAATTACTTGGTTGCATTTATTCAACTGTCAATATTCAATTATTCAATTTTACATCAGGCATGCTATTTATGGCATAAATAATATTCCATGTCAAATATTAGTTAAAGAGTTGGAGTCACTGTGTTGCGCGTACAGTGGAGCTGACAGGTTCTCGTATGTAATGAGCTGAGCAGTGAGCAGTGAGCAGTGTGGTGAACAGGAAGCCACTCCGTACAACACACACTGTATTAAACAGGATTCCTGTCTGCAGACGAGCTGAAGGTTGTTATCTGGGACAGGAATTGTCTTTGCTTACATTTGATCACATCCATCTACAGGTAATTCAGTACAAGTGCATAGTGCTGATTTTGTTCTGGCTGGTGTAGAGAGGGTCTAAAATAAATATTAACCTGTTTGTTATAAAAATTAAATATTAAAATGTATGAATGTGTTATAAATCAATCTGACCGTTCTAACATGCTTTACTGTTAATGCTTTTGACTCCAGAGTGTACAACCTGCTGCACAGTCGTGTGTGTGTGTGTGCGTGTGTGTGTGTGTGTGTGTGTGTGTGTGTGTGTGTGTGTGTGTGTGCGTGCAGACCCGGCTTGAGGTCCAGCGCTGCGAGAGATTCTGAGTGCAGGAAGTAGAGAGTGGGGCCGACTGTGAAAAGGACGTAATTATCGTGTCGCTCATCCAGGATTATGAGGACCAAATCTCCAACCTGAAAACTGCGAAGAAAAAAAAGGACAGAATTAAAAAAAGAAAGAAATAACAGAACTCCAGGTTTAAATAAAATAAATACATAAATAAGACTTACTCTCGAATGGCGATTTTCTCCGAATGCCTCGAGGACACAGAGGACATGCTCTGCGACATCTAAACACAACACCACATCGTTTACAACATTAATACGCCATTTGCTCTAAACCCTGAACAAAAATCACACATTCTTTCCCCTTATTTATCTCAATTTAACCCTTACATTTTTTCCGTAAATATCCGCCACAGACTTCATCCAGTCCTTCTGTCAGTGACATCAAATAAACATCCCAATGTTTTTTACATCATGGAAAACAAATAGCAGGGTGGAGTGATGCATCCGGCAGAGTTTCCCTACAACAGCCCGTCCCAAAGCCTTTTATTCCTCTTAAACTACGGCCATTCGCCAATTTAATTATTTACTAAAGATACAGACGTCGGACTTTTTATCTGATTGTAGTTACGTTATGTGGATCGTGCGCGGAGCAACGCATCACTTACGCTACAGGAGCTATAAAACACAGCGTTTTACATCATCACGAAATCCCTCTGTCCTGAAGATGCCCGGAAAAACTTACTGACTGTACAAAGTGCTGACACTGGAGACTCCTTCCTTCCAGGAAGCGCCACCATATCAGCAACTGTACGCGTTTCGTTCTTAAGTGACCTGTATTTTCACCTGTTTAGTATTGGATTGTGTAGACGGGCACTTGTGTTACTATAGAAACGATAACGCAGCAGAAGGAGTGCTTCAATATAAACCCGTGATTTAAGGAAACGGTTTAGGGGGAGATCGCCTCGCAGCCGTGGTGCAAAACTAACACACAGCTTGGTTAGTAAAGTAATATTTAAAAGCAAACAACAACAACAACAACAACAACAAAACCCTCTTGTGTTGTTCCACCACTATAAATTATAAATTAGATCGCCATTCCACCAGCAGTGCTTAATTTTCTGATTCTGTAGAACAGAGAATGCAACGTGAGAGGGTTTTTTTTTCTATTTTGGGTTGTTTTGTTTGTTGTTTTTTTTTTTTGAGCTTTGCCTCTCTGTTCTTTATTTGGAACAGGCTATTTTAGTCTCTCTTGTCCTTCTTGACACCGTAAAATTTTCTTTTGCTCCTCCGACTGGCTAACCGGCAATTTGCACAACTCCTCATTCACTTTCACTATTTGCCAATTGCCTCATACTAGCGCAAAAAAAAAGGAAAAAAAAAAAAAAAAAGAGAAAAGAACCGGTATTTTGTGTCCTTGAGAGCCAAAAATCAGACAAAAAACAAAACAAAAACAAACAAAAAAAATGCATGGGCATAAATATTTAATAATGAATTCTTTAGGAGGAGGGCATTTATTTCATTTCTGAGATTTTTTCCCCTCTGATCTTTTTCCTAACCCTGATGTATTTTAGGACTGAAAACGATAAGACGGTAGACATACAGTATACGGTGGATTTAAATACAATAAAGCAGGCGGCGAAGGTCGGGGCGTCTTTTAATTTGGTTGCAGTGCCACCTAGTGGTGCTTATGAGCAAGCGTGGATCAAATTAAGTCGAGTTGGTACTCTGAAGCAAATTAACTGCTCATTCGGACAGAACACTCCTCTGGGTCCTGCTCTCTCCGCGGCGATCTGTTAGGCTTTTCATACAAAATAAAAGAAAAATAAACAAATAAAGATGAACCCTGTGTGCAGGATCGGTCCTGCGGGACAGCCAATTCAATCACGTTAAAGAGACGTGCATTTTAATGAACGGCTGATAATGTGCTGTTCGCCACCTGCACAACGCCAGTCCTCGAATTCAGTGATGCATAAATTACCGCGCCTCTCTCCATCAATGGGTGTGTTCACCTGTTGAGTTACGTAACGCGTCACGCACCAGTCTAGATAATTCAGCTGTCCGACATTCCTGGTGCCATTTTAATAAACTTTTCTATATGATTTGAAACAAAGAGGGTGTGGTGAAGCGAGGCTTTATTAAAAGCTGCCGTAGGACACACACCAGTCTTTGGCTGAGCCTCTTGTTCTCCTCTTCCTTCATGTGCAGGGTCTGCAAGAGAACCAATGCGAAATGAAATAATGCCATCGGTTATCTTTAACGGTCTTAAAGTAGTGGAGACCAGAAGTGTAGAGAAGAAGATCCACTCACTCTTTCCAGCATCAGTATCCGCTGCTTCTCCTCTGACAGCATCAGCACGTTATCACTACGAGAAATAAAACAGCAATTCGTCACGCTGTTTTAAAATATCTGTAAATTCATTCATTCATTCATTCTCTCTCTCTCTCTCACTCTCTCTCTAACTCACGCTGTCTCTCTCTAACTCACACTGTCTCTCTCTCTCTCTCTCGGTGTCTCTCTCGCGCTGTCTCTCTCAAGTCCAACGTTTGCTTTGTGCTTTGGCTCAGTTCGCGTCTCACAGCTCAGTTTAGAAGTCAGGTGACAGACGAGTCGATTCAGAGACACTTTCGCACTGCAATCAGACTCTCTCGGAACGGTCGTTTTGTTCCGCATCGGTGTGTGGAAATGTTGCAATAAATGAAAGCGCTCGTATATTTTAACGGTTTCGAAACGAAACTTACTGCTCTCTCTTGCTGTGTCTGATCTCCTGATGCTCCTCAGTCTGGCCAAAGAAAGCCATGAGGCTCTCTGGCAATCTCTCTCACCTAATCTGTGTCACCCTCTTTACCATCCAACTCCCAAATGGTCGTTTTCTGCACCGTGACGAGTTTATTATTGTGCAGATTTTGTATTATGTATATAAAACAGACGCTTACTGGACGGTCATCATGCTCGCTTCGACAGCGGAGTCCACTCTGTCATCGTCTCGCAGCGTGGCCACAGACCCCAGCCTCTCCGAATCCAGCGCAGGCAGGATGGGGACTTCGGTGGGGGCAGGCCCACACGCTCCGGGCGTCTCCACGGCAACGGTGATGGGATTGGGCACAAAGAAAGCGGAGGAGACGAGGGTGGAGCTCCGGAGGCGGTTGAGCTCCTCCTCTAGGTGTTTTTTCTCCTGCAGGATGGTGGCGCGGTCCTCAGAGAGAGTCTCGATCAGGCCTGGAGGAGAAAAACAAGCTGATCACTCCACAAACACTGTTCTGATTATTCCAGCGGATTCTCGGGTCATATTTCTCTGACAAGATGTAGTCCTGGGAATAAAGCTGAAATGCTGCTATTCAAAAACTTACTCTTATCCTTCTCCTGCTGCAGCGTCACCTTCTTCAGCTTGTCACTTAGCTCACTGATGATCTGCTCCTTCTTTAACTTCTCCCGTGTCAGTACAGTATTGAAATTAGTCTGTAGACAAAAAGAGTTGATTTTTACTGCTTACTTAGCGAGCAAGATGACAAAAAAAACACATGTACTGAATGGTTCATGTCACACACACTGTCCCTGATTAAAAGTCTGAATCAGGCGTGTTAGACCGACTTGTAGCCAGATGTGCACCGTGTGCAATCAATTATTTAACTGGTTTAGAGTAAAGGCAGAAAGACAGGTGCGACTGCAATGGCACAATGTAATCCGGCAGGCAAACACTTAACACAGCTGAAGTATAAACAAATTAGAAGAGATTTGGGGAGACAACGTCGCCATTCTGCAATATTTAAAAAGGAAAGAAGTGACTGGGCTTTACAAAGAGCAGTCGAGTAATTCATTCACTAGTGGCACTGCAGGGATGTGGAGTAGTCGGGCAGCGAGTACAAACAGTGAGGCAGACAGTAAACAAAGTGATTCAGCTGGAAAATATTTTACACATTGTGTAAGAATTTCTTCTTTCTTTTAATGGTGCAATAGTAATTTTTAAAGATTTCCTACTTCCTACCTCAGCACAAGTGTAATAAGTGGCTGAGAACACAATAGTTGTTTGTGTTTGGATGGGCCTCCTGTCAGTCATTTTATAGACACTTTACAAGCCTTCAAAGACCCTGGGGGCGGAGCTATGTGAACATGTGTGGGAATGGAGGGGTTGGCTCAAGAATGTAAAAAAAATTTCAAACGTCAGATACACCTACTTAACTACTAGTGACTAATCTTACCTAATGCACTTTTAATGGAACGGTATCACGTTCAGGGTGGAGATGTGCGCGTCCGCCTGCTCCTGAAATGCGTAATCGTGTGTAATTGCTGATGTGGTGACGTTTTCTGCTAGATGTTGTTTATTTTGTCTTATTAGCTTCACAGGAGAGAAAAACAAGAGGCTGGAGAGGGAACGACTGTTTACAGCTGCGGTAACTACGTGAGAACAGGAAATAACCTGTTTAGTGGACATTCCACAGCATTAAATGCACTTTGTATCCATTGTATAGTTCTCTCGCTCTTCAATAAATAAACGAATGTAAAGACCCTACAGTATCTCTCAGCTACCAGAGTAAAGAAACGTATAGAGAAAACTGATGCGTGCACAGACACGTCTCCAGCGTCTCCTACCTGCTGCTCAGCGATCAGAGAGGTCTTCAGGTTCTGCAGCTCCTCGTTCTTCTTCCTCTCCAGCAGCTCCAGCTTGCCCAGGAGAGATGCTCTTTCTTCATCCAACCTCTGCTGCAATGCGACGTCCACAGCTTCTCTGTCCCCAGCCTCAGCTCCTCTGCAGCATCACGGTCAGGTTAGTGGTTTTTAATCAGTGCAAAGGTTGAGTACAAAGAGCTCGACTCAAATGAGAATAAAATTAGGCTGCATGTTTCCCCAGAAATGATGCTTCATTCACACATGACTGTGGAGTTACATCAGAACTTCAGCAAACTTGAAATATTGAATGATATAAGCCCTCTGCCAATCAATAAAAAAAATAAATAAATATATTTATTTAAGAAATGAGATGAGATGATTGATGTCTTATTTATGTTCTATAAAATGTTTTCTCTCACTCACTTGTCAGTGGAAAGACTTTCACCAAGTTGAGTTTCAAGTAGTTTAATTTTTCCCAACAGCCTCGCTTCCACCTCTTCCTTCTGCAATAAGGCGTCTTTTAGTGCCTCTTTCTCCTCCACCGTCCTCCGGGCCTCCTGACGCTCCTGCTCCAGCTGCCCTGACAGGAGCGTGTTTACAGCCTGCAGGTCGCTGACGGCGGTTTGCAAGTCGCGCTCTTTATCCACGAAAGCCCTCTGATCCTCCTCCTGTTCCTTGCGTAAGGTTTTGAGCTGGTCCTCCAGCTGGAGCTGGATCTCCTGCAGGCGTTCCTCACAGTCCTTCTCAGCGTCCTGAGACTTCTGCTTGAGTGTGGAGAACTCGTGGCGCAGGAGCGTGCTCTCCTCATCGTGCCGCTCCACCAGCTCGGAGATGCAGTGGTCCTTCTCGAGGCGCATGAGAGCGCGCAGCTCGGCGAGGCCTTGCTCATGCTCCTCGTTCTTCTTCTGCAGCTCCCGCTTCAGTGCCTCAACTTGCTCCTGGAGGGCCGTCGTCCGTGACTCCATCTCTGCCTTAAGGGCCTCCTCCTGCTGGTTCTTGGCTTCCACGTATTGCAAGCGCAGGTCTTCCGTTTCTGTCTCTTTAAGTGCCATTTCCACTTCGAGTTTGCATCGGGCATCTGCGAGCTCACTGATGCGGGCCTCGTAGTCCTTAAAGCGGCACTCGCGCTCCTTTCGTTCCGTTAAATGTGCTTCCATGACTTCTTTCAGTTTGGCTTGGTTCTCAAGGGTTAGGGTGTCTAGAGCACTCTGGTTGTCACGTTTCAGGATCTCCATTTGTGCTTGGTGCTCCTTTTTCAAACGAGATTCCAAGTCTTGGAGACGGTTCTTCTCTGTGTTCTCCATTTCTTGCCGTACCTTCCGCTCGATCTCAACTTGCAGGCAATCCAGCTGGTTGGCAAGGGCGTCTCTGGAATGCAGGGCGTCTTGAAGTGCCTTGCTGCGCTCGGCAAGGTTCCTCTCCAACTCCTGGACAGCCTGCTGGTGGCTGTTGCGTATCTCCTGCAGCAAGCGCTCCCTCTCACCCTCCATCTGAGCCAGCTCTTTCTCCTTCCTCTCCACAAGCCCTTCGAGTTCGAGCATGGCCCTCTGGACGTCCCGGACAATCTTGTGGTTCCCTTCCAACTTGTCAGTAAGCCGGAGGATGTGCTTTTCGTGATCATCTTTCAGTTTTTGGAGCTCATTCTGGTGTGCCTCTCTCAGTTCCTCTTCTTGACATCGTCTAATATTGTTGACTATGCTGTGAATTTCTGTGCTCATCTTCTTCAAGGCAAAGCCAAAGTCCTGCTGCTCTTTCAAAACAAGTCCTTGGAAATGACAGAGGTCATCCTTGACTTTCCTCATGTTGCTCTGCGACTCCTCAGCAGCCAAACGGTACTTGTCTATGGTCACCTTGAGGGTCTTGATTCTGGAGTTCTCTCTCTCGAGCATGGTCGTGTCCTGGATCCTTTTGCTATCTATAGCATTGATGACTGAGGAGTAAAGAGACTCGACCATCATCTCAGGACTTGTAGGATCACTGATGGGATTGGGTGATGTTACATTCTCTTCGATGACAAACTCATTGACCGCTGACATGAAGTCTGACTCCGGGCTCTCGGCTAAAGAGTCCAGGTCCAGAGAGCCCTGCTGGAGCACGGGATCCATGTTGGGATGTCCTATGGTTTCAAAGTCAAACGTATGGGCGTCTATACTGTCAGGGGACAGATCTTCTAAGGGAGCTGGAAGGGAGAGCGGCTGAGTGGGTGGAGACTGTATACTGAGGGTGGGTTGAGTTTTGGATGAGGTGGGCGTGGTCTCGGTTCTGCTTTCCGAGCTAGGTCTCTGTGCACTCTGGCTCCCAGAAGCCTTCAAAAAAACAGAGCAAAAATTATCATAATAGAACACCAAGGTTCCAGACATTTGGAATGTCAAAAACATAAAAAGCGTGTTTTTTTTTTTTACCTTCAGTTCACTCAGTAAGTCTGTGATGGTTTGAGACATCTCGTCTACACTCCGAGCTGCTTGTACTAGCTGGTGAAGAGCTTCTGTATGATGGTTTAATGGCTCAAAATCACATAGTGATGGAACCCTAAAGGCAAATGGACATTATGAGCATGGCAAAAATAGAAAACTACACCAAAGTGCTGCAAAGATAAGCCAACTACAAGGAACTACAGCCCAAAAACCAAAGCCCAGAATCTTTAGCAAGAATAACTCGAGGGAAGTCATGGCCTAATGGTCTGAGNCGATCCCCCAACTGCTCCCCGGGCACCGCAGCTAAAATGGCTGCCCACTGCTCCAGGTGTGTGTTCACTACTGTGTGCGTGCACTTGGATGGCTTAAATGCAGAGCACTTGTTCCGAGTATGGGTCACCACACTTGGCCACAAGTCACTTCACTTTCACTTTTTTTGTTTTGGGGCGCATTCTACCAACCGTTGATTATTTTCCTATAACAGAAAATCCCCAGCTGCTTCATTCCTTACTTAGCAATTCTTTTTCTACTGCTTCTGTACTTGTATTTTACCTGAGAAAAGGCTGCACTTCAGCAGGACAGCAGCTCTTCAGATACTGCAGGTCGTTCAGGGAAATATCCGGAAGTTCAAAGTCAAACTTGCGAGGCTTTCTTGTCTAAAAGAAAAAAAAATTTAAAAAATGAGCAAGTGAAAGAGTGCTCAGAGAAAAAAAAAAACTCATCATGAGCTATATTGTCACGTGTTCAAACACTTACGCAAAATGACGTCGGAGGCCATGAGTCAAGTCCTCGAAACAAGCGATTTCTGAGAAATGACTTTCCTACAAGAAAAGGAAAAAAAAAAAAAAAGTCAGAGGCGGATTTTGTAAAGAGCTGCTTCAAGCAGCCTCCAGAACCAACGTGCTCTTTATCCATATTTACATGAAGCTCAGCAGATTTGTGGAGAACACAAACAGTAAGCTCATACTTACTGAACAGCTTGCCAAACGTCTCCCTTTTGGCCTTCTCAGCCTCATAGAGGTTTTTCCCATCTTTTACCAGGGCCCTGGCCCACTGGGGAAACACAAAGCAGAGAAAGCACTGCTGCTCAGACTATATGCCATGAACACAGAATGAATAAACAGAAATAAAGGATATTTAGCAGATTCTAGTTGTGGCCAAAATTGCTCTGGGCTAAATTACAATATTAACACTGCTGTTATAGGGGGAAAAATAATCAATGCTGGGTTGGTGCTATGGAATTTCTATTACCACCTCTAAATATTTTGTTCTTTTTACACCATAGCAATTCTCCGATGCTAACAATTTATTTATTTTTTAAAAATTGTTGTAGTTTTTATCCATTTATAGTTACATTTAACATCGTGGAACATCTGCAAACAACTTAGGTCTTGTTCTCACTTATGCTACAACAGCTACACACAGTCGTTCCCCTGAAGTTAATAAGACAAAAATGCAGCAGGGTGCAAAGCCCTGACAACTGAGACTCCTTACATGAACTGTTAAACACATTCCAGTATATCAACAACTAGACTTTCTGTATTAAGTAACAGCACATATTTTGATTCATTTATTTTTATGCTTAGTTTATGTAAAGCGTCCACTATACAGTCTCTATTAATAAGCCGTTGCTATAGAAACGATAAGGTAACTTGTGGCCAGGACTACCGTTATAGAAAATGAATCAACACCTACTGGCCAAACAGTATCGTGCACCGGCGTACAGTACAATATTAAAACAAAGGGCTAGACCTTGAAAAATGTGTCAGTGGGGTACTATCAGGTCTGATCACCTCACCTCTCTGTAGTGTTTAACAAACATTTTCCGGCGCACCACCTCCACCACGGCCAGGCAGTACATCTGCGGGACGGTACTGAGGGCCTCCACTACACGCACTCGCTCCAGCAGCTCGGTCAGGAGGCGCAGCAGCGCTTGCAGCTTCTCGCCATCCTGATCCGCATGCAGCATCACGTAGCAGCACCATCTATAAGCAAGACATAATGATATGCGCTGATCAGCTGCTCTCCTCTACGGTTAAGGAACCGGTGCAAAATGATCACTGAAGCTCACGCTGGTGTGAAGAGTTCACTAAAATCGCACATTCTGTTGCCTTTCGATGTCTCTATGTGTATAATGACACCACATGTACTTGAAACGGATTGCTACTACAGACCGAGACTATTACTGATATCTGTTAAGCCAAAATGTTTAATAATGTCTAAGTCATGACCGTCCTTACTTGAGACGGACTTGCAGGTTGTTGGCCAGTTCCTGTTTGGCAGTCGTGCACTTCTGCTTGATGTCCAGAAGCTTCCTGTGGTTGGTCAGCATGATCATCAGCTGATTGGCGTGACTCAGACACAGGTCCGGCAGCACGGAATTGTCCTTCAGGTTTTCAGCCCTCATCTGATTGGCTAAAAATCCCTGTTTAAAAAAAAAAAAAATAATAATAATAATCAGAGCTAACATAAAATTCGCACAAGGCCCTACATCTCAGAAGCGCTAATCAGACCCAACAATTTTACCTGCTCTGAGAAAAATGTAATGCACTGTAATGATGTAATAAAGACGTATAAAGCAAGCTGATTAAAAAAAAAAAAACTAAACGGACACCGTACCTGAGCGAGCTCCTTCTGTTCGTTCACTAGCTTTTTGCAGCTGGCAATCATTTGGTCGAGTGCATACAATCTGTCTTCCAGCCCCTTTATGGCCTTCATGTTTTGATTATCCAGTTTGGTAATAGTGTCCCGGCACTCGACGAGAAACGGCTGAATAATCCGCGGATCGAGCTACAAAAGAAGAACGCATGCTGACATGAGACGTCAACAACTGCAAGTTATTATAAACATTACGCAATTAACATTAGGCAAATAGACTTCTGCTAGAAATAACTAGGACTACTAAAAATGGCTCCTCAGTATCCACGATATCGCCACAAAAGGACATTTGGAGCTGCCCCTCAGGAGAGAATCACTCTCTTCCGAGGAACACAGGGTTTGACACTTACATCCATTTTTTCTGCTTCGCGTTTAGAGTTTAATATCTGGGGAAGGGGCACTGATGCGCACTACAAGACTAAGTACAGCAAGTGGCAACAGTCAAAACACTTCTTTTCCAACATGCACTGAAAATCACGTTCATTCAAACTGAAATCGGACAAGTGCTGAGTCTGGCGAAACACGGTATGTGATTCAGCCTGTAATTTTCTCAGAGGACAGACAAAAGCACCGACATGGCTGAGCTGGATGGAAATAAAACCATAGTCGAGCACCTGGAAGAAAGGAAATGACCCCCGAACCCTGTGTACGTTTAACGCTGTACAGATAGGGCTATAGTCACACCACGGCGCTGCTGAGTTCTCAGATCTGATTGGACAGGTGTCAGGTGTTGATTTGGTGTAAGGACATGTTTTAATTACAGTTTATGAGAAGCTAATCATGTCTATCATGATTGTGACGCTCCAGATAAACCATTACTAACATGAATTTAAGATCAGTGATAACTCAGAAGTTAGCAATAGTGGAGTTCTTTCCTGCAGTGGCTGCTATCGGCTGCTGACAGCCTGGTAAAATTGTAAACCGATTTCCGGTCGTCTCCTTTAATGATCTCACGCTTACTCTGTTAATGGAGTCGAAGCACTTCCTCACTACAGCCTCGACGTCATTGGGCCGGTCCTGGACGTTGATCCAGTCCAGGAGCGTGACGTTAAACGAAGGAGCATCCGTTTTTTCTGTCTCCTCCTGCTCCTTTTCCTCCTCCAGCGCCTCCTGAAGCCCGCTGCTGCTGCTCCCCGCTCTGTCCTGAGCCGGGGAATCTCCTGAAACAGGAGATTTCTGGTTCCGCTGGACCTCCTTAGGGCACAAGAAGGCCGACTGGGAGGACGTTTTGCCTCCTTTTTCGTCGTCAGGCTCGTCGTCTGTTCTGGGATGCGGGGAGGAGGATTTCTCCAGGCTTTCTCTGTAGCTGTGGCGGGTCAGGCACTCCAGCAGAGGGATCTTAGCCATGACCGAGACGGCCGTTCCGAGCCTGCATGTGAGCAACAAGATAAGGTAACAGGTGGCACTTTTTAAGGTATGAAAAGGTAACCTTTTGCACAGCTGTGTACACTGTAGCGCTACTCACTTTGTTAGCTTCAGTTTGATGTCTTCAAAATCCTGTTGGTAGTTAGTGTACGCGATGTCGAATTTCGAGAGCAGCTTCTGATAGGACGTGGTGCAGTCGTCCAGGTTGGCCATGATGGCGGCCCAGCCCTGGTGCTGGAGGTGTTCATCGTGGACCAGGCGCTCACAGAAAGAGCACAGCTTCTTGGCAACTTCAAACATTTCCTTGGGAAAAAGAAAGCCAATACAACATAAGCACAGATCAGCGCTGAATGACCGGAATAAATATTTCTGCCCCTGCCCCTCAAAAGATTCATTATGCCAATAATCTGGCTGTGGTGTTAAAACAGCAGAAGATATCATCAACTCTTTAGTCGGAATGCTTAACAGACGTACAAGCATAGTTAGTAAAGCGTGTAAAGTGTGAGAGGAGTACCACGGCGAGCTGCGTCCGCGAGGCCACAGTGTGAAACACGGCCGGCATCATGAGGGACTCCTCCACCTTCATCTCCATCTCATTCTCTATGGAGAAGGTGGTTTTGGGGATCGTCGGCGCACGGTCGCACAAGATCATCTCTTTGTTGAACAAAAAGATGGGGTTCGTATCCTGGGATGAGAGATGAAAAAGAGAGCACGAGGTTACGTTTCGATTAACTACTCCACAAAACACAATAGTTCAGAGTTCATTTGACAAAAAAAATTTTTTTTTTTTTTTAAATAACATAGCAGTGGGAGGATTGGCCAAACAGAAACTCCAATCAGGTGGCTTAAAAGTGGTGCAATAGGAAAGCTGGGAGCTAAATTGGCTACGCTCTCTGGGTGGGAGGGGCATACTCTTTCTCCCCTGTCAATCACAGCTACACTAGTGAGCTCATGTATGTGGAAGAGGGCAGATAGCACTTTAATCAGAGTCTCTTAGGCCGCCCTGTGGCGGAGCACGAGCAGCGGTTTGAAAAAGATGCGCAGGATGGCTTCCTGTGTCTCAGAGGAAGCACTGGCCAATAGAAAAACTGTGGACAAAATGGAGAAAAAAGTGATAACTAACATAATTCCTAATTGTTTAGGGATGTACTTGACTAGAATCACCATGGACTTCATCCTCACATCACAAGGAAAAGAACGTGTTCTCCGAGTCATCATTTTGGAACGACAGGTTGTGTTTAACCACAAGACGTCTGCCTCGTGTGCATAAAATGACAGACAAACCCTAATACGAGAAAAACTACCTGTGCGACAGGTTTACATGGTTACCAGCATCACACATAGGCATGTTACTCACCGTGCCTGCACTGTAGCTACACACTCTCCTCTCGGCCACCATACACTCGCCCCCATTAACCACCAGCACCTGATGCTGAGTGGCGATCTTGTACTTCGCCTGGATTGCATGTTTGAGGTCCAGAACACTACAACACAGCCGAACAGAGAGAAAGTCAGAAGGACAGCTTGCCTACATGTTTCACTGACTTCAGTAATAAATTGTTTAATATGCATTATACAACAGCGCTAATTTCTCGAAGGGTGTTGAATAATTTCAGCAATGACACACCGTACCATAACATCCACTATATTGTTTTTTTTATTTATTCATGTTAGATAACAGGAAATCATCCAAGGCACATCAGCCTTAATTACTGTGTACTTTACCAAGCAAACTAAAGCACAAGACGCGGTCATGTCATTCAATTCCCACGTTACTAATCTGCACCACTACTTTATTTTACTTCTAAACCTTTAAAATGCGCAACATTTCCGCAGGCAACTTACGTTTGCACCGCTAGCTCGGTGTCGAACGTCAACGTGCTCCCGTTATTGACCTGGAACACGTACAACTTCATGTTGAATTCTCCACTCAGCTTCCCCGCGGCCTTGCTCCGTCATCTAGTCTGTGATGCTCACCTGAGGAGAAAAAGAATTACAAAATTACATCCTGAAGGACACGGACTTCACATTTCAGTTTATTACGAGGCAATAAACCGGATCTGGCCCTGCGCGTGGACCAGACAGCTTTCCGTAATATACATCTTCTAGTAATAAACTGCTGTTATTTACCAAAACTTATAGATATGGGCAAGTTATCTGTAAGGAGGCGGTCATTTAACGTTCACAGAAGGAGTCTCCAGTGTCAGTGCCTCGTAACAGTCCGAGATAAAGCTGTAACTTTGCTCTTTTCATCAATGGAAAGTCTTGAGGATGGTTAAAATATCATATCAAGTCGATACACGATATGTACCTTGATTTTTTTATTTATTTTTTTTTTTACACACAGATCATATATAGATCACAGATCAGATCATTATAATTGAAATATTAAAATCTAGTTCATATGATACCGATGAAGTACTTCGATCTACTATAAGCGACATGTCCTTTCGAGACCATGTGGTGGTGATGTGTACTACAAACCTAATTCACTAGCTAGCAAAAGCTACCATTTGTGTTTTATTTATATTTACAGAAATCGTAATTACACCACAGAAGGGTTGTTTTTTAGAATATCAGGAAATGCGTATAATTATTACGGAGAATAGGGGAGATTGTCGGCTGCATGATCCTGCCTCAGTATGTAATTCGGCTGGGTTATGGGTTTTTCTCCCGAGGAAACACGGCATGACCCCAGGAGAACAGTACGATTAGAAATCACAAACGCAGCTGTCTATCTGCCTTTAAATGGAGATACTGAGAGTAAATACTTCACCACGTTCACGTTCACTGCACCGTGACTATTCCACATGCGCCTTCTCAACCGCGTCATGGATTTGTGAGCGAAATCAGAGACCGGAGATCAGATCTAGCGGGCGTGTCACTCTGTGGAGTCACCTGACACGACTGTCACGGCAACAATCTACAGTCTGGGCTAGAAAGAAATCAGCCTCGGCATCGCATCCTCGCGTCTTCATAGTGTTCTGTGTGGGTTTTTTCCCTTACGAGCTTTCGCGGTGATGTTGCACTCCTAAATAATCCTATTAAAATGTTTATTAACAGCAAATAATCTGATGCGGATCCAAAACCTATTTGGAAAAAATGACAGATATTATAGACAATATAGGTATATAGAGATTTTTGGGCTTCACATCTAATATCACAACCAGCCCAAATCCTTTGAGTTAGGTCATTTTATTCAGGATTATCCCTGTGTAATTAATTAATAAAAAAATTAATAAGAGTTATTAATTAAATTGTACAGCACTCTGGCAGCCCTTGTGGTGATTAAAATGTGCTTTAGAAATAAAAGTTGACTGTTACGTTCACCTCAGATCTAGACAAGGCTCGGCAAGACTTTCTCAGTGACAGCATATTACATTCTTCCTCTACTCATTGGATGTCATGAGGAGTAAAACCAGAGGTAACAAAAACAGCATAAAAACTACCTTCACCTTTCATCTCAAATGATGCTATGTCAATATACTTTATTGACTCTGCTACACCTTTTAATGCTTTCTAATTCAATATTTAACGCAATTTAATACAACATAGCTTTAGAGCGAGAGAGAGAGAGAGAGAGAGAGAGAGAGAGAGAGAGTGTGTGTGTGTGTGTGTGTGTGTGTGTGTGTGTGTTTACTAACCAAGCGCCTAACAGGGAGTATTTCAGGCTGAGTCATGTTGTTCCTCGCCGTTAAAGTGACTCAGTAGGATTGCTGACAACTGTTTACTTTACACTATTTGAACGATTCATGGTATAAAACCGTGCAGTTTGTTTTAAAATCTCATCCTGAAAGTGTGTATGTTGAAAAGCTGATCATTAACAGCACAGTCATTAGCTGAAACAGTAAGTTAGCTCGCACGCGCTTTCATAACTGAAAGCTCTCCTCGTCAACGCGGATTAAAATTATGTCTCTATAAATATATAACGTCCAAAATTACAGTAGGAATGCGGTTTTTTTAGAGTGATAACTGTTGTTTACGTCATTAAGCTTTTTTTTTTTTTAAGTGTAAACGCTTAAAATGTCCTTTAATCTCCGCGTTACGAGATAATGCAGCTAGCTAACTTAGCAATGCTAATATCTGCATCTGTCAGATTGGGTTCGGAGTCGATTCCAAACAAAACGAGTCGATTCTCCGAATCCAGGCGCAAAGAAATAAAACTACAGAGTCGATTCCGTGTCGGGGTTTTTTTTTCTTCTCATGTTCATCCATAATTTAAAGTGTGATTATTCAGAGCTCTATATTACTTCTATACCCAGTATAAGAATAATTTAATTTACCAACTGTTTCCTCGAAAGACTCGTAAGAAACACCCTTAATCTACAATTAGTCCAATGAAGAATAGAGTCGATTCCGTGTCGTTTGGTTTTTCAGCTCATATTCATGCAGTTAAAAGTGTAATCAGTTACAGTTCCCTGGTAATAGTGTAGAAAGACTTTACTGTACTAACTGTTTGCATAATAAACTAGTCAAAAAACACTCTTAAACTATAATTAGTCCACTGAAGAATAGAGAGTCGATTCTGTGTTGTTGAACAGTTTGTGTACAATTGTGTGTTTGTGTACAATTTAAAGTGTAATTCGTTCTGTGTTACTTAGAGAGTCGATTCTGTACTATTTTTCCTCTGCTCATGTTTGTTCACAATTTGCAAGAATGATTTACTGTTTGCTAAATAAACTAGTGAAAGAAATACACCATTACACTATAACGAGTCTGCTGTTAATTTGATGCCAATCCCAGCAGCTCTGACTGTTAGAGATCCGGCTTTAACCTGGACTCATTTAAACGCTATCTATCAATCCAGTAGCGTCAGACTTTAAATCCTGTTTGAAATAATCCGGACTACATTCGAGATATCATTAAATTTACAGTAAGCCAGGATTAACTTTTACTGTGCTGCTCCACAATGTTAAACTCAGACTTATATTTCAGGTAGAAATCATTTCTTTATTTAACAAAACACATTAACAACCAAAAGGGAAGGAAAAATATTGTTAATGTTATTAATTTCTGATTCTGAGTAGGGTTTCGTTTCATTCATTTATTTATTTAGGCATATCAGTCATGGTGGACATTCAGAAAAATTCCCAGTGTAAGGTTTCAATTGCTGATTTTAGCCATTTTTGTGGTGCAACACAAACTAATATAAAACTTTCAACCTCAAAACTTTTTATTATATTATAATAATTATTAGTGCAACCCATCTTAAATCAGTTAGAAGCGAACTTAAAAATGCCCTGAATCAAGAGAAGAACATTGTTATTTTTAATTGTTATTATTATCAGTAGATAATATAGTAAGAGATTTCTTTTCCAGTGCTGTGATTTCGTTTGTGGAATCTAAAATGTCTATTAAATGTATTATGAGGAATCGATTCGGAATCGACTCGGAGTCGACTCGTAGAGCAGTAAGTAAAACTCACCCTGTCAACGTGAAACGCACCAAAATCCATGTCTAAAATCGTGACCTAAACATTTTACATTACAGAAATGATTATGTTAATCTTGTATTTTTTTGCAGCAAGAAAAAAATATATAGAAACTGCAAAAAACGAGCTCTCATCTACCTAGCTTGCCTACAATGTCATAGGGTCTAACCGACATGTCTTAATGTTAATACCCAGACAGCATACATACTAAATGTTTCCATTAAATCCATTAAATAATATTTACCTGTTAATTGTCAATGTCCATCCTTCGCGTTGAGACGAGCAGCAGCAAAAAGCTCGCTTGCTCTGAGGCTAACACTCTGAGGCTAATGCTAGCTGCACATAGAGAATGCTATGCTAGCTGGATTAGCTGCCGGGCTAACAGGCTACCGAGAATAACCCTAGCAGTAAATACACACGGGCTTTGCTCTTCATGCAGGCATAAAGCCGTGCAACTAAAATCTCACCCTACTCCTTAAAAACCTGCTTCATAAACATTACTCTAAAATATAATAATAACAACAAGCCCTCTTGTCATAAATGTGAATTCTGGATATCTCATTAACGCTATTCTCAACCGTAAGCTAACTAAACAGGCTAACACCCTTCCACTGTGTTACTGCTGCTCTGTTTTGTTGTTGTCGTCGACCTTGACGTCATTGTGTGCCGCAGTGCATTCTGGGACTGAGTACACTCAGAGGCCACTTCATTAGCTAGCCAGGGCAGGGTGGAAGTGTTTTATTCCTCTTAAACAGCAGCAATTTGCTTGTTTTTTTATTAATTAACGCATAAAACGTCATGCTTTTTTTTAAATCCATTTACAGTTACATTTAATGTTGAGGGACGTCCGTGAGACAAGTGAGTTCCTGTTATCACTTACGTTATAGCAGCTACAAAAGTCGTTCCCTCACCAGCCTTTCTTTTTTCTCTCCGTTTCTTGAAGATCTCTCGATAACACAAAAAACACAGCGTGTCAGCTTGTCTCCGAGAAATCACAAACCCCTTTGTCCTGAAGGTGTCTGAAAACGTTTAAGGTGTAAAGTTACTGCTTTGCCTGTTACAAGGCGCTAAGAATGGAGACTCCTTCCCAAAATTCCTTGCAGAAAACAGTGAAAACCAAAAATCAACAAAGACACACATTATGAATTTTTAATTTTAAGTCAGTTAAATAATGGAAGTATCCAGCCAAAATGTACTCAAGCAAATAAATAAATAAATGAATGAATGAATAAATAAAAACCTGCTGCTTTTTACAGTGTAAATCCTGGTTGCCTCTGCCAGGAGGTTCCGAATCACAAAATTAATGTTTTGAAATGACAATACTGGGCACCAGATTTGAACCCTACTAAAAACCAGCTGTCTGAATTGAAGAGAACGTCCACACACACACACATGCAGACACACAAAATATGAACCAATGGACCAAGATCCCACTACAAGTGTCTCCAAAATTGTTAGAAATTACAGGATGAGACTCAGTGCTGCTGTTCTCTCCACTATGAACAAAAAGAAAAGCATCTTTAAATAAAACTATATAATGTCCCTGTATGTTCGAGCTCAAAATATCGCTTATTGCACATGTTATTCACATGCTTCACAGAAGATTTAATGGTTCTAGTGACACAAATGTGTTGAAAGGAGTCTAAATGTGTAATGGACTCTCAATAAAACAGTATAATCCATACCATCAGTATGGAAGTCTACTACATATGTGATAGGAAATTAATCATCTGGAATTATGCCTTATTTCTGTTTATGTTTAATGTGTTGAATCATCCGGAGATTATGTGTAAATTACAAAATAATGCTTTCAGTTTTCAGCTAATTTGTGTAATGTTGCGTTTTCATGTGTGTGTCTATGTCTACTTTTTAGCTCTTTGCAAAGGGCTAATTATAATTCATTTCAATTCAATTTTATTTATACACCACTTTCAACATTTTGACAAAGCAGCTTTACAGATATTCACATGTAAATTTATATTTAGATCCATAATGAACAAACCAGAGGAGACAGTGGCAAGGAAAAACTTGGAAGAAACCTTGAAAGGATCCCGTTCTCTTCTAGGTGACACCAGAGAGTGGGGTCCTGTGAGAAAAGGTGAGGGAAAAGTGCCCTATAGGCTCCCCTAAATGCGAGAAAGCATGCTGAAGTGCCTTATAGGGTGTCGTTTGAGTGGAGTAAGTGAGATGCAGTGACCTATAGGGTTCCCCTACGTGCAAGGAGACATGAGGAAGTGCCCTCTGGGGTGGCCTCACAGTGAAGAAAATGGAATGAAGTTCCATAATGGCTGAAAAAATGTGAAGAAATGCCCTCTAGGGTGCTGCTATATGCGAGAAAACATGATAAAGTGCCCTTACAGTGGAGAAAAGAAGATGAAGTGCCCTAAAGACTGCTCTTCAAATGAAAAACTGTGCAATGAAATGCCCTCTAGGGTACCACTATATGTGAGAAAACATAATGGTGCCCTATACAGTGCCCATACATGTGAGAAAACATGATGAAGTGCCCACTAGGATGCCCTTTCAGTGGAGAATACGTGATGCAGTGCCCTATAGGCTCCTCTGCATGCGAGGAAACATGTTGAAGTGCACTAATGGGTGTTCTTCCAGTGGGGAAAATGTGAAGAACTGCCCCATAGGGTGCCCTTACAGTGAAGAATACATGCTTCAGTGCACTACTGGGCTCCTCTACATCCAAGGAAGCATGATGAAGTGTCCCTAGGGTCCCCTCACACTGGAGAAAACATGATTAAGTGCCTTGTTGGCTGCTCTTCAAATGGTAAAAAGTGATGACATGCCCTCTAGGGTGCCACTACATGTGAGAAGACATGACAAGGTGACCTATTAGATGCCCCAATGTGTGACAATGACATAATGAATTGCCCTCTATGGTGCCCTTACAGTGGAGAATGTGTGATGCAGTGCTTATAGGGGTCCTCTATGTGCAAGGAAACATGATGAAGTGCCCTATAGGGTGCCCTTACCAGTGGAGAATAGATGATGGAGTGCCGTATGAGGTTCCTCTAAATGAAAGGAAACATGATGTAGTCACTCTAGGGTGCCGCGATTCTTGGTGAAGTGCACTAGTGGCTGCCCATCAAATGGAAAAACGTGATGAAATGCCCCAGAGGGTTCCCCTACATGTGAGAAAATGAGATGAAGTGCCCTCTAGGTGCTTGTGCCTTTTTATTTTTCAACCCCGTCCCCCAGTGTCTGCCCATGGGCATTAGCAGTGCTAACTGGCCTCTTCCTTTGATATGTGCAAAATGGTTTCTTGTGCAAATTGCTACATCATGCATGTTTTTGCTGATTTGCTGTGATTAATGTTGCGGAAAACTATTTGCAATTAATGAAGTTTTTTTTTTAGAGGATTGTCTGAGGAGCTTCTTCACTTGAGTTTTCAAGTTGCCTAAAATATACAACACAGAGCTGATGCAATATATATCCCCCCTACTGTCATCTATTTTTTCCCTAATTGTTTTATTATTACATTACAATATATTTTGATGACTCTTATTTCCCGAAAGAGAATGATGTGCGGGCGGAATTGCGAGGTAATTACATGTTTACTATAATAACATCATCGAAAAGTGTTGGGGCGATAAGCTTGCCTTGCTTGAGCTGGTGTCTGGAGACTCTGGAGTGACCTCGTGGTTGAATCCTGGATTCCTAACTTTGTGAATTTGTCAACTGACCCCTAAGATGTCAGTGAAGGTGAGCACGCAGAGCCTTCCTTGCTGTGCATTATTTAGTCTGGACGACGGCCATCTGAACCTCAGACCAACTGTTCATCTCCCACTGAGAACACACACAGGGGGGTTCCTTTATCTAAACAGAGGCTGGACATCATCACATGACCTAAAGAACAGCTGAAGACCTGGACCCCTACTGTGTATGATAAGCATCTCGTCCTCATGAGCTTTATTTAGAGGCGAGGCTGAGGGAAGTTCCAGAAACTGTCCGGCTTACACGTACAAGAGACGTGGTGCTGTTCTGATGTCAACGCAATGAACTAGATCATATTAACAGAGGAGGTTACGCTTTTTGGGGTCTTTGTAACAAGACAAGCTGTGTTATTAACTTCAAGAGAGGGAACAAATGTTTATAGCTAGAGTTGACTGAAGCAGATTTACTGAAAAGTAGAGCTACGGCTTCTGAGATTATTAAGTGTGAGAAGCACTGTCCCTGCCTACTAATTAGCACTAATTAGCATATGTGACTGTGTCTCTCGTGTATTTGAAAAGGAGTTTGCTACTCTGAAGGAATTCCTTCCGTATTATGGGAAGTATACTGTAACTAGGTGTGTGGTGGCAGTTTTTCTGCACTATGCTGTTGATCGAAAAGCTAGTCATATTCATCTGGATGATGCTGTTGTGCTCACTAAACTGTAGGTGGAGCTGTTCCTATTCCTTGTCGCACCTTTTCAGTGCAAATGCTGTAACAACCGAGCCGGTAGTGTTAGCTGCTCACGGACAAGGAAGTCACCCTTGTCTACCTTGACAACCTATGTAACATTAAGGTCAGCCAAAAGCAAATTTTACAAATATGTCAATTAAATTAAACACACCTCCACCCTTTCACGGGCCACACCCCTCCCCATGGCAGTATGCTACATAGCCTACGTTATCATACTGAAAGCTGATTGGCTGTTATATTTAGGACTCCCATCAGTCGCTGATTTTGATTATCCTTTATCTGTGCCTTAAAAGAATGCAGCAAAACCGCTCCAGTGACAGTTTTTGCACCATGACCAGTCTGCTCAGTGATTTCTCCAGAAAGCATTTTATCATAAACTTGAAGCTCATCAGCCTGTCTATTCCTTTGGGAGGGAAATTAATTTTGTAAACGCACCAACTGACAGTTAAAGTACCAGACCATGTTGTTGTAGGTGTGAATTTACATAAAACTATGTGACTGGACTGCACAAAACTCTAGATCTAGACCCACTGACACTAGAGCCTAATTACATTTACATTTATTCACCCGTGAATTACAAGTGAGAGAAAATAAAATCCAAGCAAAGTGCTGAGTAGCTGAGGGTTAAGGGTTTTTGCTTAACCCCAACAGTGAGGGGCCTGATCTTAACTGCTAATGAGAAGTTCTGGATGAAAACGCACATGCATCTGCCTAAACAAGACACTATTATCTCAACACTCAGCACTATTTTTCAACATCTACTATGTATGGAATAAAATATTTGGGGAAGTGCTGTTATAGGAAAATAATCAATGACATGGTGGATTAACAAAGTGGAGTTCCTGTTATACCACCCAGAGGCTGATTCTTTTTAAAAAACAGCACTTCCTGAAGTGTTTCCTTTTATATCACAGAAATTGGCCAACATTTCCAAAGGCTAGTACTTGCTTCCTCTGAGACATTTGAAGCTTGCCACCCGCATCTTCTTGAACTGCTGCTCGTGCCGCATCACCAGGCAGCACTCAGAGGAAAGTGCTATCCACTCTCTTCCGCATACTTGAACTCACACGCACCTGTGATTGGCTAATGCCTCTGTGACTGATAGCAGCTTTTTCTGTGGCATCATTAGGATTCGAACTTGTGATCTCCTGACAATAGGGCCACGTAGGAACTGACCTCATACATTTTTTATCGGTTTATAGTTACATTTAATGTTGTAGAACATATTCAAAACTTCTTCTTCTACTTCTTCTTCTTCTTTTGGCTTTTTCCTTCAGGGGTCACCACAGCGAATCATCACTCTCCACCTATCCCTATCTGCATCCTCAACACTTGCACCCACTAGCTTCAT
>CM074945.1:11141283-11171870 GCA_037577455.1 Pangasius macronema | reverse complement strand
AATCTTAAGAACATATTCAAAACAAATTCCTTAATTATTCCTCAACAGCCTCTGTTTTGAAGTTAATACAGCAAAAAGTCCAAGTTTGTCATGTTACTGAGCATCCACAAAATGTTAACTCCTCTGTCCTGAAGACTTCAGCTTTGTTGAAAACTTACTGGTACAAAGCACTAACACTGGAGACTCCTTCCAAAAATGTTCACATCCTACGCTTTTGAACGAGCAGATTAGACAAAGCCCAGAGATGTGAAACGGCAGCCCCACTTTCTTCAACACACCTGTAAAAGTGTGAAGTGTAAATAAACTATATTAATATACCGTCATGGTAAGCTGAAGTTATGAAAACAATCAGACTTCTAGAACAGGAAAGAAGTTTGTGGAGAGTTGGACTGGCAGAGGGACAATTTTGCATTGTCTCAAAGAGAATAATAAAGAGAATTTCTAATGCAATAGACATAGGCTCTGGTAATTTACTTAGCACCAGTAAATTCAAACAATATACATTTTTGTTAATTATCTTTTACAGATTCTGATCCAATTAACTCTAAAGTGCCACTTGTATCAGAGATCTCTAAAGCTGTTAAAACAAACCTGAACCAATATTTGTCTTCTCTAACCACAACGCTCAATTGTAATTAATATAAAATTGGGTGTTCTATGTGATCAAGAGACCTCACTCAAATCGACGCACTCATTTCAGATAAAAAATACACTGCTGAAAAGGAAAAACTTCTTCATATTAGAAGACTTAATAAATGCTGATCCCGAGGTGATTTTCTGTTCTGGAGCAGATCCCCTGAAGGGCGATGCAATATTCATGGCAGATTTGTGTGTCATGGAAACCCTTTTCTCTCTTAAGCCATCCCAGCAAAACATGTACATGAGCTTGGCTAGGATTCAGAACAACACATTTGCATGATAAAAGATAAAAGTGATGTCAAATAAGTGTAAATATGATCTCATTTGGTGTTTTGATGATAGTGGTTTGATGATTGCTGCCAAACAGGTCGCTCTGAAATCTACAACAAATGTTCAAGTGGGTTGAGATCTGGGGACTCTTAAGGCCTTAGCATAAGATTCACATCGTTTTCCTGTGAATGGAGGGTGGAATCCATCCTGGAAGAGACCACGTCCACCAGGATAGAAATGTTTCATGGTAGGATAAAGTGATCAGTCAGCTTTGTATTGATTTGCAGTGACATCCAAAGTGGAGCCAAAGCATGGAAGCATAAATAAATAAGCAGTACTAGCATAACAGGGCTAGCGCTTTCCCCTGTAATATGCTATATTATCTAAAAGGTTACTGTTATGGAATAACATTATTATTATTATTATTATTATTATTATTATCAATACCTTGAAACAAGATAGCCAGATACATTTTAAATATATGTACTATAGTGTCAGGCGTATTTCAAATAGATAATATCTGCCCCAATTCTTGAAATATCAACTTACTAAAATGTTGTATAACACAATGAATACTATATGAGAAAGAACTACTAAGAATTAATGCAACTGTATATTGGAGAAAATGTCTATCCATCTTGACTAACCTGTTAGTTCCAGTAGTGCAGGGACTCCCACTGTATGATCTTGGTCTCCACTTTAATGCATTGTACTCCATTGGCATTATCTTCTTCTTCCTGCTGTGATGATCACCAACTATATTTCTAGCGTCCTCTTTTCTTCATAGCTTCCGTAGTTCCTGTAGACTTTAAACACTACTTATCTCACAAACATTTCCACATGCCAAATGCTATGCGATTATGTAGATTTGATCCTTTGTTTTGTATCAGTATCCGTTGCTGGCCGGAGGATGGGTTGCTCTTTTGCATCTCGGTTCCTGTTCCTTTTTCATCCCTTCTCAGGGAGTTTATTCTTGCCCTAATTACACCATGTCTATTGTAAACACAATGGAGCTGAATTTATTTGCATAGCGTTACAGTTTCTATTTCACCTCTCCAAACCACCTGTGGGAAAACCTGGGCAATGTATGCCAAAATGAACTCACCTTAGGACTCTCCTGTAAGGTGCTCAGACTTGACCTCTGATGACAATTGTAACTTTGTCACTGTAGGAGCTAAGCATCCAGCTCTCATATAGGCCATTCTGATAAAGTCCCATACCTCCCAATTAGCCAGTCTCTGTTGAGACAAGAGAATCCCCCTGCGTCTTTCCTCTGTGGCAGATGAACAGTTGGTCTGAGGATCATATGGCTTCAGTCCAGTCCAAATAATACCACAGGGCGCACAGCAAGGAGTGCTCTGCAGGCTCATCGTCATTGAAGGCTGCAAGGTCAATCGACTGATTCATGAAGTTGGGTGACCTTTCGCACAAACTCCAGATTAAACCACAAGGTCACTCCAGAGATATCTGGCCACTAACGCATGAATGACAAACTTATCACTAGAGCATGTAACTCTTCAACTCTTTTAGCTGAAGTGATCACTGATATGAACCAGTCATGTAGTTGCACAGCTTGAAGTACATTTCACCCTTAGCATATGAAAAGGGAGCATCTTTAGGAACTGGTTCAAATAGTTCCTCTCAACAAGAAAACAAGTTGAACAGAACCCCTTGTTTGAACTGTGGGGTTTACATTTTCCATTACATCTCTTTCAAATATGGACCCTTTACTGGGGCCTAGAGCCCTGAAAACACCGGCAGAGGAACTATTGCATCTGTCATCAGGACCCATTAGTCTGATCACCATCCAGTGAGCAATGTTTTTGCCTGTAAAATGTCCCATATCCAGCCACTGCCTTTTAGTGGTGGTAGGTGTGCTTTCTAGGGCCCCATCTGATGGCTGAGGTCTACCAGGGGTCTGAGGGTGTGGCACCCCCTGCCCAAGGTTTGTGCACGACAGGCATGCCCCTTGTGGTAACTGAAACTTGAAATCAGGTTGGGGTTAACCAAAAGTACCAAACAAAAGGCCCATTTGGCCATGCTTGCTTAATGATTCAGAAACCTGAGTCCCCCCTATCAAAGTATATTTGGCAACAAGTGTGAAGAATTATTGTAACACACAAGGCATGGCGGGTTTGCACACATCAGGTAGGGCTTGCGCTAACTAAACTGGATGATGAGCATAAACCAAGTTAGCAGAGAGTTGCCCAATGTCCTGGCCTAGGTGGAGCTAGGAGCGAGTTATCAATCAGCTCCCTTACAGAGGGATTAGTTTCTGCAAGTTTAAGGGGCTGCCACAATGCAATATAGTTGGGTCCTAACTGGTCATCCTCGGTTCATCTTCATTCAGCACTTGAGCAGCAGAGGCGGAACACAGGCATCAACCAACCAATTCCTAATATTTGCTAAAATGGCCATCACAAGTTGCACCATCCAGCCCTTCTCAAGCTGCCACCATCTGTAGATTGGCTGCCATGACTAGTTCAGAGCCAACCCTTCTTCTTAAGATGGCATCTCTGGTACACTATTACAAAAATGGTGTCTTGCTTCACTTGTTGGAAGATCTCAGCATGTATGGTGAAAAAACACAAGGACGTATCCAGGGTTTTCTGTAGATCCAAGTATCACTGTTCTGATGAGGAAATTTTTTCTCATCTTTTTACCATCTGTATGTTAAACTGTTCAACTGTAACTCAATATCCTCATGCGTAAGACCTTGAAATTAAGTTTCTATCTGGCAATATTGAGCTCATGTCATAAACATATTACTTACATGCCAGTGAATATATATATTATACCAGATTAAAATTGAGGTTGTATTTGACTTTATTGAAGGTTAAAACTGTATACATCAATATGTATTACATGTATTATTATATATTATTAATTACAACTTAACATATACACAATTGTCAAATATAAACTTATAATTCCATAGTCTCAAGGTGAAAATTCTCTCCGGACTGCAACGGTAATGTTTTATCATTTTATTATATTTTTTTCATTTGCATTTTTGCAGCTGTCTATTGGGCTGTGCAATAAATCATGAATAGAGACACAGAGAGAGAGTGAGAGAGAGAGAGGGAACAGCAAGATGCACTACGAGCAGCTGGTGAACTAGCTACACTGTGCCAATAGGAAAACCCTGCCGATTGTATATTTCCCCCTCGCGCCCAAGGAGCTGTCCATCCTATAGCCAAGTGCCAAAGGGACCATCTGTTAGGATAAAAAGGGACATGAAAATAGAGGCTGAGATACACACACACACACACACACACACACACACACACACACACACAACACTGTAACACACTCATAAACCACAGACTATAGATAGGTTTCTAAAATAAAATTTACAAATAAAATAAAGTTTGTAAAATTACATACAAATTAAAAAATGTAAAATTATCACTGTATAAGTATTCACCCCATTGCTGTGAAACTCCTGAATTACACTATATGGCCAAAAGTATGTGAACACCTGACCTTCACACCCATATGTGGTTCTTCCCCAAACTGTTGCCACAAAGCTGGAAGCACATCATTTTCTAGAATGTCTTTGTATTCTGTAGAATTACAATTTACCTTCACTGGAACTAAGAGACTCAAACATGTTCCAGCATGATAATGCCCCTGTTCACAAAGCAAGCTCCATGAAGACATGGTTTGCCAATGTCTTCTGCCAGGGTTTGGAGTAGAAGAACTCAAGCAATCTGCACAGAGCCCTGACCTCACTCCTCCACTGATGACCTCAACCTGACTTTTGGGATGAATTGGAATGCTGAATGTGTGCCAGGCTTTCTCACCCAACATCAGTGCCTGACAGCACTAATGCTCTTGTGGCCGAATGGACAAATCCCCACAGCCATGCTCCAAAATCTAGTGGAAAGCCTTCCCAGAAGATTGGTGATTATTTTACCAGGAATAGGTGTGAGGGTCAGGTGTCCACAAACTTTTGGCAATGCAGTGTCATTCTGGTGCAACCACTTTCCAGCTTCTCTCTCTCTCCCCTAAACAAACATACCTAAACAAACAGCATCATGAAGACCAAGGAACTATAAAAAAAACTCAGGACAAAGTTCTGGAAAACCCAACACTGCTCATCACCCTGAGGACACCATCCCCACAGTGAAGCATGGTGGTGGATGCATCATGTTGTGTGGATGCTTTTCTTCAGGGGAGACTGGGAAACTGGAGCCAAATCCCAGATAATCCTAGAAGAAAACGTATTCCAGTCTGCCAAAAACTTGAGACTGTGGCAGAGCCTCTCCTTTGAACAGGACAATGAGTCAAAGTATACTACCAAAACTACACCGGAGTGATTAAAACCAAAGAACCTGAATGTGTTCTTGGCGTAGTCAAATCCCAGACCTCATTTCAGTTGAGAATTTGTGGCAAGTCTTAAATAAATTGCTGTTTACCAATGGCCTCTATCCAATTTGACAGAGCTTGAGAAGTTTTACCAAGAATAATGGGCAGAAATAAGGAGCCAGATGTGCAAAGCTGATAGAGAAATATCCCAGAAGACTTGCAGCTGAAATTGCAGCCAAATGTGGTTCTACCAACTGTTGACCCAGGAGGGTGAACACTTTATGCAACTCACAGATGACAGCGTTTTTTGTTTAATTAGCTATTGTGGAACATTGAGAATATTTGTACACTTTCAAATATTAGATATATTAATTCAATGTCATTTCCAGGTTGTAACAGTGCAAAATTTGGAAATGTTGTAGGGGGTGAATAGATAGATAGATAGATAGATAGATAGATAGATAGATAGATAGATAGATAGATAGATAGATAGATAGATAGATAGCCCACGCCTTATGTATTCTTCTACATGTCTACTCTGGAAAACAACACATTGTGTATCTGAAGGCAAATTCATTAACATGCAGTTCACGTTCATTGGAAACAAGGCACTGACTGTTCTGGTTTTGAAATCCTTCAGGACTAACATGCTGGAACTTCACCAGCAGATGGAAACAAAATACTTTAAAAGAGCCACTGAACGCTTCCCTGCACTGCCGCAGGCGGTGCTGTTTACTTCTTTATGTGATATGTTAGGGATTTGATATAGAATTTGGATGAAACTGACATGGTAGTGTGTTTGTGTGTGTGTGTGTGTGTGTGTGTGTGTGTGTGTGTGTGTGTGTGTGTGTGTGTGTGTGTGTGTTGTCCTGAATCGATTGTATCAGATGAAAACGGTACATTTTAAATGTTTAAATGAAACCAACACTGATAAAGAGATGAATGATGAACTCACACTGTACACTGAAAAAAACATGAGCTATAGTGTGTCACTGTGATTTTTACACAATTTGTTCTTCACATGTGATTTTTACACGATTTTTTTATTTTCACATGGGATCTTTCCATGATTTGTTCATTTTCATATGAAACTTTTACACAAGTCATTTTTCACATGTGATTTTTGTGACACACGATTAATTTATTTTCACATGTGATTTTTGTTCCAATTATTATTTTATTTTTACGTGTGGTTTTACACAATTCATTTATTTTTAGATGAGACTTTTACACAATTCTTTTTTCACGTGTGAGTTTTGTTACACATGATTAATTTGGTTTCACATGTAATTTTTATTCCAATTATTCATTTATTATTCCATGTGATATTTTTTTTTCTTTTCACATCTTACATATCACACAGTCACAAGTGAAAAACATTTGTGTGGAAAGTGTGTTTTTTCCATAGCGGATAACCTGTCATTGCTTTTGATTTTTTTTCTGAGTCACATTATGACGCTTCAAACAACAAGGCTTAAAAAGTTATAAAACTTTTATTAACTTTTAAGTTATAAAAACTTCCTATTATTGATGTAAGGTGAAAAAAAAAATCCAGTGCTGCATCAGCAGCAGTAAGTTAGAAAAGCTGAAAAGGTGGAATTTTACAGTGTGAAAGTGGGACAGCACTTTCATTGTCTTATCGCTTAATGAATAAAGTTTAATGAGTTTTTATCCTCACTCTGTTAAAGAGGGCAGCTGAAAACACTGCTTAAGGCATTGACACTAGCACAGTTAAAGACGTATAAGGAAATTGGGAAAATAGCAATGGAAGCATTTTTGTAACAGATGACGATGACGAATCCTGACGATGCTTCGGCCGTCCATCAGCAAAATTAGTTTGGCTCTGTGGATGGGAGGGACGTTGTTCCCTGTCCTCTCTTCCCTAGCAATCAAAGCGACACGAGCCAATCGTGTCCTTTTGTGAACTCGTGTATGCGGAAGAGGGCGGATAGCAGGCAGCTTTTCTTATTATTTCCTGTTTTACAGAAAAGTGCTTGAGCCGAGATTACTATATCGGCTTGAGTAAAGTGTGTTAGATGAGTCCTTGCAGAGCTTAGGAAGTGAGTCAAGAAAATGATAGATTTCAGAAGACGATGTGTTTTTTTGAAACAGCAAAAAATCATGGACAAAGTTGTTTATACTTGCAACTCGTGTTTCAAGTTATGAAACACATTAAATATGTTGATATTGAAATATTTGTGATATGCTTGGCACTTCTATGGCTAATTCGTTGATTAGTGTTGAATTTTCATCAGAGGTTGTGTGTCGTCTTCCGTCACAGGAGGACATTGTTATTGCTAGAATGGTTACAATGGCTATTCATTTATATTAGTGATAATAGTCAGGTTTTGCTTTTAGCTCCAAAAAACAAAAGAACTTGTTTCTCAGTCACCATTTTGCAGTAATGTTTTCGATCTCATAGTAGTGAGAAATTTAAAATTCGTAGAAGTAGTGGAAACGTTAGAGCAAACAATCGGAATTTCGTTCCAAAATACATCTTGGACACCATTGAAGATCACGTGTTAATTATAAAACTTAATATGCAAGACGTTTAAACTGTTTAAACTTCACACTCTGCTAGCAAGTCAGTAAGCTAGCATGCCAATACAACCCCATACATAGTTGAAATGAAACTGACCCTGCCAATTTTAAGGAAGCTGTGCTGTAGCCCCCTCTTCTCGTTCTTCAAGTGGCCACTTCAAGTGTTTAACACAGAGATTTATCCCTCTCTCACTTTAAGGAAGTTGTAATCAGTGCTTGTTAGGACTTGCTTCCTGTGCACGGGTCAGTGATGAAGCACACACAGTTGTTAGAGAAAGCAGCCAATTATAGATTGCGATCACATAAACACATCACATAAAAAGAAAAACAACACTTATTCATCTCCAACAGGAAGACGGAGTAAAAGATAAAATGTATTTCATTCTATGTAGGGTATTGTGTATAGAATCAGCCCTTGAGGATGCGTTATAAAGGCCTTATTTAATGTTTATTGTTAAAATGGAACAGTTAGCTTTCACTGAGACAAAAAGAGAAATATATATACTTGGGTTTGTACTAGATTCTATGGCAGATTAGCAAAGAATGCTAACAGTACTAGTTATACACACTCAGCAGAGGTGCCAGCTACTTCCTTCCAAGCTTTATTTTTCTACACACATTTAATCATGAAACCGTGATTATCATTTTTCTTCCATTTCTGTGCGTCAGACATTAAATGGGGATGAACTGTAGGTCAGAACTAAAGCTGCGAGCGGGGAACGGAAGAAACGACGGACCTCACTTGCAACAGGATTGGTCCGAGGAATCGCTCCAGCCAGTCGCTTGGATTTGTCACGTTACCACGTCAAGGCTAATTTGCATAGAACTGAGAAAAAATTTCTCAATCTGTCGTTTGCCTTTGTTTGCTGAAATCACGGCTCTGCTGTAGAAAATGAACTATCACTTGTCAGTTTGTCGCATGTTGCTAGTATGAATGTAGGGTTAGAAAATGAAAGGTTTTTCTTTAGTACCCTACAGCATTCTTCAGCTTGCCCATCTGTGGGAACTCTTAAAGGTCCAGGATCTGCTTATGTAAAGCTCTATGTGCTATATAGGGGATGTGTATTGAACATTTTTATGGAAGGAGTCTCCAGTGTCAGCTGTGTAAAGCTGTAATGTTAATTTTTTTCCGACATCTTCGGGACAAAAGAGCTTGCGATGAGTTTGTCTTGTTAACATGATAAGCTGTGTGTGTGTGTGTGTGTGTGTGTGTGTGTGTGTGTGTGTGTGTGTGTGTGTGTGTTATTAACTTGAGGGAACTGGTGAGGGAAGGACTGGATATAGCTGCTATAATGTACGTTAGATATTGTTTCGTGGACATTCCACAACATTAAATGTAACTATAAATGGATACAAAGTCTAACATATGACTCACTGATAAAGTAATTGTTGCAAACGATAACAAACAGATTGTTTAGTGCGAGTTTTATTCCTTATGGAATTATTCCAGTGGTTTAAAATAACACGGTCAGGGGCTTCTTTAATGCAGAGAAGTGGAAGCTGTCTAAAGTTGACAACAAAGGCTGGATCCCAGTATGCTGACTAAAGGTTCTTTATTCCTTTGGGGTGTGTGTGTGTGTGTGTGTGTGTGTGTGTGTGTGTGTTTGGCCTTTCCATGTCAGAAATACAATACACGGTTGCATAATATGGCCGGGAATCAAACTGATGAGCTTAATCCCTTAGCCACAAGGACGTCCAATCGCATTACACCCTCCCCCATCCATCCCTCATTCCCTCATTCCCTCCCTCCCTTCCTCCATCTCTCCATCCGTCCATCCATCCTCGCGCGCAGCAATTACGCGCTCCGTGACGTCACCGCGCGCGGAGGTGGGCACGCTGGGCGGAGCTTCTCGGACCCAAAGAAAAAAAANAAAAAAAGAAAGGAGAGAAAGAGAGAGAGGGAGAGAGAGAGAAAGGCTTTATGAGGCTTTATGACTTCTTCAGTGCACAAACGCCGCAGTCCATGGACCCGCGCGCGCTCCGGTAAAACGGACTCATTGTGCGGCTTAAGAAGAGAAACAAAATAATTCAGTTTGGTAACAAATAATAGACATAAAACATTTACAAAGGAGCGCGAGTAGTGTGGGAAAAGGCGTGTCCGGTCGGTCAGGCGTCCTAATACTAAAGAAGGACAATCCGCGGTAGAATAGAGGAAAAAAGAGCCCGTGGCCAGAGGAACAATGCTCGCGCATCAAGTTTTGGTAATATGAAGCGCGGATCGTTGCAGGCGGAGACTGAGCGTTGATGCATCAAAACATCGCACCGTAGCGCCGTTCCAGCCACTAATCCTCCCCGTTATTTCTCACAGCAGCCGAGCACGTTAACTAGTCCTCCTCGCGATGAATTACCAGTCGAGCGTCCCGGTCTCGGGCATCTCGCCGCCGTCGCAGCCGGCCATGCCCGCTCCCGGTGCGGTCCCAGCCCCGGTCCCGGTGCCCGTCCCGCAGCCCATGGCGTCCCAGTTCGGTTCCGGATCATCAGGCAGCTCCGGGCCGGGTCAGTTCGGCTCGGGGACGGCGTCGGGCCCCGCGGCTCAGTCCGGCGCTCCGGGCTCGCAGTTCGTGCTGTCCAACTCGGCGGCGATCCGAGCCGAGATCCACCGCTTCGAGTCCGTGCACCCGAACATCTACGCCATCTACGACCTGATCGAGCGCATCGACGACCTGGCGCTGCAGAACCAGATCCGCGAGCACGTCATCTCCATCGAAGGTAAGCCGGTGATCAAGAGAGATCCACATCACCGCATCACCTCCTAGCAGCGCGTGCTAACGGCTCTCCATGCACTCCATTTCCTCCATGTAATTATTTATATGTTTATTTATTTACTAATTCATGCAGTAGCACCACCCGAGGTACCTGAAGTACTCACGAGGGTCTCAGATGATCTATTCACCAAAATACTGATCAGATAGCTTTTCTAACATTTCAGTCAGTTTTTGGTCAATCACTGATTCACTGATTCCAACATCGCGATACTTACTGTGTGGATGAAGATATCGTCTGTGCTCATCGGAAAAAAAGGTAAACAACGCAGTACTTTCCAACTGCAACATGAAACCACATAGATTAGGAAAAAAAATGAATCCTGAATAATTTAGAGGTGTTCCTCTTCAGTATCAGATAAAAGATTGGGGCAGGAGACATGCTGTTGGACTACTGATTGGAAGGTCATGAGTTCAAACCCCAGTGCCATCAAGCTGCTGGGCCCCTGAGCATGGCCCCTAGCCCTCAACTGATCAGTTGTGTAAATGAGATAAGTATATTTTGCTCTGGACAAGGGCATCTGCTAAATGCCATAAATGTAAATTGTAGTGCAAACTATAGCTCCCACACATTCCCTATTCAGTACCAAACCCATCTATCTGAGGTCTTGATAAGCACTACTGAGGCCGTGTCCACATTAATCCAGATATAGATCTGAAAACTGCATTTTCGTCTTAAAACGCTCTCCGTCTACACTGGCTTTTTCGATTTTTTTCCAAAAATTGCTTGCCCAAACTGAATATGCTTACATCCCTATACTGCACATGCGTAAAAATGTAAGAAGCTTTGGCCTGCGTCATGTCCGTCAGGCGTTTATTTACTTTCTTCCTCCTATTTGAAAATTCTAATTTTCCTATCTGGAAAATTCCTTGAAAAAATGCAATCTGAAGGTTGTACGAAATGACATTAATCTTTAACAATGCTATGAAACTGGATAGCACAAACAACAACTGCAGCACAACATTGTCCACCATCTTGCTTCTTTTGAGATGAATGGGTCACATGACTGCTTCACATGACTAAAAAGACGGCATTGTTTTTGATCGTTGTTTATCTCCATTTTCTTAGTCCACACCACACAGCAAAAAATGGCGTTTTCAAATGTGTCCACTTGGGAGAGCATTTTCGGCAAAGCAACCATTCATTTTCTACATACATTTTCACTATTCTGTACAAATTAGGTATAACGTTGTAAAAACGACAAATCCAAACAATTTACTTGAATGATACCTCAGCGTTCAATCTTATGCCGTTCCTTCCATTTGCTACTCGTGACTTTAGTTCCTACCTGCAGTCAAAATAGAAGTTAAATGTGTGTAGAGATGTTACAAAGAAAAATAAAGCTCGGAAGGAAGTAGCAGAGACCGTTGGTGTGGCTGGTGAGTGTATGTAGCTAGTAATTTGCTAATCTGGCAGTGAAGCTAGCACAAAGCCTAGAATGCACCATGTAAATCAAAACCAACCAATGTTTCACACTTTAGAAGGTATATATTTGTTACTAATGCTACAGAACACTGTATAGGCCACACCCACTTTGTTGTCGCTCGACAATAGCAGTCGCTACAGCTCCACGAGAGACAAACTACAAGCGACGTGAGCGGCTAGTGCTCTTCGAGTTCGACATTTGTTTTTCGTTGCAGTGAAAAACTACAGTAGCTATATGTAGCTGTAGACAATTAACACAAGCACCAATCCGTGTGAAAATCGGTTTTGATTTACAGGTTACGTGTTCAGATTCGTAGATTAGCAAAGCAGGCGAACTGTTCTAGCTATACGCACTCGCCACATACATACATACATACATACATATTTAGTGATGGGTCATATGTGACAGGATACGATGAACCGGAAAATAATTGCAGGTACGAATTAAAGTGGAGGAGTGAGGAATTGAAGAAATTGAAGAAAAATGGCGCCACACGTGCCGTAGGATTGTTCCGAGGAATCGTTCGAGCCATTTATCACGTTACATACGATTTCCGAGAATTTCCTAATAGGACATGGAAGAGTAGTCTTGTGTTCGAGAGTCCCTCATTAATGCATTATCTTACATACTGTACGTTGCAGTCTTTTACCACAGACCATACTTGTGTATTGATTAGTGTTCTAGGCTGCATTAGGGAGATTTATGACAGTTTGGTTTGATATTGGCAAGGCCGAGTGAAGCGAATGCTCTGCTCATGGTTTTTCCTGCATTCATCAGTCAAATGCACTCGGAGATACTCTGAGGTTTTTGTGAAGTGGTCAATTTCTTCCAATATGTTTGAAGCATAAACAGAACAGTTGAAATGCAAACATTTGTATATGTTTTTCAGTTATGTAAGGAATAAACCTTTTGGGAGCAAAAAATCAGCTATCAGACTGAGTGATTGAGCAGAGTTACTGTTATCACTCCTCCGAAGCTGATTATTTTTTAATAACAGCACATCCCGAAGTGTTAAAGAATGATATGTACTTTTTTTTTATCCATTTTTAGTTACAACAAATGTTGCGGAAGGTCCACTGAAAGAAGTAGGTGCCGTCCTCACATACGTTAGAGCAGCTGTGAACAGACGTTCCCTCACCAGCTTCTTTCTTCCTTCTCTCGCAGTTAAGGTTAAGCTTGTCATGTTACCCAGAATCCCAAACATTACGGCTTTACCTCTGGCTGTTACAAAGCGCTGACGCTGGAGGCTCCTTCCTTAAGTGCTAAATAAACATCTCCTCAAAAAAAAAAAAACTTCACCATGTATGTGGAGTGTTCATCATACAAGTCACTGTGAATGAGCCGTTACTATAGAAACCATAACATATTAGAAGGAAATGAATCAATGCCTTCCGACTTGTCTGAGTCGAGAATTAAGAACAAGAAAGAATATGGCTAAATTGTGTAGAGTATTTTCTAGTGAAGTACTGGTGCACTTTATTATTCCAGTATGAAGAGCAGAATATTTGTAGAGGTCTTATCTTATAGAATTGTTTAGACTCCACATGACCTTTGTGCGATTTTGTTCATGATACAGCATGCACGCCTATAACTGCTGTTCAAGTGCCACTGTATTTAACCCAGCTGCTGTTTAACCCTTTTTACGGATTAGTTTATCTATCTGGACGCTGAAAATAGGTAGCCTTGGTGTCACGACTCCTCTGTGTTTGGAGTTTTATTCTCCTGAACCACATACTTAAGGTAGGGTTAAGGAATAAATAGGGAGTGTAGGAAAATAACCAATGATGGAGTGGTATGTTGAAGCGTTGAAGAGTTACTGTTACCACCCCAGGTTAATTCCTTAAAAACATAATACCACGGCGATTTACTGAGGATTATAATTTTGTATTTGTTAAAGAATGATATGGCATTTTTTAAATCCGTTTATAGTTCCATTTCATTAGCGAACAGGAACATTAGCGAAAGGAGTTTCTGTTGTCGCTTACGTTATAGCAGCTATAAACAGTCATTCCCTTACCAACCTCTGTTTTTACCTCAAAAAAGAAAAAATTTACTGAGAAATCACAAACTCCTCTGTCCTGCAGTCTTTCCCAACGCCGGCGCTGACGCTGGAGACTCCTGCCAAAGAAAACGCCACGAGATCCACAATTACACGTGTTTTTTTTAAAACATGTTTAATTCTGTTGCACATCTAGGATACAAGTTCTGGTGTAAGTTGTTATTATACACAGAAAAAAAGATTCATGGATCAACGTATTTATAATTTCCAAATGTAATTTATTGTACATAAAGCCATTATCACTATTTAGAGTGTAGAAATGATGCCATATTAAAATGAACACATTAATATAAACCTGTGATGTGCAGCTGCACTACTGTCCGAGCTGCTGTTGAACACGAATCAACACCTTCTGACCAATCAGAATCCAGAATTCAACAGCGTGCCTTATGGAGTGCATGCTTTATTTTGAATGCCTAAAATGATCTTTGAAGCTTGATCATTTTAAGGTTGAATATGAGGCTCGGTTCAGATGCTTTCAGCCTAGAACTGTGTGCTTTTTTTCTTTTAATTAGTCTTCATTGCTGGTATCATTATGCAGTCTGTAATAAGAGTGCCCTTTTAAACGTTGTTTTTGCAGACCTTTAGGTCACCTGACCAGGCAATAATGACTCAACGGTTGCTTGACTGACTCAGCAAAAGATTTTTATCCTGGTTTAAGACAACACTGCAGCATTTTATCTGGAACGAAAGCACATCATTGCAGGTTGAAAGGACTGGAAAATGTCCACAAATGTAATATGGTTCACATACGGAATGCCGTGTTGCCAACGTTGAGTTCAAATGGATGCCTAGTCCTTATTAGGGCTGGACAGTTAGGCACGTGTGTGACTTTGTCTGCTTTGTACTACGGAGTTCTCCATTCTGATTGGTCAGAAGGTGTCAGGTCATTTTCTCTAAAAGTGGGTTTAAATGAATAATGCTCAGTGCTGTACGTTGAGGTTTCTATAGTAACAGCTTACACAAGGGCAGATCCGCATACAGATAAAAAAAACATGCCTATTTGTTAATATGATGTTGTCTGTGAGAACATGATTAATTAACATTTTACGGAAGGAGTCTCCGGCGTCAGTGCTTAGTAACTTGAAGTTTTCCGGACAGAAGGATTTGTGGTTTCTTTGTCACGTGACAAGTTGTTGTAGTATCTTCAAGAGAGAGAAAAAAGAGAGGCTAGTGATGGAACGACTGTTTACATGACTGTTTATATGACTGTTTATAGCTGTTGTAAATTGTTTCATGGATGTTCCTCAACACTACATGTACCTATAAATGGATAACAAGTTTCAAACCCTTCGGGACAATACAGGATGCTATTATAGGAAAAGAACAAATTTTGGTGAGGTCACAGTAACTCATTGCAATTCATTGCACTCTCTCATTATAACAGCTTGACATGTCATTACTGTTAGCGTTACACCTCAGTATGTCACTTACTGGTGATATTGAAGCACCAGATCTGTATTGGGAACCAAAAATTTGACACAATAGACAGGAAACTTGATTAGTAGAGAGAGACGATGTCTTCTAGAAGAGAAGATCTAGAAGATAACGATGTTTGTCTCCCTCTTCCCTTCAGTAACCCTATGGCTGTTTACGCTAAATTTGCGTACATGTAACAGCCATTCTGTGTCACTAAATAGTAAATCCAATCATTTTTTACATTTCCGTTGTATATACACTGGACGAGAAGACTCCCCCCCCCACCACCACCAATGGTTAGTTCTTGACTCAACCCTTTATCCACATGTGCTGTTTTTAGACACACAATGATGTACATGTCATTGTTATTCCAGAAATTTCTAGCTGGTGTCTCCATCGAGTCAGTTTGCCAAGAGCTACCTCTCATTCATTAGCGTGTGAACTCAAGCAAGACATTCGTAGTCCTGACTAGTCCTGAGCTTAAGTAAAACGAGAAGGTTGTGTTTGCGTCAATAATCATTACCACAATGACCAAAGAGCTCATCTCTAAAAGCACCAACTTACAGCGTTGACTTTTTTCCAGCATTTTTTTTTTTTCATCATTGTATTTCGTGCAAATCGTCTCTTCTTTCTGGGAAAAAAAAGGAAACAAGCGCTTGAGATATATGCATGCGCAGTGTTTTGTTATTAACGTCGCAGATCGCTTTACACATTAGGATTCTCAAATTGTTTTCTCATTCCCAGATGTGTTTTTGTTTTGTTTTGTTTTGTTTTCTATGACAAGTTGCATTTTTGTTGCTGCTGAGATAAACAAAAGACCTCAGTTGTTTGCAGGTGGCTTTTTTTTTTTCTTTTTTTTTTTTGTTTTAAATCAGAAACAGAGTAATGCAGCTCAAACTCTTGCTGCATTCTCCTGTGGCTCTGAACTGCCATTTAATGCGTCAGAGTGGGGTGAAAAAAAAAGGAGTCCAAAGAGAGAATCTATGCAGCACTCTTCACTGCAGCAAACCTTGTGGAGCTGTTACAGGGCGAGACGGTGATTGTGTGTGTGTATGTGCGCGTGTGTGTGTGTGTGTGTGTCTGTGTGTATGTGCGCACACACCCACCCACCTGTACGCCTGGACTGCAGACTTTTGCCGCGGTTCTGCATTAAAGCACAGTGCCTGCCTGTTGCTTAGGAACCAGAGGCTCATACTTTTGCTGAAGATGAGAAGAGAAGAGAGCAGGAATTAAAAAAAAGAAAAGAGGGGAACGGATTGGAGAGCAACTTGGATCTGATTGTACGGTTTCATTGCATGTCCTCTGAATGCTTCAACATGCAGCTGTATTTTGGAGATTACCTCTCTTACCCCCTCGTTCTGACAAACGCACTTAAATATGCCAGTCTAAACAAAGACAAAATAAACACATTCTGCAGAGAAAATATTTACTTGCGTGTATTGGGAAACAGAACGAGGGCTTAGCGTAGCCAAATATGATGTATATAAGCTGCAGATCAAATTAGCACAAACTAATAGTTTTGTCTCCCAGAGTTTGCATAAATCCATCCATTTTGTCTCTTAATAAGAAACACATTGTCAGGGTTTTACATAATGAATATGTATATTAGACACTGTAATGCTTTTATTTTTTTTTTCCATTGGCAGACATGCTAATGTACTAATGTGCATGTCATTCCAAAAAATATGTTTGCCCATGGTTTATCATTTAGCTCAGGCATATTCAAACTGTGGTGGAATTGCCAGAGGGGTGAGATGGGGAAAAAAAATTAAACGACTGCATCAGACCTGCCAGCCTTTACATATTTTGCGTAAGAGCTCCGCATTTTAACACGCTGAAACTCAGAAAGATGCAGTCTTACTCCCCCCTCACAATAAAAACAAGCTGATTGACATTTGAATCTGGAATGATTGACAGTTTGAGCAGGTGTTTTGAACTCGCCAATATTAACTGATCGCCTGGAAGCTCCGCCCACTGCTAGTCTTAACTCAAATTTTCCCACTTAAAACTGCTTTTTTTCAAGGAAAATGGATGTTTTGTGTTGCTTACCATGAAATTAAATCTATCAGTGTGTTCAACTTTAAACAATAACATTGATGTTAGCTATATTCTTATTTAGTTAGCTGTATTAGAGATGCTTTAAATATTTTTGGTGCATAATCACAGAACACGATCTTGTACTACGCCCTGTACGTACAACGGCAATGGTTTCGTCCAAGCCGTAAAAATGAAATTGGGTTCATTTGGTGCAAGACTATGCCTAGAAGGGAACACTTAATTTGATTCTCAGTGCTTCCTTTTCCTTTCATTGTCTTGTAGATTTTTTTTTCCATTTAACTGAAGAAACATCAATATTACCAATTAACAATTGAGCTGAAATACAGCTGTGCCGCATGCCACTTGAGAAATCTAGATGTAAAACATAGAACCAAGTCCTTCTGGCATCTCCTCTATCACGTACAATGTTCTTGGGTAATATATGTCTATCAAAATGACATCACGAAATCGTTAACGCATCGTATGCTGCCCAATCCTAGCCACAAGTTATGGAAATGGGGGCGTATTATTATTATTATTATTATTATTATTATTATTATTTTCTTGAATTCTTGAATCTGATTGGTCAGAAGGCATCAACAGCAGCAGCTTTGACGGCTACACAGGTTTATTAATAAAATTATTAATAAGCTTGTTCTCGTTATTGTTTCTATTGGGGGCGGTACCATATACAGCCATGTTTTTGGGAGGTGGAGGAATCCAGAGAACGTGAAGGAAGCCCACAGTATCCCGGTTTCAGGATTCAACCTGAAAATCTGGAGTTGTTCTAGCTGCTCTGCCACCGTGCTGCTCCGCTAACTCGGTGACAGATTCGTTTAGGTTTTCCCTGCTTGGGCATGTTTTCAGTGGCTGTTGAAATAAAATAGATAAATCACTGTGATGAAATAAATCCTGACCTTTAAACGTCCGTGCCCTGTATAAACTCACATTTCAGAGCCACCATATCAATCCTAGAATAACTGGGCTAAAAAGGGTTTTTATTCTTGACTGATTTCGCAACACGTGTATGTAGCATAATATCACGACTCAAGAGTGACTAATGTTCAGTGATGATCAGGAAACATTTGCTTACAATTATGCAGAGGCTTTTTAATCGACTAATTATTTAGAATGTGTGCCTGCTGTGGCAAAAAAAAGGACCTAAGAATATGAAATTGCCCCATGGCGTCCGCTTGTCATCTGAATTAGCCCTCTTTTTGGATATTTGACAGCACGTGCCTCTCCCATAAAGGCCTTTTGTTGAGATGTGGTTGGATCCTTCGTCTTCCCGTCAATCATTGCTTCAAAATGGCATTCACAATTATGCTAATGAGTACAACTTTGGGAGCTGACCTTTGACCATAATCTAGTTTCTGGAAGGGAGGGAGTTTGGAAGATTGTGGCTCCACACGTGAGGTGGTTCTTGCTGTCGCTTGGCGCCACAGCAATGAGAATCTGATGTTATTCCCTGGACGAAGAAGAGAAAGTAGGCCATTGTATAGGCAAAACAAAGGCGCTTTCTCTAAATTTGCCTGACGGGCCATTTTCCCACTTGTCTTTAGAGAGCACGCGTGTCCTTTTTGTCTCACCACGGGGACTGAAGGATATTAGTGCTGCTTTGAAGGTGATATTTGTCTAGCAATTAGTAGTGATAGGTACAGTACAGTAATGAGACCTTTTGTGTTGTGATCCGGCAGTCATATCCATTTCCTTTCCAAAAGATAAATAATATTCTGTCCACTGGCCTCATTTATCAAGCTGGATCCTAACGAATTTTGTAGAACAAGCCTCACTAACGCGAACCTCGGTTGCATCAAATCGTATAATTGGTGATGAGCTACTGCGATTTTATATATACGGACTACACTGTCAAGTTTAAATTGCTTATTTCTTTCAATTTCATGCACAATTTTAATAAAGTTTGACAAAACCTTTCAACGAACTCGATTGTTTCATATCGATATTCCATCAAAAAATAGACTTTTAGACATTTACGTCACAGTTCTGATGCTTTCAGCTCTCTGTGAGCTTTGCCTTTTATGGAGTTCTGTGGGCGTGGCTAAATGTAATTCAGCTGTCCCATGAACATGCTTGGTAAATTGCAGCTGATTGATGTTTAACAACGTATTTATTAGCACATGAGTACAAACGTTTTGTTAACCTGGAGAGAATTCTTGTTCGGTTTGGCCTACGAAAACACTTACAACTTTTACTGCTGATTTCTGCCACCTTAAAATTAGATTTATAATTATGCCAATAGGTAAAACTTTAGATCAGACCCTTTCGACCATGACTTCCCAACGCATTGCAAATTCCATGGAAAAAGCATAAGGTGATCAGTTAATCTTCCTTTTAGGTATAAAATGTATACTCTGGTGCACAGAAAAGAAACTAACCTGCTGTAGTAGTGGGGTGGAGGCATCTGGAACGGCATGCTGGAGATTTGGCGAAGTGAGCCAGATGACGCAAAGTCTCTGGAGCTCAGGGAAGAAATGCCGGATAGGCATCTGGAGCAGTGTGCTGGAGCTCTTCGTCAGGATCGGCAGGGCTGCTGAGCAACAGATGGCCAATGACAGGAGAAGAGGCTTTGGAGAGCTTGGAGCCAAACATGCCTGGAACCCTGGATCTTCTTGGCACAGAGACGAACACATTCACACTCTCAAATTCTCTCTCGCTGTATATGGAGTGAACCTATGGATATTTGGTGACGCAAACCAAAATGAAAGTCAAACCAAAATGGAGGTCCTTCGAAAGGTCCGGAAGTCTTGATAACATTTTTGTTTATATATTTATCTCATTTGGCTGATGCTTTTATCCAAAGTGACTTATCATTGAGACAGGATAGAAGTGAGCAGTTAAGGGTTAAAGGTCTTGCTCAAGGGCCCAAAAGTGGCAACTTGGTGATGCTGGAATTTGAACGCGTGATCTTCCGAACAGTAGCCCAAGACTTTAACCACTGAGCTACCATTGCCCATGATTATTGATTTCTGGATTTATTGATTTCAATGATCAAAATTGAGGCCTGGTCTTTTGCTTCCTGTTCTTGGTGGATCCCCACAGGACCCTGCTGATGGTATGGCCTTGTAGGAATGTAGCTCACTATATGTGGGGAGCCGGATGTAGTGTTAAGCCTCCAACTAATTGGAGCTTCCATGCTCTATTTCGAGAACGGAAATTGAACTTCTCGATTCCGACTAAGGAGCAGGGGCATATCATTATTACATTTTTTTTTAAATGCAAGGACATTCAAGGATATTCAAGTTCTGTCCTTCTATAGTTACTTCCAGTGCTTCTATAGTTACTTACAGTGCACAGGCAAAGAGAAGGCACCTATTTCCTTTTGGGTTTGATAAAATTTTTACTTGACATCCTGTCCTAAAAGCTGCTTTTTCTGGACGCTTATGTTTTTCATTTTCTTTTTTAAACTCGTAATGGGTTTTATAAATAGAGATTAGAGATTGTCTCATACACCATACGGAGAGGACTAAAATAAGACGTGTACTAATCATCTGAATGAGCTGCTGATTCCTATACCAATCAGGAATGGATGGGGAAACTGGAAAAGCTTCAAATAATAATAATTAAAAAACCCTAGTGTGTGCTGTACTCATTTTTAACCAAATATCTTGCAGTGTTCATGGGTTTATATTATTGCACTTGCTTCTAATATGTTATCATTTCTATAGTCATGGTTAATTAACATATATATATATAATAGTAAGTTTTCCACAATGGGAAAGTCTTCAGAGCTGATGATAATGATGACGATGATGATGATGATGATTAATATTATTAATAATATTATTATTATTTACTTCTTGTGAGAGAAGAAAATAGAAGCTTCTGAGGGAACGATTGTTTATAGCTGCTATAATGTAAAGGATAACTAGTTTGTTTGAATAAAAGTAACAAGAAATGGATAAAAAGCATGTCGTTCTAATGAACAGAAATATATAATCATATAAACAAATTGCTGTGGTCAAAGATAAAAACCTTTGCCCTGTCGTTGTTTATTTTCCTGTAACAGCACAACCCCAAGTGTTTTTATTCCGTGCTTAGTAACAATTACAAAAATGATCAGAGGTTTACAGTTTCGTAACACTTTGTATTGAACCTTTCAAATTCTAATATTTTTTTGTGTTTCCATTTATTGGTTTTATATAAATTAATTTCAATGGAACACTGTTGTTTTACTAGCAGCTTTATAGCAAACCTGAATATCATCATACATACATATGCTATTTTTGTCACATTGCTCACCCATACTCATCATTGGGGGAGTTTATATCTTTTCCCCCCTCTAACCGAGGAGTAAAATATCCTGAAGATTGATTCTCTTCGAGCAGGTCTGTGGGCGTCACGTCGGTGTTGAGTGTTGGTTCTGCTTGTTTGAGCATTTCAGTTATGACTGTAGGTGTCTGCCCTCGAAGCGCACTTCACCACACAATAGCCCACATCATATTATGACATGGGTGATAGCATAACATAACATCAGACGTTTTTAATATCAGTAGTACCAGATTGCTGTTGTGTAACTGCTGTTGTGGTTGGTTTGGAGGAACTCAGTCTGGCTTTGAGGATTGATCTCTATCACCTCTCCTTTTATACTATATTCTCTTACTCCTCCAGAGGTGCCAAAACGTACACTTTAGCCATAGTATGTATGAGTTTTGACCCTTTGCTACAGCAATTTAGAGGCTACTTTCACTTTCCAACAAGTGGGCGGGACTATGGGTGTTGGCTCAGGAAGAATGGGGGAGATGTTACTTATGACGTGACGTCACCCCCGGACTTTTACCTCACTGTATTTTTTTTTATTCAGTTCAGTTCAGTTTTTCACTCTTCTTCTTCTTCTTCTTCTTCTTCTTCTTCTTCTTCTTCTTTCGGCTTTTCCCTTCAGGGGTCGCCACAGCGAATNCCTCCTGCCTGGCAGCTCCATGTCCAACATTCTCCTACCAATATACTCACTGTCCCTCCTCTGAACATGTCCAAACCACCTTAATCTTGCAAATTCAGTTTTTCACTAAGGTAGAATTTTTTGGTTTGCAACATCGCCCCCTCTGCTTTTTTTGTGACAGCTGGAGAAACACTCGGCCATATTTTGGCTGTGACTTTTATCACTTCTAGCCCTTCTGGCGTAATGGCTGCACTGTGAGGCTTCTCTGCTAATCAGCACGAGAAAGAGATGTTAGCGTGGTTTTCAAATAGAACATTGATTTGTACATCCTGTGCTGAATGGAAAAATCTTTATTTTTGCAATTTATTCGAATTTCATTTATAAATTTGTACAACACGGAAATCCAGAAGCTTGAGTGGAGGAGGTCATGCTAATAACTGCAGTTGACGTATAAATTATATACATTTATTCCAAAGACACATAGCATCCGAATCCGATCACAGATCAGTGGAAAAGAACCGCTTCTCCCCGGCATTGCCCCGCGGCTGAAATGTGATCACGCTGTTTACATCACCACTTCCTGTGTTTCCCAAAAGCTTAGTGGAGCAGCATGACCCCATGGCAAAAAGCCACCCCCTCTTCCTTTCCCGCCTTTTTTTTTCTTCTTCCTCTTCGTCTGTTCCACACACACAGAGGACCATGTGGTCTTACTTTGGCGCTGAAAGGCCCAAGTGAGAGAGGAACAGCAGGAACATAGCCACGTGGGGTTTCCATTCACCAGGTTTTATGTGAATTCTTGTATGACACAGTTTAATTCACGAAAATCCTGGAACGGCAGAAGAAATGGCCAGAAAGCTGTTTTTGTACGGATAAAAAGAACAAGCAGATTTTGATCATGGATATATGATGTATATGAAGTGTGTGCTCTAGATTTTTCCATAGTGGTCTGTGTTTGGCTTGTTCTTACCATTTGTTGATGGAAACGTAGCACATCTGCTGAAATAATTGTGTGAATTGCACAAAGAAAAAAAAAAAAGAATTGACAAGCCTAGTACCAGTGTTGCTTGACGAGTATCGCTAGACAAAAGTAATGGCACCCTATAAAAGGAGACAGCGTTAGTGTCTGGACGATTTAACACACGCCATGCTTAGGAGGCGCTCTTTTACCGTTTCATTGTCATTTTGTTGTTTTCAGCTCTCCATTAGCTTTGCCCTTTATGGCGTTTTTGTGGGCGTCACAAAATGTAAATCAACTGTGCTTTGAAGACGCTTGGCTGGTTGGTGTTTAACAACATATGCATGAGTATGAAGAAAATTTTTGTAAATCTGACAAATTTTTCGTTCAGTTTGGGAATTAACTAATTCAGAACCTTTGTTAATATCAAAGATATAATTGATATGAGATATTTTGTTTGTAGATGAAAAGAATCTATGGGGAAAGGCTTTCGTGTAAGCCTATTACACAAGGATCAAGAGAAAGAAGGTTATGTTGTTTGGATGCTGCATCTCATTTCTCGCACGCAGCTTTTTCGTGGCTTAATATGCAAGATGACACGTTACATAAGAATACTTAATGCCAAAAATCACTTGCATTCATTTGAACTTCTCACGTGGACATACATTTTCATGACCCCTTGTTAGCGTTTTTGTTCTGGACAGCGCCATGGTGTGTGGGCTTAATGGAAGGAAAAGCTGTGGATATCATTCACATTTATAACAAATGCACACATTTTTCTTTCCCTCTCGAGTTTAAGAGAGCAGTTACTATGGCGACGTTGGAAGAGGAAGGTCATCTGGATGCCGCAGATGATGTGGGCGCGCTTTAAATGACAACACAGAGATCTGCCATAATCTATCTCTCTTCCATCGTGTCATTTAGCAGTTTAATCAGTTGACGCTTGTGTTTTGGCCAGGTACAGGCTGATCAGCCTGTCGTTTCCTCCACACGTTCATTATCTAGAAGTGCGTTTCATCTCCATGTTTAAGAATTCTGGTGGTTTATTTAACTGCACTTGATTTTGCAGCTCTGCTTTCTTCATTTTTCATCTTGCGTTTGAATATTTTCCTGTTGTGCTGCAACACAACAGCTGTTTTTTTTACCAAGCTGCTGATGTGACATGGTGGTTATTTTTTAATAAGGTCCACAAGTCAACCTTTCAAGACCACACATTAATATATCAAGGCAAAAAGATAATATAGTGAGGCCATGAGATGTATTGAAGCCATGAGATAATATATAGAAGCCATTTAGATAACTTATGGTGGCCACGAGATAATACTGAGACAATAGGATAATATATTGTAGCCAAAAATGTATACACTGAGGCCATGAGTTAAAATACTGAGGTCATGAGTTCATGTACTGAGGTAATGAGAACATTCTGAAGCCACAGAATAATATATTGCGGCATTGAGGCCACAAGATAATACATCAATGGTAATTTATTGAATCTACAAGATAATATATTGAAGCCATGAGATAACACATGTTAAGGAGACAATGATATATTTTGGGTGCAAAATAATATATTGAGACCATGAGATAATATTCCAAGGCCATGAGATATGTTGCAGCCACCACATGATATATTAAAGCCATGAGATAACATATTGGGGTTGTGAGCTGCGAATTAATATGTTGAGGCCCCAAGATAATACATAAAGTCACAAGATATTATATCAAGACCACAAGATAGTATAACAATGCCATGAGATAACATTGAGACCACAAGATAATATATTTTGGCCACAAGATGATGATGATGATGATGATGATGATAATATATTAAGGGAACAAGATAATATATGAGGCCACGAGAGAATATACTGCAGGAACTATTTAATATTGAGGCCACGAGATAAGATATAAATTGCAGTGAGAACATATTGAAGTCACAAAATATTTTGTGGCCATGAGATAATATTATAGAGAATGTGAGGTAATATATTGATGCCCCAAGTTAATATATTGAATCCATGAGATAACATATTGAGAAGACAAGATAATATATTCTGGAGATGAGTTAATACATTGAGTTCACAAGATAATGTACTTGGAAAATGAGATAAAATGTCCACCAGAAAGCCACAAGATAACATATTACAGAGACAAAATAATGCATTTAGGCTACAAATTAATATATTGAGGCCACAAGATAATATTTTGTGGCTACAAGATAATGTATAGAATCCACAAGTCGATGTGTCAAAGCCACACCTTAATTTATTACGGCCACAACAATATATCAAGGCCAATTTTTTCACACTCCCATGTCAGAAAACTTAATCACAGCTTTACCTCTGACTGTTATGAAGCACTGACACTGGAGACTCCTTCCATAACTTTCCAGAAATTTCACAGTATCAGCAGCTACAAGTGTTTCTTTTTATTCTGTTTTTGTGTATGTTGTTACTATAGAAATAGTAACATATTAGCGTGTTTGCATTAGTGTAAATCAGTGGAGTTGAATCACTTACAGAAGCCTCTTCCGTTTTGGTGAACATTGCTGTGATTGCAAATCTTAGAATGACTGGATGCTTTATACGGTTTGAGAAATGCTGAGCTGGTTGGTATAAGAAAGTTTTTGTGTATACTTTTTCCCCCGTTTGTATTCCGTTGCGTCAGTTCCTTACAAAATTGGAACAATTGATGAAAGCGTTATTGTGTTTTCAATCATTCTGACTTTCTGCTGCTGATGCCCGGTTTTCAAATGCAATGTATTCTCGCGCAGTTACAGGACGTCGAAGGATGATACACTCCATCACACTGAAGCAGAGAAGCCACTTGTGTCAGCTCTTTCCCCTTTTTAACTGATTGTGATGAGTGTGGAGGTAGAGAGTGGGCCGACTCTACGCCGGGTTTAGCAGAAAGCCACTCTGGCAGTGTGTGGAGCTGGCAGGGAAAGTGCTACGTTCAGCAGTGGGGCCAGCTCCGGTTTCTAGAAATTCACATGCTTTTCTGATAATCTTCTCAAAAGACCCGAGTGTGAATCTCGGAGAAAGAGTCAGAGCGTGGATATCTTAATCCTCTCTTTGAAAAATACATTAAGACTTCATTGCAAAGGTCAAGCTCTCTTTAGGGACGGCGAGATGGAGAGAAAATAAATAATACGGCTGTTTCATTAGAGATATTCTAATAATTTAGGCGCACATGTGAGTTCAAAGCTGTTTGGGCTTCCTATAAATCAAACAGATGCACATTTCTTTGCGAAATACTCAAACTGCTAGCGAGAATAAAATCTCAGCTAGTCACGTTCAGAGTGAATCCATACTTTGATAAACTTTTCTGTAAAAACTTTTTCTTAACAGCCGACTAACATTAATTTCGGCCTGTAGTTTAATTACACAAGCATTTATACATACTATGAATTTTAATTCAAAATTCATAGTAATTAGAGGTTTTTTTTGCTTAGTTACTACATGAAATGTGTTTTGACATATTGTGGGATGAAATTGTTTAAATGAGTATGTTCATATGCTGTAACTATGAAATAAATCACTTTGGGGAGTGTTATTATAGAAAAAACGTTGAACGGTGGGGTGGTGTCACAAAGCGAAGTTATTGTTACCAAACTGAAGTTGAATATTTTCCCAGAACAGTATGTCCTAAAGTGTTTTATTCCTCTTATACCACAGAAATCTGCCAGAGCTAACAGTTTTTTGTTATTAAAGTGCGACACAAGATACCTTTTATCTGCTTAGTTACATTTAATGTTGTGAACATCCGCAAAAAACTTTTGCTTATGTCGCTTATGTTATAGCAGCTATAAACAGTCAGCCTCTATATTTTAAACAAACAAACATAAAAAAAACGAAGGTTGTTGTGTTAGAGAAATTGCACAGTATCCGTTTGTCCTGAAGACTTTACCAAGTTACAGCTTTACCTGTGACTGTTACAAAGCACTGGCATTGGAGACTCCTTCCGTAAAATTTAAATAAATAATGTGCTCACAGAAGACTTCACCAAATCGGCAGTGTTTATTTTTTAAAATTCGTTTATGTAGCACGTCCATCATACAAGTCACTGTGTAAGTTGTTACTCATGTATTGAAACAGTCATGTATTAAGATGAGTGCATTAATATAAACCTGTGATGTGCCTTTCAGCCAGAAATACTGTCAGAGCTGAATGTTCTAAAAAATGAATTAAAATTAAGAGAACATCAACACCTTTTGACCAATCCGAATGGAGAATGCAACAGCACTGTGGTGTAATACACAATTAATTCTTTGCAGCTCGGCGTGAAGGAAGGAGGAGATGGAGAACATGCTCTAAAGGAGGATATAAATAGTGAGAGGCTGTTTTTCAAGTTCTTGAGATTGAGGGAGTGTTTAATGTCAGTAGGACTGAAAATGACTCAATTCCCAGCGCCACTTGGCTATTTTTGCATTGCTTCTTAGTCAAGCCATAAAACAATGTAGAACTGAAGCCTTTGTAATGGTGCACTTATCCACTATCTGTAGTTCCTCTGCTAATGGAATAAAACATAATGTCGGCTTTCATGTGTGTAGATACATAAGGACTAACGGAGTCCCATAAATTCATTAAGGTGGACTTAATCAGCTTGGAGAAAACACTAACCGAGTGGTGAGTGGTGTTACTCCCTTCCACTCTTACCCTGGATTCGAGCTGAGAACTTGAGAAAGATCTTTCATCGAGATGTGGAAATCAGCCTGCAAACTGTGTGCGAGCGAGTGTGTGTGGGTGGGGTGGGTGGGCGGGAGAGAGAGAGAGAGAGGGAGAGAGAGAGAGAGAGGATCGGGAGCGCACTACATTGGCGTAGTCTTCCAGTTCGCCTCCTGAGAGTTGATGAGGGGGAGCTGAGAGAGTAATATACAAAGGAAAAGAACCTGAAAAAAGAGACCAAGTCATCAGGTTGAGATCTTCGTTAACGGAGTGTTTGATGCACACTGAACACCTGTGACCAACTCGTTAGATTGGTACAAACACCAGATGTTAAAAGGACAGCAAAATCATAATCATAGCATAATTTTCCACTTCCAGCAGAGAAGGCGGCAAAATACCTTTAGCAGCTATTGGCATCACCCATGCTGTTCATGTTTCTGTGTGTGTGTGTGTGTGTGTGTGTGTGTGTGTGTGCACTGAGCTTCATTGAGAGATGCAGCATAGCCGTGGGTGGGAAGTGGAGTGTTGTGTAACCGAAAGAATGAGGTAACGAAGTAAGATGGTAAAAAAGGTGCAATATGTCATCTCTTCCAAATCCTGAAGCTCTCTCAACTGTTGAATTGGTCAGAAGGTGTGGATAATATTGTGTGCACTTTTCTAATACGTCACCGTTTCTATAGTAACGGCTCATTAACAGGCACTCGTATGGTGGACGCTCTCATAATCTAAGGCTAAAGATAAGGGGAGGTTTTTTTGTCAGGAGGCATTTGTTAAACAGTCCTGGAAGGAGTCTCCAGTGTCAGGACCGTTTTACGTTTTTTCATTTTTTTCTGTAACCTAAGCCTTGGAGAGAATGAAGACGGGCTAGTGAGGGAACGACATTTATCGCTCCTATGATGCAAGTCATAACTTGTCTCACAGACGTTCCACAACATTATGCGTTAACTATAAATGGATTAATAAAGTATGACATGTCATTCAATTAGTAAGAAAATGTAATCTTCAGGAAACTTGTATAAGAGGAATAAACAGTTGAGGGCATGCAGTTATAGGAGAATAATAAACTCTGAGGTGGTAGCAGGAACTCCAGCAAGCAAGCTGTGCTAATAATGATGATGTAATGGCTGGTAAATTTGTCATAATGGATGAACACCTAGGATTCCTCAGCTCCCTCATGGAATTCTTAACAAGAATATCGTACATGAAGCTGTTTTGTTTGTGCAGTTATTTGTACATTCATAGCACCCTTTCACAAGCATTTGATGCAGAAGATATAGTGATACATACAAAATACCATTTTATCTCTTATCTCTGGTCTTTTGTGTCAATAGAAAAAAACAATGACTTGCTTCTCTTTTGAAATCTCCCACATCTCATGAGAATATGCCTCAGTATATTGATTTTCTGAGCATAAGCTTGTAATTTTATCTTAAAATAAGTTTAACCAATGATAATATGGCTAACTGGTAGCTAGTCGCTGTCATATAGCTAGCTTTCTAAAATTATATTACAAAGCTTAATATTTGCTATAAATTATTTATATTTTTATAGAAGTCTAATATTTACCACAGCACATGATTCAGTATAGAATCATTGCCTGAATAACTACTGATAGCTTGTGTTTTTCAGGAATTCTGTCAGGTAGCAGTGTCTGTTTTGGGTAATGCTAAGTGCTGGTCCGTTGGTAGCTTAATTGTTTTATTGCTTAAGTGTGAATTGGAAATGCCTCACTGTTGGAATGACTCAACGCTCAAGGAAAGAAATGAACCATTACATCAGAGTGATTCAGAGATTTATTGTCTAAAACAAGGACCTGGCTGCGCCTTAGCTGCTAATCTGTGCCTGGGTATATGTCTGATCTTTTGGAGCCATTTTGTAAATATTTGGAGTTTTGAAAATATTTGTAACTTTATGTCTCTCTCTCTTCCCCTCCTCCATGTGCTGTCTGCTTCCTCTGAAATCCCCCGATTCAAACGCATTCTAGGTAAGTGTTCTTGTTCCCCTATGTTTATACGGGTTGATTTCTTTCCCAGTATGTAGCGTAGCTGAGACAGGTTTGCCAGATTTCCTCTCTAGTTCTGTGTTCCAGTTAGCCTAGCTTCAACTTTACACTTTATTTTTTACCCACAATGAAAAGAATAGAGAAGAACTGGTAAACTATACAAAGACTGGAGTCATTAAACTTAAACTTAAAATTATCCATATCTGTACCTTTATTTGGACTGAAACCTGAAGTAGGTGTGGCCTAAATCTAAATTCTGAATCTAACAGTTCCTCAACCTCAGCTACATCACTCCAGTTCATAACTGGTCTCAACTAGAGATGTATGGGACTTTTCTTTTTTTTAAATTCCCGCTGATACTTATTATTATTGTTTGTACCTGCTTGTGAACTTTTTCGAAGGAATTTCAATTTATTTTTGAAAATCTAAACAAACTAGGAGACTAATTTAAACCATGTGACCCTGACCAGACAGATACTAAGTATGAATGAATCCTGGCTGTAAAGCTATGTTAATGAATGTGGTCTTTGTTTGCTAGACAACCTGTGAAACTTTCTGGAAAAAATTATATTTGTACCTGTTCCAAATATTTGTATTC
>CM074945.1:11088531-11117996 GCA_037577455.1 Pangasius macronema | reverse complement strand
CGATAGGTCTGGACTATATCAGTGTCATCACGATTCTTGAAGGCAGTTCTGTGATACATCATTTGTATCACAGTAAGTTTGTTTCACAAACTGCCTGCTTAAAAACAGCATAAATAATAATAATACATTTACATAAATAACATTTGTTAACAAATAATACATCTGTTCATTGGCAGTTTTATATATATATATAAATGAACACTGAAAAAGACTTTTAAAAAAACATAATGTTACACATTTAATAATTGTGCTGCTTTCAGTCAGTTTCTAAGTATGATTTTTAAAAAATTTATATAAAAAGGTATTACGATATTTCAGAAAAGTGTATTGTGACAATTTATCACAATATTTATATAATATTGACAACTTATAACTTCATTAGTGATCATAGTGATTAGAGAGCTGCTCGTATTTTGGTTGGCCAGAATCTTAATTAAAAAAGTGCTAGCTAACTTAATTTAACTAACAATGCTTGTGAGCTAGTTAGTTTGTTAGACTTTTAGTTAAAAGAGCATTAATACAGATTAAGGAAAATGTAGTCAGATCTACTGTATTTCGCTGGGTTAGGGTTAGGTGTGTCATGTAGTCAGTATTTCGCTGGGTTAGGGTCAGGTGTGTCATGTAGTCAGTATTTCGCTGGGTTAGGGTTAGGTGTGTCATGTTTCATGTTTACAGATCTTTTTTCCTGCATTGTAAAATGGTAACTGCTGTAATCAGAACCTGTCTCTGTTGGGCGAAAATGAATACAGTGGACATGCGTACAGCAAGGCTGGTGATTTTTCCACTCAGTGATTTAGTCAGCCGACTGGTAGAGGTGATCATTAACACCATAGCTAGGAGGAAAAATGAGTGCCTTTGTAATGTCATGTGAGAAAAATTAACAATCAGGCAAAATGTTGTATGTGTACAAATGTAGAAAAAAGTATTTCCAGCTCCAGCTGTTTTTTTTTGTCATGTGACTGTACTGATTCCCCTGAGATTCAGGGTGTTCTTTGCCCATACACTGAGACAGCGCTCGTTATCTGTGTGCTACTCAGTCTTTGCCTGTTTGTGTGTCCATCCATAAACGCAACATTTCAGACTGAAATGCTATGTTAAATAGAGTAGGTTCTTCTTCCCTGACTGAGATTTTAAATGTATAACCTTGCAAGTGTGCCAGCTGATCGGCCTAATTGCTGCCCTAAATAGGATTAATGTCTTTCCTAGGCAGTGTGGGGGTTTTACTGATCATTTACAGCTCCATGACACTCATGGTGAAAAGTAGCTCGGCCCATTGGGTCCTGCACCGGTTCTTTGTACTCAACATGCCAAGTGCCTACGGCAAAACTCTCGCCTCATCATGAAAACGCGGGTGGGCGTAAGGGGGAGCGGAAACAAAAGACAGAAATTACAGAGAAGGCCACGTGAGAATGCGAGCCCTATTTCTGGAGCTGTATTTGGGGTGCTACTAAGAACACAGTAATGCAAGATTAGAAGCAAAGGTTGTTAACATGGTGTACAGTGAGTAGTACGCTAGTTAGGCCAGCTAGCATAACCTTTTTGATCCAAGGTTAGCCATGTTTGGCAGAGTACTCCAGTTCCATACTTGAAGTGAAGTGAAGTGACTTTGTGGCCAAATGTGGTGACCCATACTCGGAATTTGTGTTCTGCATTTAACCCATCCAGGAGCAGTGGGCAGCCATTTTAGCTGCGGCGTCCGGGGAGCAGTTGGCGGTTCGCTGCCTTGCTCAAGGGTCTCACCTCAGTCGTGGTATTGAAGGTGGCAGAGAGCGCTGGTCATCCACTCCCCCCACCTACAATCCCTGCCGGACCCGAGACTCAAACCCACGACCTTCGGGTTACAAGTCCAACTCTCAGACTATTTTGGCTACGACTGCCCCCTAAAACTCATTTCCCTGACCAGGAATCGAACCCGGGCCACAGCGGTGAGAACGCCGAATCCTAGCCGCTAGACCACCAGGGAGTGACACTTAGGAGAAAGTGCAAATACAATACTCTGATAAACATCATAATGCAGCTTTAATTGTTTACTTGTGTTAATTTACAAAAGTGCAAACTCCTCCTGAAATTTGCTTAATTTATGAAAGCACAAAAGAGAGAGGCTGAAACCCCTTCGATAAGGATTTTGGTTACTGAAGGTAAATTCATTGGTTTTAGCCAAAGGACTTTGGTTATTAAAAGTAAAGTAGTCACTTTTTGCCAAGAATTTGGCTGCATTTTGCCCAGTAATTAAGTTGGTGAAGGTAAACCTGTCCCATTATGCCAAGGATTTTGGTTACTTGATGCAAATTGTTCACTTTTCACCAAGGACTTTGGATATTGAAGGTCAATTTGTCACTTAACACAAAGAATTTTGGTTAGGGAAGGTAAATTAGTCACCTTTTGCCAAGATTTTTGGTTATTGAAGGAAGGTTAGTCATTTTTCAACAAAGATTTTGGTTACTGAAGTACTGAAGATAAATTTGCTGCATTTCGAGTCAATAAATGAGTCAGGTGGGAAACCTGCGAGACCAGGCATCATGAATTATTCACTTTTTGCCAAGGATTTTGTTAACTGAAGTTCAGTTTGATCCTTTTCACCAGTGATTTTGGTTACTGCAGGTAAATTAGTCGCTTTTCACCAAGGATTATTGAAGAAAAAATTGTCTTAGCTACAGATTTTGGCCACTGAAGGGAAATTAGTCACATTTTGCCAAACATTTTGCATAAAGTTATAACCCTTAACCTTAAGAAAATGAGTCAGGTGGAAAACCTGTGAGACAAGGCATCACGAATCCAGCCGAGACATACGGATTACTCAACATTCTAACACATTTGTAATTGAGAGTACAGGTGAAAACAGGTGCCTCATAATGTATCTGTCTTTTTAAGGACATATGCCATAGTGCAGAAGTGTTCGGTGTGTGACTTATCTCTCTGCCTCTCTGTGGAGGTTTTTTGGAGCACCGGGCCCACGGAGTGTGGAGGAATGGATCTGTGAACCCACGCTCACATGCTTGAGCTCTTCTCTCTTTCCTCCCCCATCCTCTGGCTGAGCTCCCAGCTTCTCTATCTGTCTATCTATCTATCTATCTATCTATCTATCTATCTATCTATCTATCTATCTATCTATCTATCTATCTATTTTTCTCTCTCTCTCTTTCTTTCCATGTTTATTCTTCCTGAACGTGGTAAGCTACTAGCCTCCAAAGCTATTTTTTGTATTTTAATCCTGTACAGCATAACCCTCTGTTCCTGCCCCAGCAGTGCGCATCTCATAGCCTGTTATGGCTCATGATCCTTCCTGAGTCATGGAATTAAGCCTGGTCTGTTCTTTACTTCCATTCCATTGCAGTCACCTTGACACATATGTAAAGGATGTGTTTAAGATTTACTACATATCGTACACATTACAAAAGAAGGATAGAGAGAGAGAGAGAGAGAGAGAGAGAGAGAGAGAGAGGGAAGCGTCTGGAATTTTTTTTATCTCTCACCCTCTCCTCCTCTAACAGCCTCCCACAGACATCCTCAAACCTATCATTTTCTCCGCAGTACAAGAGTTGTGCTGCTGAATTTCAAAGAGCCTCCTACGCCCGACACCACTACAGCAAGCATAATTACCAGTGACTCGAAGCCCCATCCTTATGCACTTTGTGCATGGTGTGGTTTGCCACTCACACACACATGTACACATATTCATAACTGCACTGGCCCTGGTGTTGAGTGTTTCAGCCCCAGACATCCCCAGGAAAATGAGTGAATGAGCGTGTTGCAATAATTGAGCGACTGACCGCTTCACAGGCGAAATCAAGCGCCACATGACCTGTTATTATTGACGGTGCCACCATGTCACCTTTTCAGCGATGTTTCTCCACAAAATGTGTGATCTATATCTGTTATTGTCAGAGCAGAGCTCCTGTTTAACCCGGTTGCGTTTAAAAAACAAAAAAAGTAATGTGCGCAGAAATATTGACATGAAATACTGACATTGACACTGAATATCTTTTTAATATAATAGATAGTTGGTTTCATATTTTATGGATGTCCTCGCAATTCCTGCAGACTCACTCTCTGGTCCCTTGGAAACAAGTCGGCCATTTTGATGCATGTTGTCATGGTGATCCCAGCAGTGAGGAATCCTCGCAGCATTAAGCAAAACGTTCACCTAAGTCTGAAGGTGTGAGTGTGTTGTGTGTGTTTACACTTTATATTTAATTGCATCCACTTCCTGACCAATAATCTTGAAAAATAATTAGTTTTCCATGTTATTTAATGTTTACAATATGTACAATATTATAGCGATATTCTATTCTAAAATTATAGTGCCTCGCTAGAATAATGAGAGTTTTGTGAACATAAGGAGGACAGTTATCATTATGCTGTCCTCTGAATGTGAAAAACTCTGTCCCTGATGTTACACTATATGGCCAAAAGTATGTGGACCCCTGACCATCACACCCATGTATGGTTCTCTACACCAAGCTAGGTCCATGAAGACATGGTTTGCCAAGTTTGGAGTGGAAGAACTCGAGTGTTCTGCACAGATCCCTGACCCCAACCCCACTGAACACCTTTGGGATGAACTGGAACTCCAACTGCACCCCAGACCTCCTCACCCAACATCAGTGCCTGACCTCACTAATGCTCTGGTGGCTGAATGGACAAATCCCCACAGCCACGTGCCAACATCTAGTGGAAAGCCTTCCCAGAAGAGTGGAGCTTATTATAACAGCAAAGGGGGAATAAATCTCGAATGGGATCTTCAAAAAACACACATGGGTGTGATGTTCAAATGTCCACAAACTTTTGTCCATATATATATATTCTGATGAATATCTCCACTACCTACTTCTTGGTATTTCGAAATGTCCAAGCAGGGGTGAAGAAATGATAAATCCGTTAGCAAGGCCACCAGCAAGTGAAAGCTCCAATGTGCTGCCCAGTCTGATGTTCTGGTTGCCTGGAAACCTAATTAGTCAGCTGAAAATGTAGATAACACATTTTAACCCCAACAAGTTAGTTAAATAATTAAGGGTATTCATACAAACCAACAACAGTAACAATACTAACAGAACTATTTGGATATCTTATAGGTATCATATGACGATTGTGCCATTGACAAAACTGTAGTTTTGGGCTAAAATGAAAAATTATTGCTGATCTATAAAAAGCATCATGTCTATTAAAATGTCTAAATTAGTTCTAGTCCTAAGCCTATGGCTAGAATGTGTCCTTTGATAATGTGTGTGTGTCCTTTGATAATGTGTGTAGTTTAGCAGGTGGTAGGGAACTCGGGAACAAATGGCACATGGTAGTAGTGTGTTGCAATACCAGGGAGTATAGGAACTTGTAAATTCATTAGGTAGCCCACTGGGTAAAAGAAAGCTCTAATGTGCTTCTCAGTTACATGTTATATCCAGAGGTCCATTTAAGGAAGGTGAAAAGATGTGCTAATTAAGTGCAATAATACAGACTATGGAAAATGTGAGTGCTTAAACCACGAGAGGGGCGATGTAGCAAAAGGCAGAAAATCTGGTGCACTTTCATCAAATGTAAAGACATTATCTGAGTCTGACTAGCGCCATCATTTTTTCCTGTACGAGGTGTTTAAATGCAAGGTGATTGTGTTTTGCCATTATTAGTGTTATATAACGGTTTTTGTGATGCACTGTACTATATTTTGTTCAGTTTTATCTGTCTGGGAAGATCTGCTCATCCAGTCTAGCTAATTAACATGCCTCATAAAAATAATTCCTGTCTTGGTTTGCGTGCATAATGCAGCAGTAGTGTACTGAGAACTATGTGAACCAACTGGAGTGTGTTACGTTTAAAACATTGACTTCTTTGCAAACATCAATAGAGAGTAGAGTTTTTTTCTTTCTCTGATTGTTGGATGAGTGAAAAAAAGCACTGGTGATCATTATATCAATAGTCTACTGAACCTACTTAGAACTAAGTCCTGATTGTGGTGCTGATTTGTCCTCCCCTGCCACAGTAACAAGCGTTGGACATTGTGATGTATCGTATAACTGATTATCGACATAGGCAATATTCAAGGTAAAGAATGAATGACGGGTTAAAGGCTGCAATTGTGACGTGATCTACATTGACTCATGGGAGGAAGTGTGCGTGTGTGTGTGCGTGCGCGCCCTTGCTGACTCATGTTCCGAAAGCACAGACTGTGTCACTTTAGTCACTTTGACACACAGTCATCAATTGGTTCAACCAGCAGTCTGACAGTAGTGGTCCTAAATCTGGCCTGGCGTATTTCAGGCCTAAACGTGGAACCCATATGGCGCACACCAACGCGAAACTGGAAAAAGGAAGTGACCAGCGACTCCTTCTAGTATCACGATTACATGTGTAATAATAGGAGAGTCCAGGTCGTACGTCATGATGATGTACAACTAGGTGGCGTATATCACTTCTTCACGTGGTGCTCAGAAACAAATCAGAGCTCGGGACTGTCCATATCATGGCAGAGTGCGTGTTGGTATTGCGTTACATAATAGTAGGAAGAGTTTCTCTGAAGGTTATCAGCTAACTTGCTAGGCAAAATTCAAATAAAGTGCAATGGCCTGGTGTCCCATTCAGGGTGTGTCTCCACCTCATGGCCAGAGCATAGGCTATGGAAAAATAGGACAGAAATATATGACGTAAATAAATCCTGGCGACCTTAACCAGGATAAAGCGCTTACTGAAGATAATGAATCGCCATAAACGATTGTGAAACTGAACCCAGACATATCTGATTTCATGTTAAAATCTGACCTGTTGTGTATATTTCAGTAGTGGTACGCAAACATGATGGTACTTTAACGTTTTGTGTAGATTTAAGAACCGTTGATGCCGCATTAGACTCTGTGTTGATATGTCAGCGCCTCTGCCACATTAGCAGGCAAGAAAGTTGATTGTAAACCATTTCAAGGCTATGAAAATGCCAGGCTACTGTGATACTGGAATCAACTGTAATTTGCATTATGCTCAACTGATTTTTTTTTTTTTTAAACAAAAGTTTTATTTGTTTTATTACATTCCTGGTGATTAAAATGCAAATCATTGTCTGTATTTTGATCATGTTTGGGCAAAGCAGTATGAAGTAACAAACATACGACTGGACAAAAATGATCACAAACCACTAAAAGCTTGTTTTTCTTCTACTCATACTCAAGTCTACAAAAAACTATTATAGCCTTATAACAATAAAGTGGAAAAGTGCTGGTACAGAAATCAACACCAATCAGATTTAAGAATTCGTTAGCACTGTGGCATAATTAAAAAAATTGATCCTCTTTAAATAGAAGTGATGATAAACACTATGTATGTGTTGTGCCATGTTTTTCGTTTGCTCCCTGATGCACGTCCACACGGATAACATCACGCGAATGTGTCAGAAAGCCTTCCACAGGAAGTGAATTAAACGAGACTTAAGAATGAATTAATGCTAATAGTGAGTTAATTACTTTTCTCAGTCTGTGCTTATTTAGTGACAGTTTATTTGCACTTCTCTCTCTCCTTCCCTCTCTCTCTCTCCCTCTCTCTCTCTCTCTCTCTCTCTCTCATATTATATTTCCATGTCATGGTGACATTTGGATATTAGTGTGTGATTATGATTGTGATTATTCCCTATAACTATTATTGGCATATGTCCAAGGCAGCCGATATGAACGTGTTCCTTCACTCAGTGACAGACGGGGGTGATGTTAAATGTATGTACGCAATTGAATAATACAATGAGAAATTGAACATTGTAGAGTGGGTAAATATGTATGGTTTGAATTTGCAGGACTAAATACTAAACATTGCAGATAAGGGATAAATAAACAGGGCTCGTGGCAGTCAAGAAATAGCCGTGTGTGTGATCTTTATTTAAGTAGCACCTACTTGGACTCCTGATCGGAAGGTTGAGAGCTCAAATCCCAGCACCGCCAAGCTGCCACTGCTGGGCCATTGAGCAAGGCCCTTAACCCTCAACTGCTCAGTTGTATAACTGAGATAATTATAAGTCGCTCTGGATAAGGGTGTCTGTCAAAAATGCCATAAATGTAAATCGGCCAAAAATACCTACAAATTCGTTCATATTTAAATCGCAAATAAAAGGCAAATATGAGATATAGTAAAATGGGCAAATAATAAAAGCAATGATGGATAGCAGAAAATAATAATTAAAAATTTCTTAATCTATTTTTTACATACTATATATAGATGAAGTGAGGAAAAAAATAATGTATAGATGCTATAGAATTTTTTTTTTTACCTTTTTTTCCCCCAGCAATAGATTGGGAATGTGTTCCAGATCTAAAACCAAAATATAAGACACATTTTGTTGCTCTGTGAAAGCTGTTGGAGATCAGTTACATACCAGTAGAGGAACAAAGATACCTGTGCCATGGCATGCTTGTGACAAAATATACTCTTTATTCATTAGTCAAATGCTTTTACCCAAAGCAAAGTACACAAGAGCCATCACTGGAGGTTATTACAAAGCTCTAGACATCGAGAGATTTTGATGGTCAGTCTCTGACATCAGGGATTTCTCTGAGTCATGTGACTGCCCCCTGGTGGTATTGCACATGTGGCACCCTGTGTGTTCAAAAACATGTCTAAAAGAATGGAACCTTCATCACCTAGAGGATTTTGACTTTGTAATCCATTATCACAGCTTGTCTTTCCCATTCAAATGAAATATTATAGCACATACCAGCCTCTTCATAAAAGAGGAGAATGAATGACATTGCCTCCGACCTTCATCCTTCTTTTTTTTTTTTTAAAGGAGAAGCTGTAAGGAAAAGTGGTTTTAAATATCTGACCTTAATGAGTTTCTCTATGAAACGATTTTAATTAGATTTGCTGGGCCAGTTGCGCCGCCGGTTCCTGAAACACGCTCCCCGAGGAGAGCTGAGGAAGAATGTTTGGGTGGAATAGGGATGCCATTATGTCAGCCTCTGTAATTAAAACAGGTGGAAAAAGGAGTGTTTGTGCGTTTTATTTCTCCAGAGGCTAGAACGTGGCGTCATTGTTTTGGATTCATATGGTGACAGGCGGCTCAGGCTGTGTCCGGTGTTTAAACAAAAAGGCAATGAGGCGGTGGAATCGTAATCATACTTATTTCCAGCCATTCCAACAAGGCAGTAGTAATTAACTCGGAACCTAAACTTGGAAGGTTATGCTAAATGCAATTATATTTGCAGTGCCGAATGCATTTCTATACACAGAGAATGGAATAATAAATGAATTACACCAGATATGTGTCTGATAATTGTTAGAGATTAACCTGGTGGCAGTTTGAAATGATTAAGAAATGAAATATAAATCATTAAACCCTCTACATATTGCTTTATCTTTGTTAAGGTATTAGCATTGTAACTTTGTAACATTACTCTATGTCTCCGCAAAAGATCTGTTTTACAAGTTGCCCATATGCTGATCTGTGCTGTAGCATTAAAAACATTTGTGACAGTTTCATGTGTGGTGCGTCAGCAGCATTGCAAGCATGCTTAGACATGCAGAACCAGTTTCTTGATGGTTTCTGCTTGAGTAATCTGCAAATCTGTAAAGTGTCTTTTTTTTCTATGAAAGTGTAAGACGGTGTGTTCTTTTTCGGGGTTCTAATCTGGTAATACGTACAGGTAGGACATAAAGGGAGTAAACCATTCTTGATTAGGGATTCGCCTGCAAGGAAATATCTTCATGGAGGTGGCACTTCTGTAATTGTTGTTCTCTTCTTCCCTCCCACTCTTACGCTTGTGCTGATAGATGCACTTGTCTTCATCTTGAGTCACTTGGTCTCTGGGGAAATGGGCCACCTGTGGATTTGCTCAGCTGGATGCTTGGCGTAGATCCGCAAGCTGTTAGGATGTGCTTAGTGGGATTGATAGCGTGTTCGCTCACACCTAAAGGAGTATAGTGAGGCCATGATGCTTTGTTTTGGTGGCCGACGGCAACCCAAGGACACACCATACAGTGAGGAACGCTGTCTGATTCCCAACGAAGTAGCGGCGAAGTTTGCTTCCAATCCGGGATTCATAGACGCAGGTAATCATCATTTATTGGGCTTGTTATATGTAACATCATTTAATGGGCTCAAAAGGGAACCCATCCTCTTCTCAGTGACACCAGATAGTGGGATTATAAATAAATGTAGAAGAATAGAGACAAACACTACTAAGTCAGATTTTAGCCAACACAGAAAACTTCAACAATTCTTTTTTTTTTTTTTTGCATATTTTATACACATTCAGCAGGTGCTTAAGCTTCGGTTTTTGTGTACATTAGTGCTGACATGTCCGGACATGTTTGACAAACACCATGGTCTTTCGGTAATAGTGTGGTCATTTGCAGGTGTAATATTAAGTTCTGAAAAACAGCAATCCTTAATGTTGACTGTGTGGGCAAGAAGGCCAAAGTGTAACGTTCATGGCTGGAATTTAATGTCCATATAATTCTGTCAGAAGTTCCAAACAACCTGGTATGACAGGCATTAATGTACAGATAAGAAGGAAGTGAGATAATGAGGGGAAGATAATGAACTGAAGGTATGCATTGTGTTTGCACACCGTTCTCCATATAGGAAGTAAAGGTAATGAAGGGACTGGTGATTATTACAATCTGTTTGATTACTAGAGCTGTTTGAAGAGATTTTCTTTGACTTTGTTGGAGATTTGTTCCCAGTTCCCAGCTTCATGCCTGTCAGATGGTGGACATTCTGTCATCCTGGAGTAAGATGGATTATGCCACAGATTGTGGGGATCTGTGGGCCAGTCTCTTCTTCACTTTTCCTCTGCCAGCTTGTGATGACTTCTGGTTGGCACTGCAAAGAATTAGTTTTTGTACTATGTGTTTCAATATCTTTGACTGCTCCATGTTATCATTTGTCTTGCTTGTTCTTGGCTTTCCATTCTGACCAATTTAAGGTTTGGAAATGGATAGGGACAGTACTCTTGGAAACCACTTGAGGGTGCTGTCTTCAACTTCATTGGAGATTAAAATTCTTTGTGGTGTATAGATTGGTAGGATTTGTAAGTGATTGGATGTCATTGCTATTTTTGATGCCACCGATTACAAAATTGGAAATAAACTTTTAGGTTTTCTGCTAAGAACCCTAAAAAATGGGTCATTTGATGTTTAAGGTCTGAAAATTTGAGTATCAAACACCATTATAATATAGTGCAAGTGTAGAACGTTTTTGGTTTTTATTCTTGCATTAGGTAGGACACTGTCATTTCTACATACAAAGCTGTTCTTCTAACTTTGATTCCCATTCCACAGCATGCGATTCCTTGTCAGTGATCCTTCTCACACTTGATCCCAAAACAAAGTTGCTCATCCAGCCCACCTGGACTGCACACAGGTGGTCTTGTCATGACAAATCCTTAAAATGACAAATCACCTACACAGCCTAAAACTGTCCCGATGTTCCTTTCTTCCTAATCCATTCCTGGGAAAAGAAGCCACTATTGTATTTATCTCGGACCTTTTAAGGTGGATGAGAAAATGTTGCAGTTGCAAGTGGGGACAGGAGGTAAAGTTAATCGGGGGTCTTAGAAACACTAAGCACCCTTTCAGTGTTAGCTAGAATCTTGTCATCGTTGCTTTAGTGCATCTTTATATAATCTACACTGTTCAGAAAGGGTCAGTAACTCTGGAAATAATTGAGGTATACATTATGAGCCATTTCTTCTTTAACCTTTGTCACTTGGTAGTCAAGAAGCTGCTCATGCCATGATGTGCCTTTGCTCCCAGTGCCACGATTCCTAATAGAAGAAGATGCCGCTTTTAGCTATTTACTAACAGACTTAGCGCAGCGAGTTCCTTGTCCGAGATATTTACCCCCACCTTTCCAATTAGATTTTTTTCCAGGGCCAATACAATGAAAACAGAATGAGAGGGTTTGCTCATCCTATTTACATCAGTAGCTTTTATTGGTTTGTTGGACGTGTTGGTGATTTCATGCTGAAGCTTGTCTGAAAGCCTTTTTCCCCCCTTTTGTCTCCTTTTCTTGCATGTCAGATGTGAGGGATTATGGCTGTGTTTGGAATGTGGCCTAGAGGTGAAAGTCTCTGAGCAGCCATGGCCAGATTTGTGTTAGAGCAAGAGAGAGAGAGTGATATTGCGAGACTGTACTTGTGGTGGTGTGCAGACATTGCAATGTTAGTCCTGAGCAGTTAGCTACAGAGTTTATTCCATGAGAATTCAGTGCTTTCAAGTTGGAATAGCTGTGTACCCAGTCTTGGCCTTTTTGAATGGGACTTTTGGAGGCGGAGAAGAGGGTGTGAAAATACAACAGGCCAAGCCCAAAGAGGCAAAGCTAGTAGACGGAAAGCAGGAGAAGCAGAAGAGGGAGGAACATAGACGCAGCCTGGAGCAGAGGAGGAGGACGTCCATGTAGCGACTCAGCAGGTGGTGTCACCTGAGCGGCACTGGTGGGCTGGGAAAAAGTGGGAGGTGGTTGGAAGAGCCAGGAATGAGGACAGACCGGTTTCCTGCACTTCTGCAGGACTGTTCTAAGCTTAGGTTCTCTATAGCAGATTTTGATTCAGCCTCAGTCAAGAGAACACCATGGATTAAGGACTTTAACACTGCTCCTGTTGTGGGCTGCATACCTGAACAGGAATACTGTAATGGAGAGGCTACACCAGAATACCCTGTGGTGGTCCTCCGAAGGTCTACCCCTGGGGTGCGACACATTGGCAGCAGCAGGAAGACGGTGAGCATGTATGGCTCCCTGGATGAGCCCCAAAAACAACAAATTACGACAGTGGGTCGTGAACATAGGTCACAGAGACCTCGCAGTGTGTGCATGTTGGCTGCCTCTCAGTCGAGCAGTGTGCTTGTGACTAATTCCTCCTCAGTTAAAACGGGACACTTCGACCATCTTCAACAGCGTAGATGTAGGAGAGCAATTGATGGCCTCAAGCAAGACATGCCTCCATCTTTCCGGCTGCCCCTATATCCGCAACAGGAGGTCCTACCACGTCGACCCCTACAGACAACTGGAAGACCTCGGCCTGTTAGCATGACCATTCTAGAGCTGAAGGAGGCTAGTAGATCGCAAGATGAACTGGCTAACCGCACTTCCAGCGATGCCGCGAGCCTGCCTCACTCTGGCTTTCGATGGAGGCTCTTTGGCCGACAGGCACAGGATAAGGAGGCAGCGGCCAGGTCAGTACCTACCAGCAGCAAACCAGATAGGCCAAAGAAGAGGTTTAGCTCTCTGAGAAGGAGCCTAAGCCTCAGGCTCAAGCGTAATTGTAATCAACCAGAGCAAGATACTATACGAGAAAGAACATGGACGACAAGTGCGAGGGAAGATGTGACACGGTCCAACCAGCCATTCTCTTATCTGACTGGCAGGACATTGTCTCCTGCTTATGAACACAATGACGACCAGGGAGGCAAGCAGTTAATCGAGTTCCAAACCAGAGGGAAAGTCTCGGTTATCGAGGTCCCCTTAGCACCACCTAAACTCACCAAGCCCCTCAAACCGCCGTCTTCAGAACCGAATTTTTGGCAGCTCATCACTAGTCGCTTTAAGAGAAAAGGCAACAAATCTGAGGCCTGTGCTGAAAGCCAACTTCCTGGCAGTGATCCCCCAGCCTGGAATAAAAAGCCACAGCCAGTTACCATAGAGACACTAAAGGGCATTGATTTCAGCAAAGGTCAAGGTAAGCTGTGTGTCTGTGTGAAAGCTCTGCAGCCATCCAACCCCCTCGGTTCCCCATCTCTGAACAGTACAAACCCTTAGAGTATTGAACGAGCCTGAAATATTCAGGGGAAATTAATAAAGTGATATTGCTTGGCTCGAGGAGTTAGATGTATTATTCACTATAATAAGTAGATCGGATTTGTGTAAGTGAGTTTGCATTAAGTTTTTCTTAAACTAAAATTATACACAAATTTAATGAGTATAAAAAAATGCATATCTTCATCGCTGATTAAGGAATAGCACATAGTGAATGGATTGACACCAGGATTAACTGATAAAAGGATGGATAAAGGAAGAATGAATAAGTAATGAGAAACAGGTTGGAAAAAAAAGTGTTTATAAGTCTTAATCTTCAATCAGTTTTTTCTTTTCTAAGCTTAGTTGACATCTCCAGCCAGAGACAAAAAGAGTGAGATCAGTACTATAACTCTTGATTGGTTTTCAGTACAGAAAAAGCATTTATGTTAGAAAAACCATATTCCCAAAGCCCTAGTGATGGTCCATCACAAAGTTTTCATGCAAATCAAGGTGAAGATGAGGTTAATATAATTTTTAAGCTTTATTTGCCTTTGAGGCAATGTTTAAACATTGCTTATGCAGCCATTTCTGTATAATCTACACCACAGCCAAGCACAGAAGTGATATGTTTTGTGCTTTTGCATCCCTGTAAAAATGGCAACGTTTTAATTCCAGGATCTAGGTTGTCCATGTAGAAGGTGTGTGGCATATTCTAGGCAGCAGGCCGTGAATCGTTTGTGTTATCAACATGAGTCATGTTGCCGTGAATATATTCCAATATACACACGCAGTGGCAGACAAAAACATATTCTCCCTCCTAAAAATACACTACGTCTTTATCGACTCTCCATCTTACCTGGAAGAGTCATGTTGAATCAGTGCAGCTATGCTCAACATAAAAGTGTAAACATTACTGAGATCCTTTAGTTTTGTTTAACCAGTTTAACTCAGAACTGCTATTTATCACCAATGATTGTCTTTTTGCAACATTATAATTCCTTAACCCTGAATCCCATTCCATGCTAGTACTTATCATGTAACACTTTCAAGCCAAAATGCCTGCTTTGTGATTTTATTTTGCCTGCCGTTACTATAGAGACAGTTCTGACCGAGATTTTGCCCTGGCTTGAGAATGTAACAAGCAGGCAATCGGTGCTAAGCTAAGGTGTGTTCACTTTGAAGGCTGGGCCCCACACGCCTGTCCTGACCTGCCTGCCGATTGAGAGAAGCCTGTTAATAGAGTTGTAGAAGTCTCTGGTGAAGTGCAGAGGTCTTAAGTTTTCATGTGATGAGGCCCCTGAGTTGTTGGGTGGAGTCTACCAAAGACTGCGTGTCTAAACGTCTTCATGACAGAGCACTTTTGGATTCTCGATTCTGTTTGGTCAGAAGGTGTTGAATCATTTTCTATAACAGCAGCTCTGACAGTTCTGGCTTCAGTGTTTATATAAATGCAATGTAAGGTGACATTTATTTAGTCTTTATGGAAGGAGTCTCCAGTCAGTTCTTTGTAATAGTCAGCTGTAAATTTTTCAATTAAATGTAACTACAAGCAGATAAAGTGTATGTGCCATTTTTTAAAAAATGAATCAACTTAAGGTTGGTAACAGTAACTCTGATCCTCATACCACCCCCTCGATGATTATTTTCCCATAACAGCACACCCCCACAGTATTTTGTTCCTTTCTTATTCAACAAAGTGCTGGTAAATTCCTCAAAGTGGCTAAGGTGCTCAGTAGTTTGGAGTACACAACCTACTTGTTTGCTTGAAAGATGCATGGTTATGTAATTTCTTGCAGATTTCAAGGTTCATCTTTACTTACTGCTCATCGACACTGAATGTTGGACTTCATCAATGTATGTTTGCTTTATGGTCATTAAATATTTCACTGATATACTTGAGACCAAAGTGGTGGGTGGTAATAAAGTACAAAAATTTATGTTTTGCTTGAGACTTAATACATTTTTTAGAAAATCACTGTTTCCTAATCAGTGACTTTTAAAGCAGACTGATTGCTCCATAATTTACACGTTTATGGAATCCATAAGGCGTTTTTTTTATGTTTGTTTGTTTTGTTTTGTTTTGTTTTGTTTTATTAGACAGATTTATGCAGTTGATAAAGTGCCAGTTAGCAACAAATCTAAGCTCAAGAAGATCAGAGTGGCAGATTATTTGCCAATTTGTACTTTTCTGCATGTCACCCCATGATTAGCTGTTTGTAAAACAGAATCTTAGAAGACATAATCTTAGCCAGAAGATGATGAAAAGGGCCTGGAGAGGCTCTAATGTAAAGTAACCTCTAAATGCAGCAACGNTATAAAACATAAGATTATAAAACATAAGATTCTTGACAAATGTGGTGCCAACCAATAAAACTATAATAATAATAATAATAATAATAATGTCCATCACAACAAATATTTTTTTACCAAATCAGTTAAAAACAATTTGTATCGTGACTGCTAACTATTAGCATACAAGTTACTTGGTAAATTGGAGTTGGAGATATTAGCATGCTAGTTGGGGATTCCAAGGGACATAGCTATCCTAAAGTAGCTTTAGTTAACTTAGTTTGTTTGCACACATCCTTCAGTTTTTACTGCTAATTTCATTGAAAATACTTGCTTTGTGGGCTCCTTTATTTTCGTTTACAAGTTTTAATTTATTTCTGGGTAAAGATTTGGGTATGTGTCATTTTTTTTTACTCGAGCCACCTTTGCTTCTGACATGAGCAGCCAACAGAAGATTAAAGCCTCTGACTCATTTGTTTTTCCAAACCTTGGCTCTTGTATTCAGAGCTCTTTGAATGATTGACATCTAAAATGTATCATAAGGCTGGGCTTGAACAAGTGATCTCAAGATATCAAGTGGTAGGCACAACCCAAAGTAAGAACACTACTGTATGTGCTCTGCCGTTCCCTTGACTGATGAAGCATCACCTACTGGATGAAAAAAATCAGCACAAAGCAAGCCACTTGCTCTTCAGAGAAGAAAAACGATGGCACTCTTGCACGGTGCAGCGATTATACATAGTTGCCTTGATCCATGGTTGACTGCGGCATCGTGAATAATACTGGCTGAGTCATTCCTGCAGAGTTCCTTCTGAGTTAAAAAGAGAGAACACTGGCTGACATTTGATATAAACCTGAGGCAAGAACAAGGGTGATATCTTGGAGATCATGCTATTCGAGCAGTAACTTCAGGACTAATACTGTATCCACATTAGAAAGGTCTAATACGAATTGTTCAACTTCTTGCACAGTTTTTGACGTCCTTTATTGAAGTTCATTTATAAAGCATAAATTCCACTTTCTTCTCTTCTCCAGTAGTGATGAAGTTTCTGCGCCCACCACCTCCTTGTCTACTTCCTACTATTGAACAAGTCTGACTTGAGTCTTTAGTCGTGGCCGTGGATATCCAACACAAAGCTATCTAGTGCAAAGCAGAAGCTTGGTTATCTAGCTCAACGCAGAAACCACCCAGAATGCCACACTCCTCTTCGCCTTCATATTGTTGAGCTAAGTGTGTGGTCTGCACTTGCAAAACTTTAGAATAGGAATTACCAACAAAAACTTTGCAAATTTTGTTTGAATGTGTTTTTCATATCTGTTTGCTGGATATCCTTGGCTGTTTTGAAGAAGCCCTTAGATCTCATGAGATTATATTGGTCTGTCCATCTATTTGTCTTCTACTAATCTGCTTTTCTCTCTCATAAAAGTGCATAGTCTTATCCTGCGACTTTGAATATAATTTATATCCAATATATCATTACTTCTGCTTGGATCGGGGTGAAGACTGGGTCAGCCTATGTGTTTTACTTTCAGAAAGCAACACCAAGTTGTATTGTGTGTGTGTATTTGAAAAGTGCTTGTGGAATTCTTACATGGCTGTGATTCAGTGTGGACTCATTGTTTAACCTGCAGTGATGTAACCACTGAACAAAAGATAGGGTGCTCCAAGGTGGAGTTAAACACATGGTGATGATAGACGGTGGTGACGTTTTGTCCACGTTAACATGCTATTTGTTTTCCTCATTGAGTTCCCATTAAGCACTTTGCTACAGGTTCAGTTTGGGATTGAAAATTATCCAGGTGTACTAAAAGTAGACTGGAATTCTTTGGTCTTGTTTCAAAGCCAAGCTTTTCCCACATATTTATGTCTACACAAAGCAAGAATGTCAGGAGATGCAAAAGATGAAAGGAGATGAAAGGATGCAAACTTGATAAGACTGGTTAACATAAACCTCCTAAAGTTCTGGTTTATTATATAGTTATTCATCCTAATGCACATAATTCAGTAAACTCCTGTCAGATAAGAGCATGAATCTGGATGGTTGAAGGTTGGAAAAATGTCTTCATCTGTCCATTTTGGGTGACTTGGTACCAGCAGTAGGCTCAGATTCCTGTTTTTGGCAGACAGGAGTGGAACCTGATATGGCCTTGTGCTGTTGAAGCCCATCTGCCTTTAATTTCAATGTGTTGAGATGCTTTTCTCCTAAGCATGGTTGTAAAGAGTGGTTATTTAAGTTTGATGGTCTTCCAGTCAGCTCAAACCAGTCTGGTCATTTCTCAACAAGGTTTTTCTGCCTTTTTTCCCTGTACCATTTGGTGTAAATTCTTGTTGTGCATGAAAATCTCAGCACATAAGCAGTTTCTGAAAATCTTAAACTGGCACCAGCAACCATGCCACAGTCACTGAGATCACTGAGGGTTTTTACCCAAATTCTGTTTGATGTGAACATTAACTGAAGCTCTTGACCTATATCAGCATGTTTTATTTAGATTTCTGTCCTTCCACATGATTGGCTGATTGGCTAAGTGAACGAACGCACAGTGGGACAGGTGTTCCTCCTAAATATTTTGAAAATAAGGCAAATAAGTATTCTCATTTTTAAGAATCATTGGCTGTGTGATGTGTGCTGAGTCATCTTCACTTGGTGCTCACCTCCGATAACCTGGAGCTTGGTGTTTTTCCTCACATGTGTTTGGAATGTGCTAATCACCCAGCAAATAGCTCATGATATGACAACCCCAGGTTGCTTACGGTTGGGGGAGGACAATTTAATAATATTGCGCACACAGAGGATTTACTTTATATTTAATGCTTACAAGAAAGTGCGTATATATATATATATATATAGTTTTATAGCACTTAGCAATGCTAGCTAAGAGTCTAAAAACCTCTTAGGCTGTACCTTTGTGATGCATTGTGTGGTGTGAATACAGAGGGCAGATTAAATCTGAAAAAAAAAAATTGTCCTCATATAAACTCTTATGTGGACTGAAATGATATGAAGTAGAAAGTCATTTGTAGATTGTTACCAATTTCTTGACCGATGCTAGGCTAAGGCTGGTGTGAGTGGCGCTAACATGATGAAAACAATATCTTGGGCATTTGATATATTAGCTTATCACTAACTGGCTTGTTAAAATATTTTTGAATTTTGTAACACAAAATTTCCATATCACCCACATCAAACACTAATGTTTTTTTGTCTTTCCCCCAAGTTTTTTTTTTAAAAAAACAGTGTATTTAGCCATTTAGCATGAAGCACCTCTCCTCAGTAGCACTGGTAGGCTGCAATCAGAGCGTCAGTCATAGCTGATTCAGCCTCTTGTCACATCGCTAGAGGAGCCATAATGGAAATAACATTACAGCGAAGATTAGGAAAAACAAACCGGTGGCAATTACCACAAGTGCCATGAAGCGCTGTGTGTAGGCTGCTGTCGTAGAAAAGCTCGTGTGTGTGCGTGTGTGGGCCGTGGGGCTTTCTCACCTGCTCTGTGGAGACGCACTGTCTGAAACCTCCACCGGAACCGTGATGTTTTCTCTAAACATTTTATCTCTTTTTGAGGGATCAGTTTACAGAGGCGTTTGTGTTTAGTTTAGAGTAGCTGCAGTGCTGTGTAGAGAGGGTGAGGGTGAGGGTGGGAGCTCAACATGTTTGGACTCATCACCCTACAGCTTTTAGCTTTTATTTTGGACATTGTATTACATCTATATCCTATTGCAAATGCTGCTTTGTCTCAGATGAGCAGAGATGTGTGAGGAATTTATAAGTAAATATGACACAAAGTGCTAGTGGATTGTGTGTAGCCATTTTCAGTTACCTACTTTTAAATAAACTTGCTGTTTGATTTGATCAAGTCTCTTATCGATGTCATGCTCCATTTTCTGGTGTAACCCCAACATACCTTTTCAAAAGCCAGTGTAATTGTCCCTGTGACTTACAAATGCAGTTGTTCAATGCTCCGTAATCTAAAATAATCTCTGAAGGAAACCTTGTGGGGAAAAAAAAAACAGCCATCTAAATCTTTTATTTTTTTTAATTTAATTGTCCAATCTCATATCCACATACAGCTGAAGAGGTTTGTTTAGTAATGCATATGAGGTTCCTAGAAACAGTGAGTGTATTTTATTAAAAAAATGTATTTGTTTTAAAGTGTGATGAACATCGAATGCCTTCTTATTTATTTGTTTGTTTGTTTGTTTGTTTGTCTGCTTATTTACTTATTTATATTTGCCATAGTATTGCTCCCATATTGAGTAGTGTGATACTGTGCTTGATATTGGTAATTAATTTTTATCATCAGTGATATTATTTATGTATTAAATGTATTTTGTACATATGTAGATGTATTAAATTTTCTTCAAGCAGTGATTGAACACATGCTAGTCGTAGTAATAAAGATTTGTATTGCCTATGATTGTGTATTTAATTAACTCTGATTTTTTTTTTCTTCTACAGATTCCTTTGTCAATAGTCAGGAGTGGACACTGAGTAGATCAGTTCCAGAGCTGAAAGTGGTAAGTTTATACACAGGCATGCTTTAAATGTGAAAATAAGTGTTTTAAACAGATAATAAAGCTGAATGCTTAGATAAACTGAAAAGATAATTCTGATCAATCAGACACATCCGGTTGACATTTATTTCCCTAAACAAATGTGAAGAAATGAATGTTAAGTGTTAATGTTAAGAAAGTAAGTCAAGCTCTTGAGAATCTTTTCGTTTCTCTGAAGGCGTGATTAGCTGATTCTCTGTAGGATAGTCGGATGTAGGATGAACAAAAAGAGTTGTAGATGAAATTACGCGGCTTTGACTGTTGCTCCTAGCACACGGCTGGCGCTGAGGCACAGCATGGCAGATGTGCCGCTGACGCTGAGTGGCACTTTCAGGTTACATGGCTGACAGTTTTTGAAAGCCATTCATCTGCGTCAGTCATTAGAGAGTTTCAAGCTTTTCCCGTCACACGCAAAAAAACTGTCAGGGTTCAAATTTTGTAGTTCTGTTTTGTCTTTGAAAAAATTTAATCAGAACGACATGGGATGTTAATGTTTCCCTTCAGAAGAGGTGCCAATATTTAAGGCTTAGTCATAGAATTTATGAATTTTGACTTCTTATGAAATGCATGCGATACATGAGAAACCTGAAAATGACGGTTTTCTGCTACTTCAAGCTAAAACAGCTGAAATGTGAATAAAGTAAAGCTAATTCACTGAAGGGGAAAGGATGTGCCTTGGTTTTGTGANAAGAAGGCGTGACTGTGGGCGGTTTGGTTGGTTAAAAGAATGAAGGTGGTGCTTATTAATAAGTAGCTCTCACACTAGACTTGTGCCTTGTTGTTTTCATGTCTGAAATAAAAATAAAAATGGCGTACACATGTGCGGAAGTTATGGCAAAACCATTTGCTAGAATTTCCTTCAAGACATCAATCATATCCTGTACACACGCCGCCTTTCTCAGGCTTTTTTCTGAAGCAGCCCTGCAGAAATGTTGCTTAAAAAAAAAAGTCATGCTGAGAAAACATTTAAATCAATCACTCTCTGAGGCAACCTTCGTTTGCATCTGAAGCCCCGAGGCTCTGCTCACACAATCAGGATTGCGTTTGTGCGAGATCGCTATGAAGGATCGCAGCTCCTTAAGCCTCGTTAAGACCTGAGCGGCGTTCTCATCCTCGTAATTAAGCTTGGACTCGGATTAATCACCCACTTGCGGCCTGGAGAGAAGGGGAAGAGGGGATGTTTGCAGTGCCGCAGTCTTTGTTCTTTCGAGACGTCTTCCACTTTATTCCCAAAAAGGAATCCCGAGAGGATCATGTTGGCTTTTAAGAAGCCGCCATTAGAGATACTGCTGCAACAAACCCACATTCCTAGGATTGAGCCCCCACTCTTAGTGTATGAGAATTGCAGGAAAAAAGCATTTATCATTAACATCAAAGAACATACCTGGTGAAAATAATGAATAAAAGGAAGACGCTGACATTCCAGTAAACGTAGAACAGATTTTTAGTATGTTAAAAATCAACCGAAGCCCACCAGTCCATGTTTGGGTGTGAGTGTGTCAACACGTGTAGACATGTGGCTCTGTACAAGGTAAAGTTTTCTCTTTGTCTCTTCATTTTGGAAAACTTTTCCATCTGTTGGTAGCAAACAGTCTAATTTCAAGCTTCCTGAGAAGACAAATCATCTCCTGTTAATGTGGAGAGACTTTTAGAAAGACAGAGAGTTCAAACAAGGAAGCCATTTGCCATAATACCTCTCAAAACTGCACCATCTGAGACTGGATTTGATGTCTTTTTGGGGGGGGGGATGCCATGGTGGAGGTATAATGTACAAAGTTCAAATGTTTCACCTGATTCCTGTGCAGGTCCGGTTGGGAAAGATCTCGATCTCCAAAATGTACAGAACACAGTGTCACTCCAGAGACAAGCATCTGTCTATCATATACCCATTAATCCCGAGTGAATTAATGAGCAATTAAACCCAAGGTGCCCAATTTGTGCCACATTAGTTACCATTTCGATCGCTCAACTATCATATATTGCACATGTATCATATTCATGCCAAATATGTTGCTCTTCTCAGGAAGTAGGGTTGTTGCGTTGTCATGGTTTCACAGTCAGTCATCTCACAGACAGTTATCTCACTGCTCCATTTTTCCATCTTTCACCATCTCTTATTTTTACCAAGTCATGTTCCTTATTCCTTACTTAGTGGTTCTCATCCCTTTCTCATCTGTGAACTTTCTCAACCTCAGCACGTTACATTGCTACCCCTGCTGCGACTCCTAGCATGTTCGCTACTTTATCCTGCCCAGTGGCTACCAAACACAGCATTGCTGATCATAACCATACCAACCAAAAACATTCTATTTTTAGCTAAGCAGCTCCTCTTTTCCTTGCAGGCCCTTCCTCTTTCAGCATACAGCAACAGTGTGACAAATACTGACAGTGTAGAAACTACTTTCTGAGAAAGAAGAGCAATTAATGGATTTGCTCTTTTTTTTTTTTTTTTTCATTTTTGTTTTTGGTTATATATACACAAGGATACAAAGTGTACAAAGACACTTCCTACAAATATTTCGTAATAAATCTTTTAATTTTCACGAATCGAATTGTGTGTTTTTAAACGGTTGATCACTAGCATGAAGCTGTGATATTTTTAGACTAGGTTATCATATTATGAAAATTCAAACGATAACACCCCTACGTACAAATAACACACTTATGATGTCTTTTTGTAAATTGTAAAAATGTACAGCTTTGCAAGTCTTTTTGTTTTTGTTAGTTTTACTGAATTTTTTTGGAAATGTAATCTCTCCAGCGAGCTTCACAACAGACTGCCTGTTCCGTTTGCCTGAGTGAAAACGTTGCACTCCCGTGAATCCCATGTTGTTTTCCCGACACCGTATAAATCTTTAAGTCATAGGCCAAGCACCACAGACAAAAATCTGATTTTGCTTCCAATTGTCAGTTTTTATGTACGTTTTTTTGTGTTTCTGATTTTCGGGTATTTGTCAGCTCTTAATATTTTTCACAATATGTAAAACGATTATTGTTGATATCATTACTTTTATATTTACATATGTCTGTTCATTTTATTATTTTTTTTAGTATAGATCCTATTCAGGTTTTATAACCATGGTTCTATAACTGAACGAACCTCCACTAGTACCGACTGTTGTTGTTATTGTTTTAAATTCAAAGCTGAACAGACATTTTTAAATCTCTCTGTATGGAATTATAAATCATTTTAAACCTTGTTTCCTAAAACCTAATGCTGTTTCCTTCATGTCGAATCATTTCCCTGGATGAGTAATGGTTCATGGGATTGTGTGCATTACTGACATTATAGTGACATTTACTGCCTCATTCACGCATTTACTGCATTTGTGAAAGAAAAACGAATGAATTGTTTTCAGGTTATATTCATATAGGAGAAAAGGAGAAATGAAGGTGCTATTAAGATGTGCTACTTTTTTCTTTATCTGTTTTTAAGATTAAGTCTCTGATGGTTAGGTGGGTTCAACTCTTTGAGGCGGCCCAAAATCCTGCCCACGGTCCCAAAGCAGAGTAAAGTTCACCTAGAGTTTCCAAGTTCACCCATCATAAGGATTAGTATTATTGTTATTAGGCATTGCAGAAAAATAAGGAACTGTGGCGTTCTCTGTATACAACAAGCAACTTAAATTAAATTCTGCTTTAAATTTTACTCAGTACACAGTTTTTATGCAGAATTAGTTGATAAAGCCAAAAGCTTCCTCCAAATAACTAGCTCATTTTTTTTATTCACCTGTCTGTTCCTTTGTCTCGAATTTAGCTCTAGATTAGCACCCTTTGGCAGGTGCTGATTTATTGTGTTTTGCGATTAGTGTCAGTTATATTTGATTTGTCATGAGTGACTTTATCATCCTATCATGCTACAGAAGTACTCTGCTTGTTACAGTGACAAGCTACGGACCGTTGTATAAGGAGAGAAGGGACGTTAATGATTGTTTATAAAATGACTGACACGAGGCCCAACCTAACAACTCTGGTCTGGATTGATATGCATTTGCCACATAATACACTTGTGCTGAGGCTGTAGCCTAAACCATTACTTTTTTCATGTTCTGTATGAAAAAAATCAATTATTGCTCCTTTAAAATGAGATTTTTATTTCATTTGAAATAGATCAGATGGCATCTTTACATGTTTTATACAGGGTGTCCCAAAAGTCTTCATACATAGGGGAAATTAACATTTTTTATCAAAACATCTTCTAACGTTTTTCATACTTTATATTGAAGTTTATATTATATACTTCAGATAGCCTTTAAGAATACTTTTGACAAAAGAAGTAGCATGACTAGAGTAAGAGTACCGACCTAGTCCTCCGACAACGCTCCAACGCTACCTGAAATGGTCGTTTGTACCGTTGCACATCACACACACGACACTGTTGCTAAACTTATGAACAAATTCAAAAAGACTGGAAGTGTTGCGGACCAACCGAGAAGCGGACATCCACGAATATCCACGTACGAAAGCACAACCAGCGTGGTGCTGCCATACATAGTCCCCTGTGCACGGAGCCTTTTTGGACACCCTGTAGTTCATATTAAAACTTGTTTGATTAAAAGAGCATTAGACAAGATTAGTCAAAATTAATCAAGATTAGGTCTAGTGTGTTTGTTATTTAGATCTAGCTGATAAAAGTACCTAACGTTTGTTGTACTACATTAAGAAAGAGTAAATTACCTCATCAGTAGATCAGTAACTAGCTTATATAATGCTAATGTTGCTTGATAGGAGGTCAAGTTAAGTAGAAACATCGGATCATGTTGCAATAAATGTTTTTTTTCTTATTGTTTGTTGACATCTGTGATACTCTTTCATAGCTAGCACAATAATTTCACAGGTTTGTAACAGCAGTGAAATAGCATGGCTATATGCTAGTCCAGAGTGACTATCGTCTTTTCACTTTACACAAATACAAAGCTGCTTTTTACAGCAGACTCTCGCATGTGGGCTAGCTAACGGTGTTAGCATTTTAGCTTGGGTTGTGCTTTTGCTCACTCGGACATTGAACTGCTTTATCTTTTGTAATGAGGGCTCAGGAGTCTTTAAGCTGTAACCTCCAGTGTTCGCTGCTGAGCATCGTTAGCTGCACGGGTAGTAGCTAGCATTACATACATTTCTATGAAGGTGGTTCATCCAAAGCATTCTTACCTGGCTGTCTAAGTGATAAAAAAATGTATCCGCTTGATTCGGCCATTTAAATCGTTCAAAGTTTTTTACAGATGTTTAACATCCAGCAGCGATGTCACTAATTCCCTTCGCCAGCAATAAATTAATCCATCGTGGAAAATCACCTCCAGTGATTATTCTGGGTTTATTGTGTTTCAGGTTAGTTTTTTCAAAGCAATTTTTTTTTTTTTGCTCAGTTTTTTTGACCCAGTTCCGCCATTTTTTTTCTGAGCAGACTGAGATGAGGGTGGAGTGAAGAGGCATTGGGGGTGTGTCTATAAAAAAACTGACAGAACGTCCTTATAAACATAAACAAGCACCCTAGGCCTTGACACATTTTTCCAAACTGAGTTCTTTTTTTCTTTTTTTTTTTTTGAGAATTTGAATTTGAGAATTTGAGTGGAAATTTAAAGGTTAATGTGTCTCCTAAATGTTCTTATTTCTACATTTTTATTTATTTATTTATTTTTTATAAACGAGCTGTTATTATTCTCCCATTTGAATATCCAGTTTTTTCCCCAGTGCCATTACATTGTTGTGTTGTGTTGCAGGGCATTGTGGGTAACCTCTCCAGCGGGAAGTCGGCCCTCGTGCACCGGTACCTGACAGGAACATATGTCCAGGAGGAGTCTCCAGAGGGTGAGTGGACATGATTGGAACAGTGAACTGCTGTGTGTGATTTGTTTTTGAGGTCAGTGCAATCTGCTGTGTAACACTGCTGCTCATATCTCTACACGGTGTGTGTGTGTGTCACACACACACACACACACACCCACACACCCACTCTAATAATATTCGTTAAAAACAAAGACTCTCTTGTCACTGACAGGATCTGTACAAAAGAGGTGTAGTTAAAGCTCACCTGGGCTTTGAGACGATGTCCACACACTGAAGTGTTTACAGACGGTGATTCATTTCAGACTTTTTCGTGCCTCGACCCGAATCGTCTTCCTGATTTCTTCATCAGAAACTACATCATCACAGAATTATTCCATTCTGTTTCATCTGTTTTTTGACAATGCTTACATTTTTTTAACTTTACCCGTCAAAAAAGAGCAAATTCATTGTTGTTTCTTCAGCTCTTGGATTTGCTGGGCTTCGTTGTCTCAGTGACAGCCTGTCAAGGGAGTGTTTTATTCCAAGTCCCAGGCTTATGAAAATGACAGAGTAAAAAGGTCGTCAAACATCCTAAAGACACTAAGTGTCAAGTATAGTATGCGTTGAGGTAAATTTTCAAAACATTTTACAATAACAACACTTCGCAGGATTGTTGTTTCCCTTAATATCAGAATGAATCCTGTCAGGTAAGGACGCCACCAGTGTGGAGCTGGTCCAAGTAAGGGATAAATCACTCAGTGTTGTGCTGTTCCAAAAAAAAGCACATCCTGAAGTATTTTTTACTTATTTACAATTTGCGAACGATTACCGTTGCAAAGCGCTGACACTGGAGACTCACTCCCTAAATGTTAAGCAAACATCTTATAGAAATCGTCAACTGTTATTCATTATTCTTTGTTAAATAACAGCAATGTTTTATTGGACGAATTGGAGCACTGGCCATACAAATCCCTTTCTTGTAACTTGTTGCTATAGAAACGATAATGTATTAACATGAATTTCTCAGCCGAAAGACTGTCTGAGGTGGTGTTATAGAAAATTAATCAATGCCTTCTGACCAATTAGAATCAAGAGAAAGGGGGGCTGGTGAGGGAGTAACTGTTTACAGCCGCAGTAATGTACGCGCTAACTTGTTGTACAGATGTTTTCCACAGCATTACATGTAGCTATAAATGGTAAAAATGTGTGACTAAAAAGTGTCATTTTTTTAAAAAAAACTAAATAAAATGTAAAAGTTGGTAAATTGCCACAGTATAAGAGGAGTAAAAAATACTTAATACATGATGCTAAGAGTAACGCTGCTTCATTACACCACCTCATCATGGTTGATTATTTTTCTATAAAGGCATTCCCCCAACGTGTTTTCTTTCTCCCTTGTTTCATTTAAGGCAATGCCACTAAATATTCTTTGCTTGTTTCAGCCAGCATGTATGCCCAGATGATTTATGATTTAGGGTTGACTCATGGGAATGTTTACCAGTGCTTCATACATTTTCTGTTTTATGTCACTTAATGATTTAACAGCTTATAATATTAATGATAACAGAATTATATTTTATAAGCTTTTCAAGTCAGAAAACGTCAGTGGACTCAAGCTTCCTGATTATTTCTGTTGTAACTGTGACAGAAACGGGTTGAATAAGGAAAGGCTGTAATATTTTGCTATTAATCTGATGTTCCTGTGGATTTGCTGCTGCAGTGACAGGCGTTACGATTTGCCAGCTGCGGTGTTGCTATAGCAACAGAGGGTCAGGCAGAGATTGTGGGCTGTTTTGCTATGTCAAGGTCTAAACTGTGTTCTCAGTCCGCAGGTTTCATGAGTGAAAGGTGGGTTTAAAAAGACAACAACAACAAAAAAAACGTCTAGCTCTTGAGTGCAAGCGGATCCATTTTATGAATTATTGTATTATTGCTTATATATCTAAATTAACACAAATTTTGTGGTACGTGTGTCTTTTTTTTCTTTTTTTTTTTAGGCAGGGCTGAGTGAATGAGATCAGGCTTGCCTTTGCTGACATGTTAGGATTTGCCCTCTTAGCTAGATGATAATTATCTGCTGGTGTTATTAAGACGTTCTGTGCTTGCTGCTTTATGCGACCGCAATTACACGGCACAGATATCGACTATAACAAAAGATCTGTGTGTTCAGAAATCAGCATTCAGCATCAGATCCTTCTGACATACATACACAAGCTGAGCTGCGTGGGAGAATTTCAGTGATGGCATTAATGCATTTTAATCACTCTTTACAACTGGTAAGCAGAAAAGCATCTCGACACATTGAACTTCGAGGCGTAGGGGCTACAACAGCAGAAGACCACATCATCTCTAGAAACAGTAACACAAATCTGGTATAATAGGCTATACAAATTGACCACATATCTTGCTGTAAATTCCATTTTTACATGTTCGAGTAAAAATGTAGAAACACAATCAAATTGTATTCATTATAGTTTCATCTGTTGCTGGCCCTGAGCTCTAAGAGGGAGCGAACATGATTACAGCAACATGAATGTAATTTGAAACCTTGCAGTGCTCGTGCAGCAGTTCCTGATTGAGGCTCTCACCCCAATTTTCATTTTCATGTCCGTGCAGAATAGCAATAGTCTGCTTATTTAGCTTTCACTATCAGGTGTGGTGGAAAAATAGCAAATTGTTAATTAAAGAATTTAAAGAACAATTGAGAGTAAAGAGATGAAGGGTGATGAAAGCGCTCTTGAATAAATCATGACGTTGAGTTTGTATGCCGTTCGCCATCTGGTTGCTTTCTTTTGGAAAAATTTGGATAGCAACAGTTGAGGACAAAATATCACATTCGGTATAATAAGCAAGTTTTCCAAGTCTCTAGACTTCATTACACCACGTGTCCTGATGTGCTAAGAATTACAAACAAGCAAATATGCAAAAAAGGACTTATTAAAGTAACCCCTTCCATTGTACTATCAGGGTGGACAAATGGGTAGCCCGGTCTCTCGGCACAAACAGTTTTTTTTCTCGGCACAAACAGTGCAGAGCTTGCTCACGAATGGCAGCAGGCAGGTGTGAGTGCATCTGCACGCATAGTGAGGCGAAGACTTTTGGAAGATGGCCTGGTGTCAAGAAGGGCAGCAAAGAAGCCACTTCTCTCCAAAAAAAACA
>CM074945.1:11073456-11088431 GCA_037577455.1 Pangasius macronema | reverse complement strand
GTTATGTTAGTTATCACTTTAGGTGGCACAGTGGAGAATTAACTATCCAGTGGACTAGCTAATTAATTTGTAATTGGTCTGTCCCTGTTTTGAATTGTTCACAACCTCAACCCTAACTTGCTAACTTAGTTGCTAACTCGCCCTGCTTTTATAGGTTGTGATTATGTTATGTTCACTTTATTCACTGTACGAGACGCAAACATGGCCAAAACACTAATGATTGAACAAATTAGTGACCGGCATCTTCCTTCTCTGTCACAGGAGGAAGGTTTAAAAAGGAGATTGTTGTGGATGGACAGAGCTACCTGCTGCTAATCCGAGACGAGGGAGGACCTCCTGAGCTTCAGGTATGACTATGATAAAACGACGTAATTTTTATAATTAATCTTTATAATTAACATGTCATTGTGAATGGTGTCTAAGATTTATTTTGTAATGAAATTCTTGGAGTTTCGCTTTAAACTTCTTTTGGATAACAGTTTCCCACATAACCCAAAATGCCGTTCGACTACTTGATGATAGTGGTGCAGTGGGATTTAGCCTTCGATTCTTCTGTACCTAAAGAAGGTGATGCAGCGGCACTTTAGTTTTTTAGTCTGTCCAGCTCTGTCAGCTCCTCATCTGCTAAAACATTTCAGCTTCAGCAGACATCGAACTTATCATCTTGTAGAATTACGAAAGACATCACAAATATTTCAATATACAGTAGATTTATTGCATGTGTTTCAGGGTGGAGTTGTCCTTTAAACATGAATGCTTCTCTCAGTGAAATGTGTCAGCAGCTGGTAAATTTTGTAAAAAAAAAAAAGGAACTACTTACAAGCCCCTTGATGGAGCGTTCATTATAAGAAACACCATTATCAGCCTTCTAATGCAGTCAGTCGCTAATTGCTTTCAGCGCTAAATGCACACAAATGATTGAAAGATGTGCAGTGAAAATGCAGCAAATTAAAACGACCTCTGAGAGATTTCAGGGAAGTGAGCTTACCCAGTCCTCATTTGGATTCGGCAGCAGCGTTGACATTGAGGCGAGTGGCCCTACAAAGGAATGACTGATGATTTGTGCTCGCATTCCTACCGTCTTTTGGGGGATGTATCGGTCTGGTCCCTGTTTCTCTGTTTCAAAATGATACACAGTCTGCAACGGCTCGTCTTAATTACACACGCCGAAGGCTTGCAGCGGAACAGCGGGAGAGGAGACGCTGATGGAAACTGTTCTGGGAGCGAGCCTCCTGGCAGAGTAGTGGGACTGATTCAGCTTCTGTTACTTCCACTAGCTGTTCTTCAAATAAGCTAGCATTATGGTAATGGATACCATGGTACCTGTCTTTTCTTTATGATGATAAACAATTAGCTGTTCTTCCAGTGTAGTAATGAATGATTAGCTGTTTTTCCATTGTGGTAATGAACTACTATGAGGAGTTCTACTTTTATAGTAATACATGATTAGCTATTCTTCCTTTATAGTAATGAATGATTAGCTGTTCTTCCATTGTATGATAATGAATGATTAGCTGTTCTTCTATTATGGTAGCATACAAGGAGTACAACGAATGACCTTTTTGAATGACCTCTAACCCCTTGGAAATGGTCCTTGACATGCTAACCCGTGGTTCAGAAAAAAATGTAACTTCTTCTGCTGTGAAGGAGGTGTCTGAGGGTTGAAACTGGACATGATGATTAAATGTGTACATGATCTTAACAAGGTTTTGAGAGAAATGTTGTATTTGCTCACTCGTGTGCTCAGTTTGCCGCCTGGGTGGATGCTGTGGTGTTCGTCTTCAGCCTGGAAGATGAGATCAGTTTCCAAACGGTCTATAACTACTTCCTACGCCTGTCCAGCTACAGGAACACAGCAGAGGTGCCCATGGTGCTGGTGGGCACACAGGGTGAGTCATGACCCGCCTGTTCTCCATTTTTCATTATTAAACACCACTCTCATACAAATTTAAACACCTCCAGCTCTCCATTGTCCTCAGCACACAAGAAAAACACCACTGTCAATGATCTCACAGTCAGTCAGTCCTGATCACTACAAACATGCTGAATGTGACCTCACATGCTTTTCTCTTTCCTCTGTCAAGATGCCATCAGTGCCACCAACCCGCGTGTAATCGATGACGCCCGAGCCCGCAAGCTCTCCAATGATTTGAAGCGCTCCACCTACTACGAGACCTGCTCAACTTATGGCCTCAATGTGGAGAGAGTCTTCCAGGATGGTGAGGCACCCAAATGTCAAAGCGATGGACCAGTGAAGCTCAGATCCTTCCAAAACATGCACTTTTCCTACACGCTCACAACAGAAATCCTTTTATCAAGCTTGTTAAGAATGTGTTAAGAACACATTGGCTTGCATAGGTATTCATCTCCCTTGACCAGCCTGGGTCTTAATTGGGATTATATGTCATGAATCTAAACAAAATAGCCCATATTATTGAAGTGGTGTGGAAAAATCTATAGATTGCAAAATTATGTGAAGCATGGTGGTGGTAGTTCCAGTGAGCTAGAGCATTTGCATAGCACTGAAAAGAAGATTTGGTTGGCTATGATCAGGCAACTTTGGATTTCTTTTACTGGCGCCGTCTCTGCGGTCTCCACCGTCTCTCCACGGTCTCCACCGTCTCTAGCTTCCTCTTTGTAACTCCTAAATAGCACTTAGGAGCCATTTTGACAACAGCTATAAATTATAAATAATAATAGTCTTCTCATAGGAATTATGTTCTGTTCACCTGCTTTCAGAGTAAGAACACAAATCCTTGTTCCCTTTTTTTTTTTTTTTTTTTAATATGGTTAACAGCCAGGATGTTGCTGATTTCAGATATGCACTCTCATTCTAGAGATAATAATACCTATGTGCCCAGGTTGTATATTAACAACACGGAAAGTCTCTCTGTTTTAATCGCTTAAATGTACCGACATGCTATCCAATCTCATTATGCCTGCTTCCTCTCTGTGTTTCTTAATGACTGAGATGGTGATGGCTAGCGTTTCTTCCCTGCGCTTAATCGAGTCCTTAGGCTGCGCTTGAAATAATTAAAAGAAGGTATTTAATGTACACTCTAGAGCATTCAGACTGATGGCAGCCTCTAATCTCTTACTTATTTCTCTATTTTCCACTCTTTATATGCAGTAATTAGCCGTCTGCAATCTTCTGGTGTCTCATAACAGTAGAACGCTTATGCTGCAAGTAATTCCTTCGTTCTCAGTGCCTTTACTGCATTTTTACTCCAATCTCCTGCCCCATTCCCAATTCTAAAATTTGTCATTTGAGGTATGTGATAAATGAGCTTCTAGTGAAGAACATGTTTAATAATAATAATAAAAAAAACACCATGGGGTTTAAAGGCATTACATAACCGCAGAGAGAAGAAGAAAGACAAGAAGTCTGTCCATGTCTCTGCAGAGAGCAGTTCAAATCAATGACAGTCCCAACAGTTATGATAAGTAATTGTTAATTATAGCAAATACTGCGTGTTATGATGGAAGATCAGTGTGAATCTCCTGGAGTTTAATGGGGCTTTGTGTTGATATACCACAGTGTATGGGTGGGATATGATGATGTGTGGGGTTAGTACACCCTCTAGTGGCTGGATGTCTCATTACTGTATGCCTCCCATGGGCTTAAAGAACCTACACTGGGTCAACAATCATTTCAATTTAAAATGAACACTCCAAATGTTAATAATAGCCTCCAGATCCAAAGCAACCATGACCAGGATAAACTGTTTACTGATGATGAAGGAATGAATGAACAGAATGCAACATCTCTTATTAAACTACTGATAATTACTTCCAGGGTTTACCTCAGTAAAGTGATAACACACAATATTATGATGGACATTTTCATTCAGAAGTTGGGTAGACTTTATTATTATTTTTTGATCAAGCATGTTAAATTCGGAAGAATTATAGCCAAATTTAAAAGCTGTACTGCACAGGCAAGCCTATAAATCTGTTTGCCAGATTCTCTGAAAGCCTGAAAAACCTAGAACAGGAAACTATAAGTATGAGTAGTCCTCAGACCTGCAAATCTAACTCTAGCCAGCTAGCTAACATGAGCTAACATGACAGAATTTACAACAGCTACATTCCTAAATATCCATAATCTTCACTGCAAACACTCACCTGCTAGCTAAAATGTGCTCACCTGACAGAGTATCTGAGAGGATTTAAGCTTTATTTCGAATATTCATAAATTTTACTGCTAACATTACTAGTCAGTTAGCTAACATGCGCTAACCTTACAGAGTATCTGAGAGGATTTAGCGTGATTATATATGAATAATCTTCTTCAATAACACTAGCCAGGTAACTAACATGCTAACCTGACAGAATATCTGAGAAGATTTAAGTTACATAAATATTCATAATCTTCACTAGTAACTCTAGCCAGCTAGCTAACATACGCTAACCTGACAGAATATCTGAAAGGATTTTAAGTCACATTCATAAATATTCATAATCTTCACTAGTAACTCTAGCCAGCTAGCTAACCTGAGCTAACCACTGCTACCTTTAGCTGGCTATCTGATATTTTCTAACCTGACAGAATTTGTGAGAGGATTAATTGAAGTCATATTTGTAAATGTTCATAATCTTTACTGCTAACACTACCCAGCTAGCTAACATGTGCTAACCTGACAGAGTATCTGATAAGATTTAGCATGTTATATTTCTAAATATTAATAATCTTCTCTACTAACAATAATCAGTTCCCTTACTTGCCTTTAACTGACAGAGTATCTGAGAGCATTTAGCTTAAGCTATGTAAATACTCATAATGTTCACTAGTAACTCTAGCCAGCTAGCTAACGTGCTAACGTAACAGGATATCTCAGAGGATTATTTTTTTAATGACCATAATCTTCATTTCTGACAGTAAAAGTTACTTCATATTTGCTAGGACCTTCTAATTTTACCTAGTGTATACCATAACAAACACAACTACACCAGTAAAATAGTGAAGGCAAACATATGTTCTTTGCTCTTCATTTTCTATGAGCCTAGCCAGTGCCATTTTTTGCACTGTGATAACATGTGCATTCGCCATGTGTCCACAGTCGCTCAGAAGGTGGTGGCACTGAGGAAGAAGCAGCAGTTGGCCATTGGGCCATGCAAATCTCTGCCAAACTCACCTAGCCACACGTCCGTCCCTGCTGCGGCCATTCCGTCCGTACACCACAACCAGGTGAGCCCAACCTCAACTCGAGCAGGGATCCAAGAAGTACATTTTGAACACACTCATGACAAAAATTCTTATAAAGCTTTTAATGTATTAAGTACAGCCTCTTGCGTATTCTCCCAACTTGAAGTGTTCCACATTTTGTATATTGTAGTATAATTGGAATTATATGATCATATGAATCTGGCCAAAATATCCTATAATATTGAAGTGGTAGGAAAAATTAATATAGTTTGAAGCATGGTGTTGGTAGCTGTAGTCAGTGAGATCCTTGTCTAAAAAAAGTAAACTGTGTGGAAGGCTCCAAAGATTGGCTGTGGTGTCTGTACATAGAAAATTTTATTCTAGCTACATGGTGAAATTCATCTTCAGTCAACTCCGAAGTACTGGCACCTTTTACCTTTTACACGTTTTTTGTCATTGTCCTGTGTTTTTTTATTGTGTGTCACAAAGTTTAGTTTAGATTTGTTGATCTAAAAGGTTACTATTTTCCTTTGCGCCTACGAAAAAGTTATTCTCTTTAAAAAAAACTTTGTGTTTTTTTGTTCTCAAAAACAAGTGTTCCAAAATTATTGACACCCCACAAAAACAAATTATGCATGAGAGATTTTTGTGTTAGTTTTTTTTTTTTTTGCTCTCAATCTCCAACACTATTGTTTCCTTTTGCTTCATATTTTGTGTCAGAGGCAACAATACAGCAGCTCAAAAAGATATCACACATAAAGTAATGAATATTAATGAGGGGCATACTCTGAAAAAAAAATTTTTTTTCAGAAGTCTGAAGCAGTTGAAAATTTTTGCCAGGAAGAACAAACGTTACTACTCTGGTGGCATTATGAATTCTGCTAAGCACTAGGATATTATATGTTGAAACCAAGCTGTCTCTGCTGAGAGGTTAACCCTTGGCTGTAGATGGATTTCTCAAGATAATAACCCCACACATTCTTCAGTGTAAAATACTGGCACCTTTTAGAGTATTGTGCAAAAAAGGTAACAAGACACAAAAAATAACACACATTCTTCTAAATCAACATAAAATAGGTTGCGAAAATACAAATTAGTGTTTTGCAATGGTCATATCATGCTCTGTGGTTTGGATTGAAGAAGGCATCCTCAATATAAACATGTATCAAACTTTCAGTCATTACAGAAAGAGGCTCGATGCTGTTATTCTCTCCAGAGGACAAATAACTGGCAATCAATTTTTTTAACATTTTAATCTCTCCTTTCTCCCTGTGTCTCTCAATCTCACCGTAAGAAGCAAGTGAGTGGGACAACTAAAGAAAGAAGAAGGACAAGTAAGAAAAAGAGGAAAGAAGATAAATACACTCGCTATCTCTGTCATGCTCATGTTCTTACTATTGCCTCTTACTATTTCCTGGCGTCTTCATTTCTGCCATTCTTTCTCTGTCTTTCTGTGTCTCACTTTCTCTCTCTCTCTCTCTCTCTCTGTCTATTTCTCTCTCTTTCTCCATCTGTCTCTCCCTCTTCCTCTCTCTCTTTCTCCCCATCTCTGTGACGAGAGATGCAGACGGAGAAAGACAAACAGAGAGACAGGGGACAGGGAGAAGGAGAGAGAGAGAGAGAGAGAGAGTCTCTCTCTCTCCCTCCTCTCCTCTTTCTCTCTCTCTGTCTTTCTCTCTCCCTCTCTCCCAGGCTGCTAACGGAGGGGGCACGCCGTTCAGTGACTACTCCTCCTCAGTGCCCTCCACCCCCAGCATGGGGCAGCGGGAGATGCGCATCGAGACCATCGCTGCCTCAAACACACCCACACCCATCCGCAAGCAGTCCAAACGCCGCTCCAACATCTTCACAGTAAGTATGAGGCAGCTAATGCAGAGCACCACACACTCGCACTACTGAGAGAGGGAGAGAAAGACAGATAGAAACAGAGAGACAGAGAGAGAGAGAGAGAGAGAGTGAGAGCACCCTCTCAACTGCAGGCCTCCAAACAGCTCCATCGCTCCACACCAATCACTATTAGCTCTTATGTTCTTTTCTGGTCAAAATAATACATTTCCATTTTTTACACCAAGTGAAGAAACTCACTGTTTCTTGTTTTTTTCTGGAGTTGTATTTTTAAATTGACATTAAGAAATGAAAAGAAAAATATTTAAGTTACTTATGCCTCACTACTTTTTTGCTAGTGTAGAAGAAAAATTAAATGATTATGGACTATTGCCACACTTTTTTTTTTTTTTTTTTGCTAGAAGTGACTGTAGGTGGTTCTGGTTGTGATCTGCCTGACAGTACATGAAAAGAAAATGCTGACCAGGTTAAAGATTTGTCTGCATTAAATAAACACAAGATCACTCCCAGAAAACACTCACATTAAACCGCAAATCTGGAATGTCTACAATGCACACATAATTTAAAAAAATCAGTGTTCATTCATTGGCTTCTGAGATTTGACTCAATTGACATTTTGACTCATGACTTCCAGGTTTTGTAAATTAATCACTATCGTTAATTGTGAATTCCTTCTTTGCATTCTCTCTTTTTTCCAAGCACAATGTCTATTCCCTTAAATAACAGTTACATTAGTAAGAATTGAGATGAAGATAAATTATATTGGAAACTAAAAAAAAATGCCTTGGGTCAACACTAAGTTCATTCAAATCCTGAAACAAAACATGAGGGTTAAATATACAGCGATGGCAGAGGGGCTGTTTGCAGATCTGCATTTAGAGGACTCTATACTTCGTGATCACTAGAGGGAGCCGCTGAGCTCAGTCTTACCAAAGCCCTCCTTGAAGCACATCTGATCAAGCTTTCCATAGCAAAATGTATAGCTTAACTAGCAGTAGTAAATCGTAGCGACTGGACTTGTCTCATCTTGAAGACGTTCCTTGATTTATGAAAATATCTAACAGTTATATATAATTATATAATTCCCCAGTGTGAGGCAAAACACCTAGTTTACAGGTCAGTTCCTTTCTGTTGTAACAACCTACACATTAACTTAAAAACAAAAAGGGAGGGTAGTGAGGGAATGACTGTTTATAGCTGCTACAATATAAGTACCCAGAACTATTTGTTTGGTGGGCGTTTCCATGATTTTAATTGTAACCGTAAACAAACAAAATTTACGACGAGTCAAAATTGTAATAATTGATAAATTGTTGTGGTATAAGTAGAATAAAACGCTTTGGGACATGTTATTACTGGAAAATAATCAATTTCAGGGTGGTAACATTAACTCTTGTGCTTGTGTACACCCTCTCACTGATTATTTTTCTTTAACAACATACCTATGCCATCTTGACATCCTAACATCTTAATTATGGCACTTGTACACCCACAAGTAAGAACTGGGCCAAACTGGAACCAGTGGAACTTTAAGAACAACTGGAACAGTCGAAGTGACGATATCGTCATGACAACATGTAATTGAAAGAAATGCCCAGATTTGCTGATCAGCTGTTTGTTTAACCAATTGTTATCAGCTGAAACAAAAAAAAGTCTGCATCAGGACAAAATAAAATTACTGTAACTCATTGCTGAAAAAAAAATATGAAAGCAAATCACACATTGTGAGAATGTTATAAACCGTACAGTTTAGGTACCCAGGAAAGGAAATAAACAAAACAGTATTTCTGCTTCTTTGCGCTTTTTGTGCATGTATGATTTAAAAAAAAAAAACAAAAAACGAAATACAATAACACAATGTTGGTTTTGACTGCACAAACCAGACTGTTTTGACTTTTTCCCCCTCCTTCCCCTCCCCTTCGTTTGTCTGTATATTGTGTCGCACTAGCCCCAACCCTGAGTACCATTAGGTCTCGTTGGTGCCAATGTTGAGAAGCTACAAAACCATACAGCTTGAATCACTAGTACTGGGCTGTCTGATGGAAAATTTTCTGGTGCAAAAAGTACTTTATGGAATGGAAAAAGGCCCAAAGATGATGTCCCAAGTCCAGTTGCTCTGAATTACAGCTGCTAGAAATCTTCAGACGTTTAATAATTAAGAAAAGGCTAGAACTGATGATATGAAAAGAGTAAAAGGGCCATTTTATTTTTGCTTTATAACCACTTTGTTTTCCTTTATTTTCTATTCTCCGAAGCCCTTTTCTTCCTATAACACACTGTTAATGTTTTACACAAAGGGAAAATTTTCCTAGACACATTGCATGTTGCAGATTTTCTCTTTAAGAAAACATCTTTCACTTTGCCCCGCCCCCCTCCTGCCACAGCGTCAAATCAACCAATCAACGCCAAGACCCTTCCCCCACCCTTCTCTTCTCACTTTTAACAGACGTTCGCCTAGCGGGCTTTCTGCTGGAGGAAAAGACAGGGACACACTTTTGCTAGCACCCTGTTCATCCTCCAGTCTAACCAATCAAGACCAGCCCCAGTCCATTTTGGCCCAAATCCCCTCCCACCTGTCCTCCATTCAGAAGGCCCCTGGAGGATGATTGGCGGCTCTCGTGCTAGCTCCCCTGTCCTGTTTTCTCCCTCCCTCCCTTGATAGGTAGTGTCAAACCCTGTGCCCGCGGAGCCGAAGCACGCCACCTACCCCGTCTGGGTGCCCGAGTGGCCGAGTGAACGCAAGTTCCAACTCATGACCTTCTGAGGAGCAGCGACATGGAGTGGGGGAGGGAAAAAGGGAGGTAGGGAGTGGAAAGGAAAAAAATGGGGGATGCAAGGTCTCCGACTTCAAGCTACAAAAGATTCCAGCGCAACTGGAGAAGAGATGTTCATACCACGCAAGAATCATGACCTCTGCATCGCTGGTGATTAAATGGTGATCACCAATTGGGAGTTTTCACCAACGGGGATGACCCACATTCTGTCAAACTACCTATTCATCCATCCATCCATCCATCCATGCATCCATCCATCCATTTTTTGGTACTTTTTTTTTATTACAGTTCTCTCACAGCTGCACTTAAAAGAGTGGCCTTATTAAGATCTCATACACTTTTTTTGTATTTGTGACTGAAAAACAAATAAGCTGAGCTGTCAAAATCTATGCTCTTTTCTTTAGAAAGTTGTCAGCTGATATGTATGTGGTCTCAAAATCTTAGAAGAACCTCTGGATAGGTCCCGTTTCACACTCTTGGAAAAAACAGTACTTAATTGTACAGTTCAGGGTACACATGCTCTCGAGTACATCATTTGTACCTTTGGTATGTCTTTCAATTGGCAAATACGAGGTAGTTAAGGTACATAATTATTATGGCACTTAATGAATTGTAAAGTACTGTAATTAATTGATGTTACATAATTACTGTCCTTAATTAGTTACAATTACTGTATTAATTAAGTACAGCAATTAATTACAGCGTAAATTATGATCTCTCATTATTTCTATTGGTACATAATTAATTATGGAACTTGATACATAAATTATGTTATATAATTAATTACAGTACATGAGGAAAAAATACGTAAGGTAATTAATTTACAGTACTGTGGCAGCAGCTAGGTCCTCCATCTGAGTTTCGGCACCAACATAGAAAATGTGTGTGTGTGTGTGTGTGTGTGTGGGTGTGTATGGAAAGGGGGACTTGGGAGACAAGCATATTATTTAGCATGAGTGCTTTTCATGCGTCCCATGAACTGAAAGAAACTCAAAAGTATCGATCCCAACAGTTCAGTGCTTGAGGACAACTGCAGAGTGGAAAAACAATCACACAGGTGAGAATCGCTGGTTACATGTCAGTTCAGCCTCTTTCTGTCCACACCCCTGCTGCCACAAGTACATAATTAAAGTACTTAAAGAATTAATATGCTGAGGCGATTAATTTATGGTACATAATTGATTAGAGTACTTACTAAACATGGTCCCGTAATAAATTTACGGTACATAATTCGTTATGGTATGTACATAAATTATGGTACAGTGATTAGAGCACATAGGAAATCAATATGGTGCAGTAATTAAATGTATGGTACATAATTTGACCCTGGAGAACAAAATTGTATTAGTGTGCATTTACATTTAGCAATTTAACATTGACATAAACATATAAAACTAAGTTTTTTTTTTTCAATGACATATCAGATGTAGACCTAGAAGCTAAGGGAAGTTGATTGATTTTGAAGCGACCACACTAAATTCTATCACTCTCTAGGTAATTTCTTTCCACAGTTATTAGCATTACATATGTTCCATTCCTCCATCACTTGTGTGCGAGTGTGTGTGTGCGCGCACGTGCATGTGTGTGTGATGTGAGTTTTGTGCCACTAGATGTCAGCAAAGGACACCAATAGTCACTCAGTGCTTCCATGGTACTTAAGGAACCGCCACCAATATGTTCCTCATTGGTACGACGTCATTTATATGTGAAAGTACAGAGGTGGAAAGGGGAAAGGGGTTCTCATCCTTTTTTTTTTTAACTCATTTATTTCTTGTGAAACTTTTGCCATCTGTCATTTCACTCCTTGAGCCAGTCCTCACTTCTCATTCCATTTTTCATGTTTTGATCCTTCATATTTTCCCCTTCCAGGCCTTAAAAAAAAACAAGAGTACTGGAAGACTGGGACTTGATCTGTCCTGTGAGTGTCAGCCTGTCACTATTTGCAGTCTCTTTCCCACTCTCCCTCAACAAAAAGGGCTCCTTTTGCAGAACCCTTTGAAGGGCCCTTCTGTGTCAGTGTGACGACTAAATTTTCTTCAGCAGCTCACACGCGCACACACACACACACACACACACACACACACACACACACACACACACACACAGGCATATACAGCACCCACACAAGCATGCTGCTTTACCCTTAGTGTCCTTCTCCCTGTCTCCTGCTCCCAGTGCACTGTGGGTAATGCATCATGGCTTTCTTGGACATGTCCCATGCCAGCCAGTTAAAGACTCTTAAACTTTAAATGTATGAGCCTCATTAAATCGCATTGAACTGATTCAGCTTGAGGCCCCTCCCCTTTCCGCGTATTCGACTGCTTTCTCATTTCTCCTTGGACGCTTTTTAACCCCCAACAAGGACTGAACTCATGACATCACGATGCCTTTTTTGCCGCAAGCAAGGACTCTAAAAGACGTGCCAAGATACTATCTGTTTGTTTTGCGTTTCCTCTTCTTTTTTTCCCTGCTTTCTCTATTCTTTTCTTTTAGGATCGGTTTCACCTTGTCTCGTTTTCAAAGTAGACGACGTGGGTAATGCAATATGATTGACAGTGGATAGGGGGAAAATTTTTCACACTCCTCTTTTGGATGCTGGTGACAAAGTCATCTTGGAAAATTAACGCAAACATAATGGGATTTTATTTTATTTTTTTTTTTTACACTCTGCATGAAGTCGTGCGTCCGAGCTCAAATCCAGCCAAATGTAATGCCAACTGTGATCAATGAGGCATTGCGTTTTTTTTTTTTTGTTTTTTTTCTTTTGTGTTTTGTTTTGATTTGTTTTTTTTGGCCTTTTCCTCAGACTTTGTTCACATGCTCTTAAGCTGGAGTGTGAAAAAAATCTTATGAAGGCCTTCATAAAACAGAGCATAGGGATTATAAACTGAGAAATAAAATGGTGTGGATTGCACTGATTTGTATGAATGTAGTGTCTAATCTAGTTTGTTTTTTTATTTAATTTAATTCTTTGTTCATTTTATTTATTTATTAACTGTTTTCTCAGAAAGCTGTGGAAGGATAAACTGTTACAGTCATTTCTATGACCATGATAATAACAGATGAAAAAAAAAAACTATAGACTGCCGTATATCTTGTATTGAAATTTATTTACCAATGGTATTCAATAGAAAGTATATTCTATAGATATATGAGTATATCTATTAAAGAAAAAAAAACAGCGCCTCTGTCGTCCTCGTCGGATCTGCACCGTGTGGTTCGGCCTGCCGATTCTTTCCAAGTGAACCTGTGACTTGATTTGTATGGTGTCTGTACATAAATATATATATATATATATATATATATATATATATATATATATATATATATATATAATTATAAATATATATATAAAACAAAAAAAAATATAAAAAAAATTATAAAAATTAATATGATTGTGTTGTGTGTGCTTGGACTCTTCTTTCTCTTTTGATATTTCCAATATCCATTTGGCGAATGAGCGTCTTTCATCTCGTTTGTCTGGTGTGTGTGAAGACTCATAACATGTGTATGTGATATAATTTTTCTGTTTTTTATTTATTATTTTTTTTCTGGGGAGGTTGTACATTCTTGGTATTTTTTTGGTATAAAAATAAACTATAATATTTAACATGCTTCTTAACATTTACCCCCTTTTCCAGGAACGTCTCCAGGATCCAACTCTAAAATATGTCAATTTTTTTCATCATGTTGATGCTCTAATTTGTTTAAAGAGTGCTTTTTTATTGTCTAACCCTAACCTTGTTACTTCCTTGATTGTTTTTGAAAGTTGCTAGCAGAGTTTCAGGGCTGTTTGCAGGGAGATGCCGCTAGAGAAGACGTGGAGTAAATGAACTTTTTTTTTTAAAATTGAATTTATTTATGAATATGTCTATCTGCTTTTGTTAATGACTATGGTAATAATCTGAAAGGTCCCAAAACTTTTGGGGGAAAAAGGTTTTTTTGTGTATATATGATTGTTGTGTGTGTGTGTCTTGTCTGTGTGTAGTTTGTGTATTTTTATACTGCACGCTCAGTGTGCTACTGTCTGTTGCGCTGTTTGGCTTGTGCACTCTTTTTCTTTTTTTCTTTTTCTTTTAAAAAAAATCTTTTTTTTTTTTGCAACATTTTTTGCCCCCTCTTTCATCCACACACCCCACCACATATACATCATACACACTCACACACATTACACCTGCCACTTTCACGTCCACGTGCTGTGGTGGGTTTTTGTGTTGCGCTGATCGATTCGTTTTGTTTCTTTGCAGTCGCGGAAAGCCAGTGAGCAGGCAAAGAGCGCTGAGTGTAAAACAGACAGCATAGGCAGTGGGAGGGCCATTCCCATCAAACAGGTGAGTGCACTTCACTTCACACACCTTGTACCGCATGCCGGTGAGTAACACACTCAACACACACAACACAGGAAGAACAGAAAACACCTTTCATCAGTGGGGTTAAGTGTAAAAGCAGCCAGTCAAAATGATCTGGAATTTTTTTCTCCATTTCACAAAAGTCGCACCACTCACTTCATATGAAACATTACTAAGAGATTTCTTTACTTCTTTCCATTTTTCTTTCTTTCTTTCTCTTTCTTTTTTCCTTCAATGTTATTTTTCGGTTGTGCACAATTCACATAACTCACTTCATAATAAATTACTAAGATTAAGAGTTAAGGCTTTCTTTTGTCTGTTTGCCTTTTTTTCTCTTTCTTTCTTTCTTGTTTATTGCTTTCTGTCTCTTTCTTTCTGTTTCTGTCTGTTTTTCCTGTTCTGTCTTTCTTTCTGTCTCTGTTTTTATTTCAATCTATTATGTTTTTCTTTCTTTCTTTCTTTCTTTCTTTCTTCAAAATGATTTTTTTTCTACATGGTGTCACACAAATCACATGACTCACTTATTTAGGGCTTTCTTTTCCCTGTCTTTTTTTCTTTCTTTCTGTTGCTCTGTCTATCTGCCTTTCTGTGAAACTGCCAGAAAAAGAAATCATGACCTTGGACATTTGCAATTATGTAGAAGTGTTCATGAAGACCTAATGTGTAAAGTGTGTGGGTTTTTAATGTAAATATGAATATAGCTGCAAGCAGCAATCTGCAGGGTCCAAGCACCCAGGTTAAAAACATCAGGTACGAATTCAATATCAGTTTCAAATAGTATGGTAGTGCAGTGTCAGATTACAAGGAGTGAGGAGTTTCTCTGTGGCCAGTGGATGGTAGTGCAGTGTCAGATTATGAAGA
>CM074945.1:11032278-11050240 GCA_037577455.1 Pangasius macronema | reverse complement strand
AGCATGCTTTTCACTTACTGAAGACAAGACTGAAGGCAGAAAGACCCACAAACAAGCAGCAACTGAAGGTAGCTGCACTGAAGGCCATAAGAACATGAGCTCCAGACTTCAGGCAGTCATTGACTGCAAAGGATTTTAAAATTATGGTTCTATCTACAATTATGTCACTTTGTCCAAATACCTCTGAGCCCCTGAAAATGGAGGTACTTTGCTGAAAATGGCTGTAATTCCNNGCAAAATCACAAAAACTGTCATACTTCCAGACCTGACTGTATATGTAAATTGTAATTTGCCAGTGATTAAAGTTTTTTTTTATTAATGAAAAAATAAAACTTCATACCTTTTTTTTCTTTTTAAAGTCACATTTAATTCTATATTAGCTATAACAGCATGTTCCGAAGTTTTCCTCTTGTACTACAGCAAATTGCAATGCTAGCCATTTTTATTTATTAAAATACACTATACAAAATTTTTTATCCGTTTGTAGTTACACTTGAACTGTATGTTAGCTACAGCAGAACGTCCCAAGCATTTTATTCTTCTTACATCACAGCAGTTTGGCAGCTAGTACATTTTTTTTTTATTAAAGAACGGCATGTCTCATTTTATCCCTTTATAGTTACATTTACTGTGCTGTAATATTTGTCTATCAATAATGGGAGTTTTTACAATTCTACAGATCACGAGGTCTCAAACTTTTTGCAGCCAGGGACTGCTATCTTTAAAATAAATTCAGTACAGATTTATTTTTAATGAACATAATCCACAGGCATATTATTTAAATGTTTACAGCAGTGTTGGAGCTGTGGAGCTTTTTTATTTTTGGAAATTTCCACCAACAAAACTAAAAATAAATAAATAAATAAATAAATTTGCAATTAAATTTAGGATATGTATAAGCCAACGTATTTTTATGTTACTGAGCTGAGAAGTGACCGGTGAAATACATATAACTATAATAATAACTATAAAGACTCAATAATGATGTAAAAATAATCTTTTATCAACGGTGGATTCTGATTTCCACCAATGTAACCAAAAAAAAATTTTTTACAGACCCCCTGTGGTTCCCCAAACACCATTTTGAGAACCATGACTCTAGATTATTACACACTTCCTTTTCTCAAGCAATCTTATTATAATCTAATTTGGCACTGTAGCTATAATTAGAAGGTAAATAACTTCACAAAGTGAGTCATTTGGACGAGTCATTTTCGTCTGAGTGTTTTGTGGAGGATGAATAACTCAGGTGATTGAGACATAGTGTCTATGAGAAACAAATAAATTTGGCTGAGAAATCGAATTAGAAGACATTTTAGCTGCTCATGACTTCAATTTGAATCTATCTCTATACATAATTCATAAATTGAGCTATACGGTATATTTAGCCATTTTAGATACACTCGAGTCAAACGGCAGTCATTAACTCATCCTTGCTCTGGCTGGTTGAAGGTCATCGTACGGAATTGTCGCGTAGATGATGGAGGAAGATGATGAGCGCTCTCAGATTGATGGAGTCTCAAAAATGTAAGATGTATGTAACCGAGAAGGCTTCTCCATTTTATTTAAGGAGTGATGCCATTTATGAAATGAGGAGAAGGTAACGTGGAGCTTGAAGAAAATGACTGGGTCTTGTGATGAAGCGGAGTTACTGTTACCACTCCAAAGTTGATTATTTTCTAATAACAGCATGTTTTGGCGAGTTATTCGACTTAAATGCTTCAGAAATAAGCCAGCGATGACCAATTTTTATTTATGAATGAACGATACGTCATTTTTTTTTTTTGACAATTATAGCTACGTTCAATATTGTGGAACATCTAGGAGACTTCCTGTCATTACTTCTGTTATAGCAGTGATAAACAGTCATTCCTTTTTTTCCTCTTTCTTGAATTTAATTTAACCATAATAACGCAGCTTGTTGCATCACCGAGAAACAGCGACGTTTTCCTGTGGCGCAAAACTTGCTTTCAAAGTGCAGACGCTGGAGACTCCTGCCAAAAATGCTCACATTTCCTCACAGGAAAGTGTGTATATGTTGAGTCTATATAACAATAGCATATTAGAACGTGCAAGTTCACATAAACTGCAGCCGTAATTATTGTCTAACTATAGGTTCTGTTATAGAAAATTAACCAATCAGAATCAAGAATTCAGCAGCGGTGTGGTATAATAGGCAGCAAACACAATAGATTTTGGTGTACATCCTTGTGATAGTAAATTGGTGCAAGGTTTCTGTGGATGAATCATATATCTTCTTATCTACTATTAGCTCATGGCTCCGCTCATGTGCTTAAACAAACGTGTTTGAAAATGATTGCCGATGGTAGCGTGTGTTCTGGGTTTGCAGATAGAGGGCTGGAGGGAGGGGTGTGACGCTTCCCCGCGGTGGGTGAAGAGGCTGCGAACGCGGCCGTAATGAAGTTTGACATTTCGTTTGCCGAGAGCAGCCGCCTGCACCTTGATTAGCGCGCTCTAATTGACTATAATAAGAAGGAGGTGGTGATTGTGTTCAGGGTTTTTTTTTTTTCCCCTGTCTTTTTGATTTTTTTTTTTACTTCCATTAATTGCTGCTATTGCCTTTGATTACAGGCAGGAGGGGTGGTGTAGGGGTTTCTTCACAAAAAAAAAAAAAATTACCGCTCTGCACCCTGTGTGCTCTCGAATTACTGGAGGAAGTCCATCCACACTTATGTCGACAAAGAAATGAGTTTCCACCTTTCACCCTCATCACCAGAGCACTGCACTTTTTTAAGTTCCATCTCCCGCCGGGATGGTAATGGGCTGTAATTGCAGGTTAGCTCGCCACCTCTTTCCTCCACCTCCTCCTCGGGGGGAGGAAAAAAAAGAAAAAAAGGCTTAGTTTCGGACTCGAATGGCTGCAGATCCCTCCTGTGCTTCATTACAGCTCCTCGCCCGCACTGCTAATGCCAAACTGATCTCACTGCACTTCCTGCCGAGCTGGCTGGCCTGCCACTTTGGCTCTTAATCTTGAAGCGGTCTCCATCAGAACATATGAGTAGTAATTAAGCAGGTCAGTGCTGCGATTTGAATAGGGGACAAATTGCAGGTTATTGATGGTTAACTAGGTGGCGAGTGGGTATGCAGACCTCTTAATCCCTTTCCTCCAAGGCTACTTTAAAAAATAATCTAGAACATGTCTAATCACATTACAGGTTTACTCCTAAAACTCTTTACAGACTAGTGGCAAACATGAACTGGTATCACAAGTAGTGTCCAAATTTTGCTCACCTTTGCGTCTCACCTAGATTTTACTGTAGATTTTACTGTAGATTTTTACTGTTGCTGTCCTTTCTCTTCTGTACTGTAAAGATTTATTATCCTGTGTTACCCAAAAGAGTGTTCCCTTTTGAGTCTGCTTCCTCTCAAGTTTGCCAGAAAACATGAAAAAGTGTGTATTTCTTTTTTTTTTTTTGACTTTAAAGCAGCACTAGATGATGATGCGTGTAATGGAAGTTGCACTATTTTCAGAACTCTTCCTGAATGATAATTGATGAGGCTTTTAGGGTTAAAAAGTGTCGCATATTCCTCTGAATTTAAGCGAATAGCCGTTACTGTTCGGAGGCCTTTTCAGTGTCGTTCGTCCGTTGACTGACTTTGATTGTGTGAATCAAACCATATGAATGAATTACAGGTCTTATGTGAGAGACAGGGGCAAGCTTCCACTTTAACCTCACGCTACATACACAATACACCCTCTGGCACCGAACAGGTTGGGTGTTCTCCCCCTCTGCGCCATACGGCATGCGTGTGTACATGCGAGTGTGTGTGAACGGTGTTCTCAGGAGCCCCTCTGCCCCCAGCTGTCTGCTATGGCTAATGATAGGTCCCGGGGGGGCTGTTGGGGAAGAGGAGTGTGGAAATTGAAACAGACGTTCGCGACGCCGAAAACAACGTGTGTGGCAGCTGTGCACCGCGCTTCTCCATTCAGAACGAGCGAGCGCGAACAGCACCTAATAGTCATGAATATCAATGATGGGAGCAGTGTCGAGAGACGAAAAGTGTCAGCTCCTGCCATGTTCTTATCGCCATAGTAATTACAGTCTGCTTGCTTGCGGCTTCAGTCACTGTAATAATAATTGTAATAGCAAAAAGGACTATAAGTGGGAGGATAAAGAAAAACAACAATGTGTTCTTCTTGAATCTATCTAGGAGTCTAGTTTGATTTTGTTTTAAAATCTAAAGTATTTCTCTTTATACCACTGTGCTGTTGCATTCTCGATTCTGATTGGTCAGAATCACAGCTTTTATAGTAGTGCACTCTTTCTAATATACCACTGTATTGACTCAACAGGGACTTCACATGAACGTTTGGAAAAGTGTCATTTATTTAGTTGGAAGGAGTCTCCAGTGTTGGGGCTTTAATAGTCAGTAAATTTTCCAACACTGGAAAGTTTTTTTTCGGTTTCTGTAACCTGACAAGTCTTATTAACTTCGATCGAGAGAGAGAGAGAGAGAGAGAGAGAGATTCTGGTAAAGGAACGACTATTTATAGCTGCTGTAACGTAAGTACAAACAGGAACTTACCTATTTCACGGACGTTGCGCCACTTGCGCTACAAGTGTAACTATAATTGGATAAAAAGTACAGTGTCAGTTGTACAATAAATAAAAAAATTATATGGTTTAAGAGGAATAAGACACTCAGTACTAATATTGGAAAACAGTCCACTTTGGGGGTGTAAAAGCATGACTCCGAGTGCTATCACTATTAAATAACCACTTTCTTATATTAACACATTGACATGTAAGGCCGATAAACAAAACGGCCAACATTGATGAAGAGAATTATAGTTAAACTCTTCAGTTTTTCTCATCATGTGTAATTCAACTCAAATCCCACTGCGTTTTGGTATTCCGTCGCTTCATTATTTATTCATGATAAAGCTGTTCTAATTGAACTTCCTCCTTTGAATAGTGGCTACTGTCATTAGCAATGGCTTCCAGTGCAACACTTGACTGGTTCAAAAGACAATGTGTGTCTGGTTATCCACTCAGAGTTTGGAGTTGGCAATAACACAACAGGTTCTGAAAATTTTGTCCCCTCTTTTTCCATTTAATTATATAATCAGACATAATTTTTCTAATGAAAGGCGTAAAAAATGGTGGAGATTTTGACAAGCTGCCTTAGAGAACATATTCTACAAGTCAAGTCATTTAGAGTTTACACACATTGTGTTATCATCTTAGACAAATATTTGACCAAAGTGAGAGGTGGTGATGTTGATTTTATTGTCTTGTCTAATTGTGTAGCTGCTCAAATGTTTTGCTAGAATTAACATTAGCAATGTGGCTCCCGTTCCGTTTGTTGTAATTGCAGGTAAAATGAGTATTCCACAACAAGGAGTCGAGAGGAAAATTGGCTATGCACTCTGGGTAGGAGGGGCATGATCTCTCTCCCTGTCAGGCATACAACACTAGTCAGTCGTGGGCATCTGTGAGCTCATGTATGTAGAAGAAGGCAGATAGTGCTTTTTTCCAAGTGTGTTACACTGCCCTTGGTTGCAGCATGAGCGGCAGATCAAAAAAAGATAAGGTTGTCTGTGTCTCAGAGAAAGCATGTTAGCTTTCAACATCCCTTGTTGGTAGTTGTCCTGTGATGGGTCAGAGCTAGCTAGTGGGTGGAAATTGGCTAAACTAAATTGGAAATAAAAAGGGGTGGGGGAAGAGTATTCCCAAAACTGCTGATTCACTGATTCATTGCAGCTTTGGTTGAAAAATATTTTAAAAACCCAAACTGAGTTGTTGGCGTTGTTGTTCAAATATCACTGCCTCCCAAGCCACTAACATCACCCGTTCTTGGAAGCAGACCAGCAAGATTTTGGCCACAAGGCTATGAGATTGTGACAACACTGACATTATGCACTAGGTTTCTGTGGATTGTTAATAGTTCTAGCTCTGTAAAGGGGTTTTCCTTGGAACCTTCATATCTACCATACACTATTAAGAAAAAAGGTTCCAGCGACCACCCTTGAGAGTCCACTGGGCTCTTCTACCCCTTGGGGAACCCTTACAGGTTCTATGTACCACAAAAGATTATCCATTCAGAAAGTGTTTCAAATAGAAGTTTTAAAGCCAGAACCTTTAACCAGGAACCTATTTTTAAAGAGTAAAATGATGTGATTATACACTGTATTTTTGAATATGCCGAGCTTGCAAATGATTGCAAATAAACTGTCACATGCACTCCATAAAACAAAAAGAAAAAAAAATTGTATTATGACCTTGATGTATTTTTAATTAAATAACATGTTAACGTCATGCACCATGTTAGGTTAGTTTAGGTAGTTATCTAAATATGTGATGCGAATTTTTTACACCAGCACGCGCCTAGCTCTATGCCAGCCCATGCTAAACCATGTGAAGCCCAAGGCAGATGTGGAGGCTGTAGCTGAGGCTCTTCTACCCCCCACATGGGTGCCATCTTCTTCTCTTCTCTTAAAGACGGTGCTAAGCCTGCATTCCCTGAAGGGATCTTCTAAATTAGGTCTAATGTTCCGCGCAGGCTAATGGTCGTCACCGCCATTAGAATATGCAGTGTTTGGCACCACGGGTTTTCAGATGTTCCCAGACCACTGTCCACACACAAACACACACATGCACACACATCCACCCCAGGCCTGTTGAGATGAATAGAGTGTGTACCACCACAATGAGCTTTTGATGCCAAGACAATAGAGGGGCTGCCAGTATCTGACACACAGTGTGAATGTGTGTGTGTTTGAGGGTGTAGCAATATGAGGTTCGCTTTGCCAAGGCCCCTCTGCCCCAGGGCTTGTGGATAATGGTGTCCTAGGGGGATGGAAAAGTGATGTTCAAGTGTCAAGAGGCTTAGAAATATGACCACCCTTTACCTATTGTGCCTATTGACACCCTCCACACACATACAGACACACTACCATACTTACACACCACAATCCACCCATTACAGAGTGGCAGGTTAACATATTATAATCACCTTATGCCACAGATATTTCATCTTGTAGTGATCAAGAAATTATAATAATAATAACCTTATGCCACAATGCTTTTGAATTCTGGATTGTGGTTAGTGTTTTTTTTTCAAAGTGAAGCATAAAAATAGAAGGTATATTCATTTGTAAGATCCTGATTTGAATATTTATCAAGATTCTGAAAAGGGAGCTCCAACCAAAGATTGAGTTATATGAAAGACTTCTTGTCCAGTGGGTGAATGGAAATCCCAATATGGTCAGTCAGACTGGTTTAATTTGCCTTCTTCCTTGCTAACCCTCAGTCCTCTTTCTCTCTAGCCAATGGGACGTTGGATTCTCTCAGCGCCTCCGCTGGCCTAAGCGGACCCACCAGTCCAAAACTGGAACCACCTCCTTCACCGCATGCCAACCGCAAAAAGCACAGAAGGAAAAAGAGTACAGGCATCACCAAACCAGATGGGCTATCGGCAGGGAATGAAGGTAAAACATGTACTTACATTTACAATCACACCGATTACGCTCAAGAGTTCTCAAGAGTTCTGCGGATTGCGAATGGTTCTAGCTCTTTAAGGGGATTTTCATTGGAACCTTCCATGTACTTAATAAAATAAAACTTCATCCTGGCCTAGTTTGATGGCTGGGGGAACCCATAAAGGTTCTATGGTGAACAGAAGGTTTTCCTTTTCCCCTTCCTTGCCCTGTAGGAAGCTAGAACCCATGAGGAACCTGTTTTCAGAACTCCACTTGCCATCCAAACCCTGATGTACCCAGTTGATCATATACCTCTTTGAAAGCATGACTGACCCTCTTTCTGAAGCTTTGATTCATGCCATTGTTCTCAGTGACGGAGATAATATGTCACTAACTCATCACCTGCGTGCCATTGCTAGAGCCCGTGTGACAAATGAAGACCCATAATTGGGTGGCATTGAGAAAACAAAAGCGTTTCTCTCAGGCTATTCGCACTCAAGGGGGCCAATCCATCACGCTGATGTGTGCTGTCCTTCAAAAAATTGTCACCAGTGTGTCATGACGGTAATGATTTTGCTCGTTGTCGTTATTGTTGCGTCTGCTTATAGCCAAATCAGGTCCAGTTCCCGGTCCTAGTTAGCTACAGCAAAGCTGTAAAGGTGTAAGAGGAGACGATGTGGCGCGATGCGGCCCAGCGGGAGTCCGCTGAGTGATTGAAGGGTGTTAAAGGGGTTTTAATGGCCTAGTAGTGAGTGATGTCTGACATTAAGGGCCCAAGGGGGATTACAGGCATGGTGGGTTCTCATTGTTCTGCTGTATTAGGGAACAGTTTAGAAGATCGCGGTGCATCCCATTACATGTGGAATACTGTCAAAACCATGAGGCTTGAACGTGAGGCGACAGTCAAGGCACTTTCCAAAAAAAAAAAAGAAAAACTTTTGCTTTCCATCAAGAGCTGTCTTTTTCCCCTTGCTTCTTTCCTGAAAGGTTCTAATAGCATGCGTGTGTCTGTTCTGGTGAGCGCATGCAGAATACAGACATATTGTTTAAGTATGGGAGGCACTCATGTGGAGCTGCAGACTGTGTGTATGTGTGTGTATGTGTGTGTGTGTGTGTGAGAGAGAGAGAGAGAGAGAGAGAGTAAGACAGGTGGGTTGGATCCTTGAATAAATTGCTATCAGTTTATCTCATTTATGAGGCAATCACAAGCGCTGAATGCAGAAATTGAATTTTAGTTGTTTTGAAGCATCATAAATCAAATGTGTGGTAGCTTTTGGAAAAAGGTTAAGCAAGTTTTTTTTTTCCCCTACTCTGGAAAGAATGTGTGTGAGAAAAGAACTATTAATAGTTACATCTTGTCATCTTTCTATTATGCCTTTTTTTTAATGACCACGGGTCAGACAAACCAGGACTTTTGCAAACTGGTTGGTCCTTATTCTTAAATGGAGCTAATCAGGATTGTGGCTGTTTAACTGTTTAATATTTAGTATTAGTATTCAATATTTAACTGTTTAGTATCACCAGAGTTTTTGTAAGAGTGACCTTTATGTCTTATGGCATTAAGTAAGGAATAAAACATGACTGTGTGGTGTGATGCCATTACACTACCACCCTGACATTGATCATTTTCCTATAATAGCATGTCTCAAAGTGTTTTCTTTCTCTTACACCACAGTAATTTGCCAAAAAAAACGTAAGTGAAGAATGACACCTCATATATTTTATCCATTTTGTTACATTTAATGTTGTGGAACACCCACAAAACAAATTAGTTCCTGATATGATGTAGGTTATAACAGCTAATTTAATAATTTTATTTAATTTAATAAATTTAATAATATAACAGCTAAGTTAATAAGACAAAAAAAAAACACAGCTTGTCATTTTTGTCTTGTTTGACAGAATTACATCACAATGATAAATTTCATCTATTTGGTGTAAAGTCAAGGACATGAATTAGTGTTATCTTGTAAAAAAAATATATGTGTAAGTAAATATGCAAGGAACACAATTTTCTATGTTGCACAGATTTGTCTGTACTTTTAGAAGCTTCACTGTAGTTTATATTGAAGATATAATGCAAGAATGGGCTCTACTGGCTTTTATTTATTCCTAGCATCTTTAAAACATTAGTTATCTTTCTCCACAGTGGTACTTTTTTTTTTAATCAAGGCCGTGTTGGTTTGAGTGGATAAAGGGTTAACTCTTCCCTCGCTGGGAGTCCAAGCGGCCGGTAGCAAATGAAGCTTTAACTGCCTGGCCTAATGGAGGGTGTTTATCTCAATACTTTTGTTTTGTCATTCTCCAACCCGCTCTCGTTTCCCCAAGTGCTCCCCCGAGCCCCTGCCTCTCTAATGGAGCTGCTGTGGAGGGCCGCACTTTGGAGGCAGAAATAACAAGATTATTGTTCGCATGCCATGCTACACAGTCACATACACACAAGTGCTCACGCCCAGACAAACACAGGGTCAGACTTCGAGAGTACTGGTGTTAGGTATATGAGCGCCTGTGCACAGCAAAGACAGTCATGCTTATCCAATTGTCCGTATATCTCATTACACGAATATTGTTTGTGTATGTGTGTAGGCATGAGGTTGTTTTCTATGACTGTTGTGTGTTGGAGGGAGATAGAGAGCGCATTGTCGTCTCCTCTCCTCCTCTCTGTTTGGCCTGTGTCCCCCCAGGCTTGTCTTGGTAATGGCCCTGTGCTGATTGCTCTAATACAGGTTAGGAATATTGCCTTTAATGATGTGTAAAATGAGCAAGCGCCAGCACTGACATTTACAGATGGCACCAGCGGACTCGGTTCCTCCCAACTGCCTGTTAATTCACAGCAAATGACTAGCACCTTGCACCTTTTATCAGCCACCATCTCTCTCTCTCTCTCTCTCTCTCTCTCTCTCTCTTTTTTTTTTTTTTGCTTTGAAGTATGTTTGATCCAGTCAAAGATTGGGAGTGTATAAGAATACAGTTTATCAACAATGCACCGAACACTTGCAAAAAAAAAAAAAAAAAAACTCACGGATTTGCCTTGCGCATGACTTGATGGATCATAGCACTGGACTCTGACAGAATAGCAATTGGGATGTGCTGCCTAGTCCAGCTGTGGTCAGTGTGAGAAGATCCCACAAGCCTGGGGGTCTGGGACCCAAGCATCTGCTCCCAGACTACAGTCAGAATCAGAGGATTCACCTGAATGAATCCTCAGACACTCACTCACCAATCAACTATACCCCTCCCCCCCAAGCACACTTCTCTTATTTCATAATATTTGATTTTAGCAGATTGGCCACCATATGTCTCCCTTAGAGCACCGTGTCCCAACACATCACAATATTTGCACATGGCAAAGTGCTGATGAGCTTCTGTAAGGTTAACGACTCCAATTACATTAGATTAAAGCTGCTAATGGCCTTCATCGTTTGCAGTTACAACATGAGCAAGACCAAAAAGCTGTCCATTGAATTTCTGATGCATGGGAATCTGGAAGGAAGCCAGGAGAGAGGAAGAACCACACTTTAACTTCCCTAGTCATTATCTTGAACTCCCTTTTAATTGTGTTAATTAGGGTACATCACACCACCCTCACTCACTGCACCCAGATTGAATTACAGAGCCACTTCTCTTTCACATCTCAATTTTAGTGTACTTGTTGCTGATGCAAATCTACATCATAGCAATCCATAAAGCATTTTTGATTGCTTTTATACAAGGTTCTTGTTTATAGAAAAAGTACAGGAATTGTATATAAATGTTGACAGAGGCATTTCATTTTTAGTTATTTTTCATTCCTAAAACTCATGCCCCTAAAACCAGCTTTGCCAAAACATTAATACAGTTCAGGTATTTCTCTAAAGCATTATTTTGGAGGCCTCTCAAAAACAGGTTTCCCTTAAGACCCAGGGCCATTAGGATGTGACTTAAGCGAGCTTAGTTTGGCACTTATTTGCTTGTTTCGAACCACTGGCAATTGAAGCTTGATATTTTAGATTTCCATATGGAAATTACCTGTTGTAATGGCAATTTTTTCAGATGACCAGCCAACAAGGTAATTGTCTGTGTTCAGATTCATAGGTGTGTAATCATAGGACCTGCTGGAATTCCAGATAATTATGTTGGTGTACGTATTAGCATTATCAAAGGGAGAAAGAAAAGAGAGGTAGCACTTCCCAGAAGAGGACATATAATTGAACAAAACCATGGAGAAAACAAATGCATGTATAACATAATGCTAGTTTTTAAACCCACTAACAAAATATCTCAGAATGCACAGAGTGCTCAACAGCATGTAATTAAACTAGCTAGCTATGTAATTACATCTCAGAAATGTTTCGCTTTCATTTTATAATTAGCTATATGCGGTTTGTGTGGGTGCATGTATATAGGCTAACGTCTGGCCAAAATCTGATGTCGGCTAGACCCCGTAGTGTGGTGGTCTTATTGTACTTATGCTGCTACCCAGATAGATGTGTTTAAGCCAGCTGTATGACTCAATGCACATGCCTACAAACAGGGCTAATTAAAAGATATATAGTGTTTTGCAGAAGTATTCATCCGACTTTCCACAATTTGTAATGTTCCAATGTGGAAATGGACTTAATTGAATGGAACTCAATGGAAGAGTATGAATCAGGGTTTGTTTTTATTTAAAAAAAAAAAAAAAAAAAAAACACAAAATCCTAAACATTCCATGCAGCAAAGAATATGGCACAACCCTGACCTAGAAAAGGCCAGCCACCAAAAGTTAGTGACAAGATAAGGAAGGCATTTAGTTCAAGAAAGAGGCCCAGGATAACTCTTGATATGATGCTCCCACCACCATGCTTCACTGTGAAGAAGGTGTTCTCATGATAAACGTGATAAGCACTGTTAGATTTAATGGTGTGGAACGTCCATGAAGTTATTGTTATTACAGCCATTCCCTCATCAGACTTTTTTTTTCTTTTTTCATTCTTATACCTGTGATTTGCAATAAAGCCAGTAGTGCAGTCAGAGCTGATATTATAGAAAATTAATCAACACTTATGAGATATGTAATCATAATTAGCATCGATGCAGACATTGCAGTGGAATTTTAAGCCCTAGACAGCCTGAAAAGTAAACAAAGAATTGCTAGTTGGCGGGCAGCTCTCCTTCACCCTTTAGTCCTTGATTTAGATATACGCCTCCTGGCTTTTCATTGATCTTGAGCCTGGAGTCGAGTCCCATGAATGAAATCAGATAATTGAAGATGGTGTAGAGCTAATTGGATTATTGTTTTCAGCTCGAGGCTATGTAGCAGTGCTGAAGAATAAGACGTGTTTAATCGTACATCTGTTATCTGGCACGCTGGTTCCTCGTACTGGATTTAAATTCTGATAGGAAAGCAATTAGGGAAAGGAATGTGGGATTTCTGTAACATTTACCTAACTGGGACATTAATCAGTGTATGAAATGCTAAATTATTGCTGTTCTATTCTTCAAAAAAAAAAAATTTCATTTTAGCATTATGCAATTAAGATTTTTCTTCTTCTTTTTTTTTTAAGAATTGGTCTGATTTAAGACTATATTATAAATATTCCAATGACCCAAGTAGCCATATTACCCCAGATATTCCCAAGGCTTATCTGATCATCATGAATGTGTTAAAGTCATCATGGCTGTAAAATGATCATCAAGCAAATTATCGCTGAGCTGATGGTTTATTTCTCACCTCTCGCCTCTTGTTGCGTCGGCCGACGTGCGCCCCTTTGTCTCGCCTCATGTTTGTGATGTGGAAATTAGCACGACCCGAATGATTAACCCACATTAGATTCTAGTTAGGCGGTTGCTCTGTAATGCGATTGGATGATAATGAGATAAAAGCTCTAATGGATATGTTTACCTTGTAAATGAGTCGATTTTTATTATGCCGATGTGCCACGGCTACTGGAATTGATGACAGGAACTCATGTTTTCCCTCTATTGCTGTCTTTTTAGCTTCATGCCAGAGCTAAAATATGTGTTTTGTCTCTCTCCATGTATTATTATGGCTGGACAGTGGCAGAGGCAAAATAGTGATGGCTGCTTACCTGTTGGAAATTGAACACCAATCTGGCGTTAATTCAGTGAAATTCTGGTTTGTTTGGGTTTGTTGGGGAGAGTATGCTCCTCCCACCCAGAGAGCACAGAATTCAAACTCGTGATCTACCGATGATAGGGCAAACACATTTTTCATTTTTTGATTTTCTGTTTCTGGTTTCTTTAAATCCTGTTAATGTCTCACCGGTGTTGCTCTGCTAATCTAAAAATAAATGTGTCTTCTTGTTTTCAGAGCAAGAAGAGTCATTTGAGTTCATCATTGTGTCACTGACTGGACAGATGTGGCATTTTGAGGCGTCAACGTATGAGGAGAGAGAGCTCTGGGTCCAAGCCATCGAGAGTCAAATATTTGCCAGCTTACAGTCATGTGAAAGTAGCAAGAATAAGGTAAAAAGAAAAAAAAAAATATATATATATATATATATATGTGTGTGTGTGTGTGTGTGTGTGTGTGTGTGTGTGTGTGTATTCATACCAAGTCAAATTCCTTGTGTGTGTGAGTACACTTGGCAATAAAAGCTCTTTCTGATTCTGATATATGTATGTATGTGTGTGTGTGTATGTGTGTATATATATAGTGTATATAAAGATTGTGTGTCAAGTAATTAATGTTCTAACATATTTGAATAGTGTTCCTCAGGGGTTTCATGTGGGACCAATAAAGTCAGAAAATGCTTCAGAGCATGACTCCCACATCAAAAGAAAGCATGTACTGAAACACTAGTTCTGAGCTTAATAAAATGACTTAGCCAGATTATTTGCGAATAAAAGTGTATGAAAAGGATATTTTGATCATGTCATGTATGCAAAAGCCTATTCTTCCATGTGTGTATTTCTTCTCTCGTCTTCCCAATCTTGCAGTGTGTGTGTAAGTACAGATGGTGCATTGTGGGAACTCTATTAAGACTGACAGGTCTCATTTTTATCTTCTTACCGACCGCCTCATCTTCACTCTCTATCTCTTTCGCACACACACACACACACACACACACACACACACACACACACACACACACACACGCTCGCACACACACACACACTCTTATTCCTTGTGATCTCTAACTTAACCTTTCTCCACTCAAGTCACGATTAGGGAGCCAGAGCGATGCCATGACCATCCAATCCATCAGGAATGTGAGAGGCAACAGTTTCTGTGTGGATTGCGACTCCCCCAGTGAGTACATAACTTTTTGCAACGTGTGTGTTTGTGTGTGTTTATGCCATTTGACACAACAGATGTTGGTTTCTGTATTTTCAAGACGACGTGTTGCAGTGTGAACAGATTTGTTCATGTTTTTTCTCGTGTAGATCCAGACTGGGCGAGTCTGAACCTCGGTGCTCTGATCTGTATCGAGTGCTCGGGGATCCATCGGCACCTGGGCACTCACCTGTCACGTGTGCGCTCGCTGGACCTGGATGACTGGCCCGTGGAGCTGAGCATGGTGATGACCGCTATCGGAAACGCTATGGCCAACAGCGTGTGGGAGGGAGCGCTGGAGGGATATACCAAACCCGGAGCTGATAGCAGCAGGTACAGTTCTACACCTACACTTACGCTTACACCTACACTTATTCCTACACCTTCCCTTAGACCTCCACTTACACCTACACATAAACTTACACCTACACGTAGACCTCCACTTATACCTACACTTACCCTTAGACCTCCACTTACACCTACACATAAACCTACACCTACATGTAGACCTCCACTTATACCTACACTTACCCTTAGACCTCCACTTATACCTACACTTATACCTACTCCTACACTTATGCTTACACTTATACCTACATCTACACCTACACTTAAACCTACCCCTACACCTTCTCCCCTCCCACATGCTCCCTCCCGCATGCTTATGTCTACATTTACACTTATACGTACACCTACAATTATACATACACTTACAATTACACCTGCACTTATACATACACCTACACTAATAACTACACCCGCACATATATCTACACCTACACTAATAACTACACCTGCACAAAGTTCTACACCTTCTAACCCCCCCCCCCCACACACACACACTTCCTCTCGCATGATTACGTCTACACTTACACCTACACTTATACCTACACTAATAACTACACCTGGACAAAGTTCTATACCTGCACTTTATACCTACACCTATATCTAGTTTTATCTGTATCTGTTCATTGCTCCAGATTGGGGGAGAAACATGAAGTCTTTCTTTCTTCCTTGCTCACTTGCTAGTTTTCTGTTCTTTCTTTCTTTCTTTCTTTCTTTCTTTCTTTCTTTCTTTCTTTCTTTCTTTCTTGCGTTTGCTTGCTTGACTATAGAATAATACACTATACTATATGTCTCAAAGCACACCTCTAGTCTCAACCAGATGTCCCATAAAACTTTCTGGAATTTTTTTATTTTTTTGTTAAAAAAGTGTGTCTCCTATTCATATCTGTATTTGTATCTGTTTAGAATGTGTTATACACTGTATATTTCAGTTCACTTTAGTACAAATTAGATATTATAACTGGGATATGGATTTGAATTTGTCATTGTGTGTGCGCGTGTGTGTATGTGTGTGTGTGTGTGTGTGTGTGTATGTGTGTGTGTGTGTGTTTAAACCAGCATTATGAAAGGAGGTCAGCTCTTTCCCCGTGTCTCGGTCAGAGTAGCGCTGACTCTTAGTCATCTGTAGAATAGATAGGAATCCCGGATGGCAGCCGAGCACTTGCTCCTGACTTGATGGAGGATTATTGATGCTGAGATCCCACTCTCACACTCCAGTCGGCAGCACTCGCTGGCGGCCGGGCAGCCGGAGTGTTTTTCACTGTCAGGGAACTCTGATGGCTCACACACACTTTGTCAGAAATGAAAATCTGATTAACGTCGTAACTGATTTTCGTGAGCCACAGCAGCGTTGATGCTACATGGTGTGTAATCAATGCTTTTTCCTCTCTGGGGTTGTAAGCAGTCATGTTAATGGGGTAGTATGTATATAGGGAACACATTGTGGGAACACATGCTTCCATCAATGAAGGAACTGTTACATCAGTGACATTCACAAAGGAGCGAGTGAGAGAGAGACAGAGAGAGAGACAGAGAGAGAGATGCATCAAGTGAGGAAAATAAACAACAATGCTAAGTGGAGTTAATTTTACCTCCCTAAGTTAATAATGACTTAGTTATTAGTCATTATTTTCCTAATCCCAAAGTGTTTTATTCCTCTTAACTCCACAGAAGTTTGCCAACAATTCAATTTTTTGGTTTATTAAAGAGCGACACAGTGTACTCTTTATCCATTTCTAATTACACATAATGCTGTGGAACATTAAAGACAAAACGCAGCTTGTGTTACTGAGAAACTCAGCTGGAAATGCAAAATGTAAACTCCTCTGTCCTGAAGACTTCTTGAAGTTCAGGATTTACCCCTGACTGTCACGAAGCGCTGACACTGGAGACTCCTTCCATAAATGCTAAATAAACATGTCATTAAACGAAAAACAATTAGAGTAAAGCTGCATTTTTTTCCTCTTGTTAAAGCTGCATTTTTTCCTCTTTTACATCTTTTCACTAAAGTGAGAGAACAATTGTTCATAGCTGCTTTAAGGTAACTTCTAGCACAGTTATAGGATGTTTCACAGCATTAAATGCAACACTGCATGGATTACAAGTATATATCATTATTTAATAAGCAAAATAATAATCATTGGCAAATTGCTGTGGTATAAGAGGAATACAATAAGCTTTCTTTCAGTCTTACTTTCTTGCTTGCTTTCTTACTTTCTTTCATTATTTATTGATTTATTTATTTCATACTCACGTTCTTTCTGTCTACTGTGCTTTCTCTGTTTTCATTGTGTACTTTTTTCTTGCTTGCTTTTCTTTCTCTTTGTTTTTTCTTTCTTTGTCTTTTGTGATTTCTCTCTGTTCATTGTTTTCTTTCTTTCTTGCCTTCTTTCTTTCTTCCTTCCTTCCCCCGTTTTATTCCCATGAGAGGAATAAAACACTTTGGGACGTGCTGTTTAAAGAAAATAATCAGCTTTTGCGTGGTAACAGTGACTCTGCTTCATTACACCACCATGTCCTTGATTATTTTCCTGTAACAGCACAACCCCATGCTTATTATTCCTTATTTGATACTGACAGTTTTATATCATCTCCGGTTAAATCCATGTCTTTACTCTCGCAGTTGTGAGAGTAAAGACATGGATTTAACCGGAGATGATATAAAATAATATCCGATTGGAATTTCAATACACTCATAAAAAACCCATTTATACACATTTAGCACTTAATCCTCATAATACTCTTCCGAGAATGAAGAGTACCTGAGCTGAGTCGCCATGGCGCCGGGGCCTAACGTAATTAATTAGAACGATTATTTTGATGAATAGAACCAATCAATCGAGCAGATCTTTGGGTCGTCCTTTAACCAGATTGATGGATTTATGATTTACTCAGTGTGTGTCATAAATTAGGCT
>CM074945.1:11007052-11032178 GCA_037577455.1 Pangasius macronema | reverse complement strand
TCGAGCAGATCTTTGGGTCGTCCTTTAACCAGATTGATGGATTTATGATTTACTCAGTGTGTGTCATAAATTAGGCTGTGCTCATAAATCTTGCATGGGGCCAGAGATAGAGAGAGGGAGAATGTCTTTGTGTGTGTGTGTGTGTGTGTGAGAGAGAGAGAGAGAGAGAGACACACACACACAGAGAGTATTGGGCTTTAATAGAACATGTTTTAAATTAGCAGTTGGCAGATGTGTGTTTTTCGAGGCAGGTCTAATTGCCTCGCACCTGTGTGTGAAAATGCTGAGAGGGGTCCTCGCAACAGATTCTTTCTCTCTCTCTCTCTCTCTCTCTCTCTCTCTCTCTCTCTCTCTCTCCCTCCCTCATTCACTCACTCTTCCAAAATGGCTGCATTCTACAATCAATTTCCTTTCATATCTCCCTTTTTTTTTCTTTTTTTTTTCTTTTGCACATTCCCATTAAGACACTTCGGGAAGCACCTTTGTCTCCATCACTCCATCTCCTCCAACCCCCTCCTCTGTGTCCTGGAGGTCCAGGCAGTCATGGAGAGCTATCACTCATCAGTGCGCTCTTCACTGTCACACACACACACACACACACACACACACACACACACACACACACACACACACCTTGACGCCCTTTGGCCAGTACAGGCAATAGTTCTGATAAGGAGAGCACTTTGTTTCTGAAATAATTTGCCCGCATGTCGCCCCCACAGGGCAACAGCGGTAATAAAAATGAATCACACCGCTAAGTTTACCCCGCCCCGTATCCTATAACCATTTCAGCCCATTCACTGTACACCTGCTGGGCTTCAAGACCTCCTCACTGAGCCCCTACTTTCTATTTTAAGTATTTTAGCTCACTACTTTAAAGCAGACACTTCTATGCTTACTGAAAAATAAGTAACTGAACATTACTAGCTTTCCTTCACTATGTATGGGGCATGCTGTTATAGGAAAGTAATGAACCACAGGGTTACTCTTACCACCCCAATAACGAGTTTCTTTGTCATATTTTTTTCCATTTATACATTTATTGTCATTCCATATCTCACTTATAACAGCTATAATATGTTTATTTCAGTTTGTTTGATTGTATATTGTTAATATTTTTTTAACTTTTAATTAAATTTTTTGAATTTTATATTGTTATTCTTCTGTCACTGCTATTATTATTATTATTATTATTATTATTATTATTATTATTATAACGGCTTCTTTTTTGAAGTTAAATCATTATTTTAAACAGGTTTTGGATTAAAATTCTACAAATCTGTCATCAATAATATATAAATTAATCATTTTACTGAAATCGTTGTAATTAATTAATCATTTGATTATTATATTATTTTATTTTTATCGTTTCTTAATTTCTTTGTTTCAAAATATTTTTGTACACATTTTAAATACTACTGAGAAGGGCCATGGAATTTATTTGACAGTTAAAAGCGTCTCTGGCTACGAAAGGTTTGCGCACCCCTTCCTTAAAACAACTGACCCAAGTTTATACCAGTTTAAGAGCCAAATATTGCCGTAAATCCCATAAAATGAATACCATTCCTGGATGATCTAAGAACTTTTGGCACCCCAAGTCACCAAAAAGAGTTATTAGTTCAAATTAATCAGCATCTTGGTGCTGGAATTAGACTGAGAATCAGTTCTTTGCTGTATAAAGGACCTGAGAGCTGTGAGATTAGACACCAGCTCGGAGTGGTAGAACTCAGCCTGGAAAAGAGCCATTTGTTTGTAGGCTTAGATGGAGTCAGTGGGGGGGGGTTGGCATAGCTAACTTTGCCTCGAGCCTTTGCCACACATAGACTAATTACTTCGATTAACATTTGATTAATTAATTTTGAGAAACAAGGTGTAGCAAATACCACTAAAATCTCACAAGGCAGCTTAAAAGTGCTAGAGATGTAACTGATTATTAATGATTAATTATGAGTGTTGGACCTAATGGCTACTGGCATCTTTTCATAGATGGATATAAACACATGATGCAGTTCAACTGAGAGAAGAAAGATACTATATCAAAAAAATATTTATGTTTTATGTTTATTTATGTAATTTACTATAATGTTGTTCCATTGCTATATTAATGCACTCATTCTTATATGCAGTGTTATTCCTTTACGTAATATATCCATATCGTGAAAAATGATATCACGATACACTTTTTTTCTGAGACATCGTCAGTACTTTTTTTTTCCATTTGTTTTGATTTTGTTTTGTTTTTTAATTATAAACTCTGTACATTTTTTTCAATGTTAATATAACACTATCATCTGACATGTATCGTACAAGTTAAGAATCATGATTAGGATTTGATAAGATAATCAAGCCATCGCTTCTCTTTCCCTGTGCTACATGAATTGACCTCCCCTTTATTGAGTATTTCCGTTGCAATTTAAGACATCCCCTCACTGCTGTATCAGCTGTATGGCACAACCCTGCCTCTCCAGGCCACTTGGCACCTCTGAACCTTGCTGAATAGCTCTCTCTCCCCGAGTGTGCACTTCATGGGGAGCGAGGGCAGTGTGAGGAGGAGGAGGAGTAGGGAAATGGCAGAAGGTTTGTGTTTGTGTGCTGCTGAGTAATTATCCTTGTTTGTCCTGCTGTATTGAGGTGCGCTCATGTGTCACTGACTCGCCGGGCAAATCATTCCACTTGATGAGGTGCAGGGCTTTCTGGGACTTCCTTACGAGAGCCAAGTCCTCACCCCATCACCCCCCCACACACACACACACACTTATTTTTTTTTTTTACTTCTTTTTTACTTTTTCCTTCTTTCTTTAATTTCTGCATAATTTAGTTGAAATATGGGGTCATTAAGTAATTTATTATGCTAAGGATTTGGGGGGAAAAACTCTTCCGAGCTACTTTTTCTCTCACTGTTTCGATTATTAAGAATTTTCTTTCTTTCTTTTTTTTCTGTCTATGCCTGGGCTGTAATCCATGACACAGGCCGTAATACACAAAGTTCCTGTTCTGATGAAAGTGATGAATACATTTTCCCTTTGAAATACTTTTCTCTGTCCCCCAAGCAACCCCACGTTTCAGAGCAAGCATGTGTGCCAGGCTGTGTGTGTCTGTGTCTGTTTGTGTGTGTGTGTTTCTGAAGGGGGTAGCCATGGGCCTGATTTCCTGAATATAACCCCCCAAAACCCCATGGAGAGTGTCCTCTCAGTCTCATCACTCTTTCTTTTTTTTCCAACCCTTCTCTCTTTTTCTCTTCAGCCCTCCCTCCTTCCCTCCCTCCTCCCCTCCCTCCTCTCTCTTTCGCTCCCTCTGTCTCTCTTTTGACATGCTAAAGCCGTTCGTTTTTATTTTTCCTTCCTCCTGCCGAGAGGAAGTGTCCTTTTCAAGGCTTCTCGGCTTTCTCCCACAGCCCTGCGCGCCGGCCGGGTGCTTGTTTGCTTTCGCGGCGCCGTTTCAAACAGGAGGTAGAGGCAGGATCAGTGCTCTTCCCTTCTTCCTGGCCCTTAATTCATTCCACAGGAATTACTACCACCAAGTAATAGTCTTAATTTTTTAAAATGAAAATGGAATTTTTAGGGCTTTTTGTAGAAGTCTCTTGGCACTGTAGACACAAATAAGCTGGTATATATATACATTCACTTTAATAGAAACACCTGTACCCTTGCTTATGTGACTCAAGGGTTGATGCTTTTCTGCTCACCACAGCTGTAAAGAGTGGTTATTTGAGTTACTGTAGCATTCTCCTCTGACCTCTCTCATCAGCAAGGTGCTTCTCTCCACAGAACTGCTACTCACTGGAAGCTTTTTGGCTGTTGCAAGGTTCTGTGTCAATGTTTGAGACCCTTGTGCAGGAAAATCCCAGGACAGGTGTTCCTGTTAAAGTAGGCAGTGAGCATACATCCAACTTTTCTGCAGATATTCTTATTTTAATTTTACATTTAAACATTTTCAGGACACAGAGTTCATAACTCAACCTGTACTCATCCAAACTGTGTCCAATCAAATGCTCTCGAGAAGACATTAGCCCCGCCCCTGCATTTTCCCACATGGTTATTCTCTTTCTCTGCTGAACGGTGGTTGGGTGTGTGTCTTGTCTCAACGTGTTGGATCATTGCACCTAATCAGTCCAAAAAAATCAGTCCTGCTCACTGCCTGACTTCCTGTATCACAAGGAAATGTGACCTACATTATCAAATCATGACTCTATCATCATTTCAAGAGCACATTGATCTGAAATTTGATCGCACAACTCTATTCGAATGTTAGTGCCGTGTTTGTAAAAAGCAGACTCCGAAGACGATTTTGCAGTTCCACTTGAGTGCACATGTGTGGACCCCTTCATCTCCATCCCAAACCACAGAACAGCAGAACGTCTGGGGCCTCTCTCTGTCGCTTCTTCTCTTTTACAGTCTTGAGCCTTTTCACTGCCGCCGTATGTTTTCTGTGTGTGAGCGAAAGAAGAGAAAGATAACAATGGGGTGGGTCTCTCTCAGCACCTCTTCAAAAGAAAAACAAGCTTTGAAAGACTGACTGCTGGGGGGGTGGGGGGGGGGGTTAGCACTCTCTCTCTCTCTCTCTCTCTCTCTCTCTCTCTCACACACACACACACAGACACACACACACACACACACACACACNCCCCCCCCCCCCCCCCCCCCCCCCCCCCCCCCCCCCCCCCCCCCCCCCCCCCCCCCCCCCCCCCCCCCCCCCCCAGCACTCTCTCTCTCTCTCTCTCTCACACACACACACACACACACACACACACACACACACACACACACTATTGAAGAGCAATTCACTGTGGCCGCAGTCTATTCACGGGCTTTGTGCCTTGTTCTGGGTAAAGAGAGGCCGGGGACTTTAAGGGAAACGCAGTTAAAGCCGTGGCCTTTTTAATTAGCTCGCCCCTTTGTTGTGCTACTGACTTTCACAGAGTGCTTGGATACAGGAAATTGTGTACAGTGTGGCAAAAAAAACATGTTTGCATACTTAAAACTTCTCCTTTGTTTTTTTTTCCCCCGAACGAGTCCTTTAATATTTAAATCTTCAAGTTGTTGAAGGAAATCTGTTTGAAGTGGGATATTGTGTTGTAGAAAGCTATAGAAACTCTCAAACCTAGTGATTTGTTAGTGGTAGTATTATAAATTTATTTAGTTCTTCTTTTTGTTATTATAATTTACAGATTTTATTTACAGATTTTTACATGTTAAAACATAAGGTTTCCACTGTTTCTTTATATTATATTATTTATAAAAAAAAAATAATATTGCTAAGAAGTAAGAACTTGCATGACATTATAGTTTCATAAATAGCAGCTTAAACATGTATGAAGTAAGTAATAAAACACTTGGCAACATGCTGTTATAGGTAAATAATCAACTGGACAAAGCAGAGTTCCTATTTTTCCATGAAAAGTGTTTTATTCCTCTTATATGACAGCAATTTGGCAACAATTACATTGTTTATTCATTAAAGAACGACAAGTCATGCTTTTTAACTGCAAAGACTTTCCCGTGATGGAAAACCTTAAAGTTACAGCTTTACCACTGACAAAGCACTGACACTGGAGTCTCCTTCCAAAAATGTTAAACAATAATCTCATAAGAAAACTTCATCGTCAACAGTTATAAAAACCAGGTTTATAATGTAAGCCTGTGCTTTACCTTATAGCCAGAACTACGGTTTTACTCAGCACCTTCTGACCAATAAGGTATGAGAATTCAGCAGTGCTGTGGTATAATAAATTTGAATATGCAAACAAAATTATGTTATGATTTGTTATGTTGTGATATGTTATGGTATGTTAGCAGACTTTAGGTTATGGCTGCTACACACCAAAATATGAGCTGAGGAATCCTTGTATCTCAAAAGGAAAGATGTCAAGATTTATTGACAATGAGTATAAAATGTCTTAAAGTTTGGAAGAGTCCTCCGATGAGCATAAGACAGTATTTATGATTAAAGAATTACGGTTCATAGATACAAATCTACATTATCCACGTCAGATTATCCACCAAGACAAGAAAATTGTTTTGGGAAGCACAAAAAGCCACCATATTGCTACAGAGATATACGTATATGATATGTTTCCTATATTGAATTCCTGTGGACCTGACTCGTTTTGCCAGTCCAGCTCTCATGCTTCGTCTATCATCTCTATGCTATTCCTTTTTTCCCCCAGTCCCTCCCATCCCGCCCTCTGGTCTAGCTCTGGCAGCTGACATATCAGCCTGTTCCCTAGTGCTCGCTGATTTGGAGTCTCCTCTTATCTTATTGTCCAGGAGATAATAAGGGGGCGTGTTCCCATTTAGACACCATTGTGCCTCCAATCAGCGCTGCTGTAATTAACATGTGATGTGCAGGTTCACCATTTGGCTCGTTGCTGTCACCACAGAAAAAGGTGGCACTGTATTCCTAATACCTAATTAGTCGTAGAATTAGCAAGTGTCAAAGGAAGAAGTCCTCTCTCCACATGTATCTTTGGGAAGGATGGGTAATACAATAAATGTAATACAACTCGAATCCAAAATCTCATGTCTACACGTTTGTTGTTTATCAGACATATGGATGTGGTTATATTCAGTGTAAAAAGATACTCATAGGACTCACGAATCTCACCCTTCTCGTCTCTGTCATTCACTCATCCAAATCAAACAACGAGCCCTTTCTAGTCGCCTTATCGCCCAGCGCATGAGGTTGAGGGGTCACTTCTGCACTGAGCATGCTCAGAAATAGCCGCCTATCGATTTGGATTTTCATGAATGGAGGTGTTAGATGAAGAGAGCTAGATAGAAGTGTGAAGCTTGAGTACCGTCTTGAGCCCTATTCTACCTTCAATGTCTCCCTTCTCTCTCTTTTCTTCGGCCCTTCAATCTGGCTGGCTTTGATCCCCCTGAGCCTTGAAGGTCCGGTGTAGATTGGGGAGTCCTTTGTGGGGATGTGCCAAGCAAGAGTGACAGCAGTGACAGCAGTGATAAAAACATGTCCCCCCTCCTTCCTGTATTGTCCAGCACAGACATGCTGTTCACAATGTGTAACCTTTCGATAGGCGACCAGGCTTTAACCCTCGCACTGCTGAAGTCGAGATCAACACAGGCTCACTGGTGTGTTAGGTGAGCACCATGGAGTCGGAGTACAGAATCCTAAGTGCATAACCAAGTTTGTAATTGAAGTAAAAATTTGTCAGATTAAGGTCTCTCAAGTCATTAATGCCGAGTGCTCACCATATGACTTTCAAAATCGGAGAATTGCTGACCCTTTCCCGCTACACAAATTAAATTGTTTGTGATCAGTTACTGGGTAGACGTAGCACTGTGCATACCACAGGGAGGCACATGATCCCCAAATCCTGCTTTCTCTTGAAAATAAATGCACAAGCTCTAGAGGATATGCCAAATATTTTATTTCAGAAACAAATTTATTGTTTACATTTTGCCCTTGCGCTCCAACACATAGATGGATGATAAATTGGATTCAGGGATTTGCTGCACATGACAGCAGATGAATGTGATTTCCTCTCAAACTCTCATTGGCTGCTTCTCAGCACTGATCTTGCAACTAGTCACAGAGGGGTTCATACTAAGTGTTTAACCACAGAGAATATCAAACATGCTTGACAAAATTGCCAACTCGGAGACTGAGGAAAAAACACTAACCACAATATTTAAATGGTATGCAAATATTCACAATTTCTTTTCTAGCTAGGACAGTAGGTTTGTCTCAGAGAGTTTAAAAGCTCTGACACTGGAGACTCCTTCCAAAAATGCTAAATTAACTGAGGTATAAAAAGCTGGTTCACGATTGTCTTCTGAAAGCAAACTGAAATTAATTTCTTTAATTTGGAAATGTTCCTTCATTTTAGAGCAGTAGGTTAGTTATTTGCAGGATGTCTATCAAACAAGCTAAATACTTGAAGAAATGGGCCATGTTTTCAGAAATTTCTGTGCTGGAGAGTGCCTGGAAGTGTTTCTTACCTTAACGCAGCATTAAACTGTATCTGGTGTGTAAGCACAAGATTGAAATTTCATAGGATTAAAACAAAAATTGCTCAACTGGGAGCCATTCGGAAAAGAAGCTATAGAAAGCATTGCATCGTGGTCCAAAAGGTGTTTGATTTGGCATAGACATAGCGTAAAACTTTGTGTCCCTTGGGAGTAATGTTTAAAACACAGTATGGTGCTGAACTGCGTACATGCTGCCAGGTGATTAAAAACAATGTGCTTGTCATATTTTTAGTGTAGCCCTATTAACAGAAATTCAATGCATGCATGCCAAATGAAATATGTTCCAGCTTACTGTGCACACTGTGTAGCACTGACAGCGACCCTCGGTCAAAATGCTAAAAATCTGCAGATAATACAAAGTGCTCGTAGGTTCATTTGCTGTAAATGATGAAAGCATGCACAGAAAGAAAATCTCTATCTTTGGTGGAGTTAATTAAACCATTTAGGTTTGACACAAATAAAGCATCTTGCATGATGTCCTTGCACATCTGGTTCGCTAAACCTACGTGCATGCTAGCAAAAGACAGATCTATGATTTCAGTGACATTGGAATTGAGACCCCTTGTAAACAAAACCAAAAATCTCTTAAGACATCAATATTTTAGTTGTTGTGATAATCGAAGACAGGTACTCAAAAAGCCTCTTTTTTTTTTACCCCACAGGGAGGAGAAGGAACGCTGGATCAGGGCAAAGTATGAGCAGAAACTCTTCCTTTTGGGCCTGCCTCAGTCGGATGTGCCCCTGGGGCAGCAGCTCCTGCGGGCCGTAGTGGAGGACGACTTGAGGATGGTGGTGCTGCTGCTGGCTCATGGCACTAAGGACGAGGTGAACGAGACATATGGTGATGGGGACGGCCGCACAGCGCTGCACCTCTCCTGTGCCATGGCCAATGTGGTGATCACACAGTTGCTAATCTGGGTAAGGGCCATGTAGTAAAGGCTAAAATCCAAAAAAGCTATCAGCAGCTAGTATGATTGGGACTGGCTAAAAGTTTATATTTATATTTATATTTATAAAGTGTACCCTAAGTTTATATTTCTAGTAATTTCTGCAAATGGATAAACTTGTAATCATATCCTGATTTTTTTCCAGTTAGATCAAGCATCTTTTGTTAGAAAAGCCTGACTCTCAAGCCTGTTCTCATTGCTACAGTTACCAATTATTTTTTGCTCAGATAAAAGTAATCCAAAAGTTCATTTTAAACACACCTAAAATGCTAGCTGATATAGGAAAATAATCAATGACAAGGTGGCATTTTATTCCTTTACACAACAGCAGTCTGCCTTTTTTTAAATTAAAGAACATCATTTTATACTTTTTGTCCAATTATAGTTACATTTAATGTCCGGGAAACAGGTTGGTCCTATTATCTATTACCTGCTATACAAGTCCCTGTGTAAGCTGTTACTATAGAAACGCTAACATATTAGAACTACTGCATTTATGTACACCTGTGATTTTCCTGGCAGCAAGAACTTTTATAGAAATTTATTATAGAAAATTAATCAACAGCTTTTGAGCTACCCAGAATTCACCAGTGCTATAGTATAATAATACTTAAACTAAGATGTTGGTCCAAGCCAACACAGGCCATCGTAGGCTTCAAAGGTTTTTTTTTTTTATTCATACAAGCCGAGTCCACATGTCTCCAGGTGTTTCAGAACCATCATTTTAGATTTTTATTCTCTTTAGATATGTTATGGAATGCAACCAAGTGTAACTTTTTTTTTAATGAATATCTATGTGCATACCTGATCTCTGATACATGGACATCATGAACAGCTTAACTGGCATACAGAGAGTTTGCAGTGTGACACTGTGATGCTTTTTGGGGGAAACCCATCCCTATATAGTTCTCAGCTGAAATGATTTAAATAAAGAAAGAACAGAAATAAAATTTGAGCCTTATAACCTAACAATTAAATGTAGTCCAGGAGGCACTTAAGTTCCAAGAGCATAAAGCGAGGTTGTTAATGTTAAGGTTAATTAAGGTCCACGGCTCTTTTATTATCCAATTAAGCAGACTAAAGCTAAGCACGGATATTTAATGTACTGCTTTATCAGGTATAGTTACAAACTGCACTAATGATCTGCATTCATGCATAATGGATTATTTTCCCTTCTAATTGCTGTAGCAAGAACAGGTTTGGAGTCATTGATTATTTTCTTATTCTTTATGTAATTCATCCTGTTCCACTTATTACATGCATGTCCTGTGTACAGTATGGTGTGGATGTAAAGAGTCGTGATGCCCACGGTCAGACGCCACTGTTCTTTGCCCGGCGAGCAGGAAGTCAGGAATGTGTCGACATCCTCATCCAACATGGGTGCCCTTCAGATTCCGGCGGCACATCAACACCACCCGGCACGCGGCACAACCCCAATGCCAACAACAACAATGGACAGTGCGAGATGAACCGCAGCATTAGCATCATGTAGTTCCTGAACACCGTGCTGTAAGCCTTCAGTGTCCCAGTGCCATGATACTGTGACTTCCTTCCCTGCCTTTAGCCATTTCCACTGAACTCCACTATTTCTCGTGTCGCCATTCACGTTAGCGTAAAATCTTCCTGTTGTTCCATTGTGTCAAGTCAGTGTGTAAATGCAGATGCGCCAGGTTAACTCTATTTCCCAAAAACTCTTGATATATGGATGCGCTGCACTATAACACCATTAACTCAATGTAGGAGAAATGTGTATAGCCATTAAAGAGTTAGGACTACAATAAGTCATTTTTAGAAATATTTCAGTTCAGATTCAACATTTTTTTTTTTTTGGCCAGAATCCATACTAGTGTTTTTTGGTTTAGATTTTAAAGACTGGGGGGGGGGGGACGGCTGTATACTGATTACGGGAAGATGTGAACCTGTTGTATTGTAGAATTTAATAAGGTGCCGATCATTGGAAGTAATTTTCGGTCTTAAGCATCCAAGCTCGTCGAAGAATTTTCTCCGCGTTCATCAAAGCAGATAGCCGCCTAAGAATACCTCTTCAGTCAAGGCTGAAGGACATGATTACCCTGAGCTGAGAATAATACATCATTATCAGGGCTTTGTGAGATGGATTCGAGAAGGACGCTGAAGTGGTCTTCTGACTGTTTGACACTGGGGTCTACATACACGTTATATATATAAATATATAAAATGAAAGATCTGTTAAGTGACCTGCGTTTGCTGTGAACTTGTGTGCGTGCTTAGAAAATGCTCATTTACCTCCTCCATACTTGATTATGCATTGACAAGGACAATTTCCACTTTGTACTGATATAGAATAACAGGATTCAGGATGGTACGACAGATTACGTACAGAATTGTGTATATAGTAGCTTATCTTTCCCTCTGACTGCCTCATCCCACCATTTAGGTGCTAAACGATTAGCAAAAAAAAAAAAAAAAAAAGCTTGACCAACGTTGTTGCCTCTAGTGACTCTTAACAGGATGTAAGCTATTCCTGGTAAGGATACTAGCATGGCTTTTGAGTTCCTGATTAGCCATGCTAGCTTTTTTTTTTTTGTCAAATGTTATTCTTTTTTTTTTTAACCTGAACTGATAAAACACCACTTAGATTCATCTCAATTCATGCTAATGAGCTATGAGGGAAAGAAGTAGCAAAGCAGGATGCTATTGAATCTGATCTGTTTGAGAAATCAGAAAATAAATCATGTTAATATTTCTTTTTTCATACCATGCAGTATTTTATGTTTGCAGAGCATTTGTTTATTAGCTGCTCCACTCATATCATAACAATCTGTAGAAAGAGAATATGGCACTCCATTAATTATTTAATAGAGATGCAAAAACAGTAACATCTACACCATAAACAGTAAATTTTTTAAATGACATTACTCTTTTGTGAACAATTAGGCAGCTTTAAGTTGATTTGTTTGAAGTTGTACATTTGCAAAGGTGCCAACATTAACAGTTTTTGACCCGTTGCTACTAGGGTTGCCAGGAATCAGCCCAAATACATCTCAAAACACTGCAGTGACCTGAAGCCCTAAAAACCCAGTTTTCACCTGCTCTTTTCACTTGTTCCAAAACTGGCCCCCAAAAAAAACACGCAACCCTTGCAACGCTACTGGTGGGAAAAAGGCAGTTCACCCAAGGGGAAATCGTGCGCAGTTACTTCTGGTAGAGCGTATATTCACTGCAGGCCTTATCTAACTTTGATGTGTAAATTCACATGCCTCTGTCTTGTGAGGCAATAGAAAGTGTGTGGGGCTTTTTTTTTTTTTTCGTTGGAAAAAAAAATTAACTGGAGGAACTGCTTGCATGTATTGCCACACCAAACTTTTGCCTTATTGTCTTCTTATCAGAAAAGAATTAGCCATCTCATCTGCCAATATCCGCTAGGGTTTTCGCAGTAAAATTTGATCTCTCTCCCTGCTAACACATTTTTGTTACCAATGTTGGCACCTCTGCATCTGAACTTCATTCTTATATTTTACCACCAGTCAAAGATTAAATTATGACAAAGCAAAATGCAGCCTGACTTCATTTCTTGGCCTGGATAATAATTGCAAAATCAAGTCGTTTGTGTATTTGATTGGTTCTACTGTGTGCTGATTGGCTCGAGAGCTGGCACACCAAAGAAATGGCTCTGAACGGACTAAACTTGCAGAAGTACCTGCGCACTTCTCTTTTTCCAAGAGAGCATTTTAGCCCTCTTTCAGTTTACTTCATCTTTTTTTCCAGTACCATGCATTGGTCTCAATGTGCCTGTCCTCACATTGCCTGACCGTCACAGGTACTTTTTGTGTATAATGATGTACATTTGACATATTTATAAAAAGATGCCGGATGTAAATATTGTTTTTTTTTTGTTGTTGTTGCTTTTATTAAACGGATTGTCCTTTTTTTTCTCTCTCTCTCTCTTCAATTTTTCCATTGTTTTTACATAATGAAGTGACTTCATGAGTGTGTGCTCGGATGCTTGGCTGACTATTGACATAATAAACACTCGAATAAAATGATTTATACCATAGCACATCCGGGTGTTGTTCTTTCATTAATCAGTTTGTTCATTATGATAAAAAAAAAAGATGGGTAATAGTTAATCACAAAGGGTGAGCATGTGGTATGTATGAGTTCCCTCCCTCTCTTCCTGCATATGCATATCCACTCGTGTTATCTGCTAGTTCTGCCTACTGTGTATTCCAATGTTGTGTCCAGGGTTCTGGATTCACTACAATCTTGACCAGGATAAAGCGCTTACTGAAGATGTATGAATGAATAAACTAATGTTATCTACTACTCCATTCATATTTTATTTCTTAACCTCATCCTTGGCATCATTCTTGTTTAATTTTTAGCCAGCTCATTTCTTTTCCCTCTCGACTTCCCTCGTCAGAGTGTCTCACCTTCTCCCTGCTGTTTGCCTTCACCTAGCTCTCTTTCAGTCTCTTCTCACAATCTCTGCCTGCTGTGCTCTCTGCATCCCTCTTCTCTCTCTCCCTCTCGCTTTCTCCTCCGCCACCCCCTCTTGCGTTAATTTGCTTGAGAATGCATTAGCCGTAATGAGAGCCGAAGGCCGAGGGAATCCTCCAGGGTTCCATTAATCATTGCTCCTCAGACAGCCAACCTTGATTACAAGTGGCAAGAAATTCATTAGAGCCGCGCCTCTGACAACTTTTATCTCCGCCACTGGATCTGACTCATTAGGCAGCCAAATTAAGGCTATGATGGCCCTGATGAAATTCATCGCTTGTTTATCTTGTGCGATTCGATGCATCTGCCCATATTTTCAGGCTCGTGGGCGTCCTCCGCACACACACCCCACCATCACATCCCATTCCAGACACTCCTCAGAATTCAGGCCTCTTTTGATGACTGATCCTGCTGCCTGGGAGAACCTGCTTCTGCTCTGAAGAATACCTTGGCATTGGGGACTTGTTGGGTAACGATACAATGGTGGAAACAGCAATTATGCAATTCATTTTAGAAACAGTATGGCGCAGAAGGTAGAAGATGCTGCCTCAAAGCTCCAATCATGAAACCTTGGGTTACTTAGTGTATCGAGTTTGGCATCTTCTCCCTGTGTGTTTCCTCTGGGTTCTCTGGTTTCCTCCCACCTCCCAGTAGGTGGATTGTGAAGGTAAATTTCACCTAGATGTGAATAAGTGTGTTTGGTCCCCTGTAATGGATTGGCATTCAATCCAGGGTGTATTTCTGCCTCAAACCTGGTGTTCCTGTAATAGTCTCCACCGTTGCTATTTTGTTATTTTTAGTGATGGGGTGGTATTACCAAAACACACAGAGGTTTCTCCTTAGCTTTCTCTCTCCCATGTACTCAAGGGAACAATGCTGGACCAACCATCCTTCAACAGTTCCTTCCTCATGCCTGGTATTCTCGTGATAAGCTCTGGATCCATCACAAACCTGACCAGGAAACACTTGATTCATCTCGATGGAGCTTTTCATTTTCTCATGAATATGTTTGTAGAGACACTGTTTAGTTCACTCAATCAATGATGATTGTTCCAACGCTGCACAATTGGAAAATGAATGAAGAAACCTCTGTTTTGGTAATAGCATCCTATCCCTAACAATGACAGAACAGCAATTATACAATCAACCTAGTTGTTCTAATTAGCATGCTAATAAAAGCTGACTTGAAATTAAATGAGATGAACCCAAAGGGAGGTTTTCCTTAATTTTTCAACAGGTATTTTTAAATGTTCTTACCTGTGAACTCTGACTATATGCTGCTATAGAATCTGGCCACAATTTCATTATAGCAAAATTGCAGTCAGGTTTGTTGGGTATTTCTCTTGAATAAGTTATCATCTCATTGGTGAAGGAAATGTTTTGTTGCACCAGTTGACATGACATGATCTTCGGGGAATTCAGATGATGCAGCTTTCTGTTGAACTTCCTTAGTTAGGGATTGATGTGTTCAGATAACAGGGTTGAGTGATTGTTTAGGACAAATTACATTTTTAATAACCTATAATGGACTTGTGGAAAATGGTGTTTCAAGCAGGAGATTCACATATTACTATTTGATTTCTAAGTGCTGTAGATTTGACAGGTTTTATTAAAATTACTTACATGAAATGCACACAGGTGGTTGTAAAGAACACTTTACCTGTGTTTAAAATGTCTTTTACCTTAACTTTACACACACATTCGTAAATGTAATGGCACCCTGTTTGTGGAATCACCCAGCTAGCATTAATTATATCTAGTTTGCTAATCTGAAGGAGGCACACTTCAGAGGTTATCCAAGTACACCACTGTCTATTTTCAAAATCATTACAAAGTTATACATTATTTTAGAGTTGTTTTTTTTTTTTTGCGGCTTTTTTTTTTTTAATCACATTTATACAGTGTATTAGCATTAGCATTATCATCGCTGTTTTGGTTAAAAGTTCGCCTAAACATGATATTTTACCTCAGTCTGTACATTTTGATGATGTCCCCACACTGAGGTGTTTGTATGCAGATGGTTGAAGTGTTTACCTACGAGCTATGGGGTGTGCTTTCACGTCTTAGTGTAAAATTTTGTCCTCGCCAGTAGCACTTATGTAAAAGCTTCTTCACGAACACGGCTATCTACTAATGGCTCAGTGTCAGAAAAGGAGATAACATGTTATGAGATAACGCGTTATGTTTCCAAAGTTAAGAACGTTGACGAAATATTTTGGGAAAAGATTCTCATTACATTTTACTGAGCTTTAAAAAAGCGACTAGATTTTAGAGCTTATATCCTACGAAGCCGTTGAGGTAGAGGAGAATGGGGTCCGTTGTAACCTGCGTTGCCAGGTGTTTTCAGAGGAAATTAGATGACGTAACAACCTAATTTGCATATCAAACGTATTACATGACGAAGGAAGATCTTTCTGAAGACACTTAGAATTGAATAGAATAGAGTTTTATTAGAATAGAAAATAAGTAAAGAATAAAACACTTGGGGCCATGTTGTTAATGTTACTTTTACCACCCCTTAGTGGATAATGTTCCAATAACAGTTTTATTCATCTTATACCGCAGCAAGTTGCCAACATTACCGTTACATAATAGTAATTATGTACTATAGTAACATTACCATTATGCGACAAACTAGTCCATATTCTCACTTCTGTTATAATAGCTATAAACAGTCGTTTTTCTCTCTCAGCCAGTCATGATGCAGAGAAACTGGTAATGTACACTCCTTTGTCCTGAAGACTTCACCTCTGGCTGTTACAAAGCGCTGACAATGGAGACTCTTCCATAAATGCTAAATTTCCCTTCACAGAAAACTCCACTTTATGAAATACTTCTTATAGACAAAAATAGTCTTTGGTTATAGCATCACAAATTATTTACATATTATACTAATTGACTACTATAATTTCTGCTAAGTTGGTATATAGACATGAAGGAAACGGTAACAAATAGAATCACTTGCTTTTATTGATTTTACAACTATCACCAAGGACAGAGATTAAAATGAAGAACAAAGTAATGCACAGGTGGGACAAACTATGGTGTGATCAGTGATTAGTTTGGTTGGGACATTGGCTCACATAAATGCAACTCAGTCAGGCTTTAAACTCAAGTGCACAAGCACAACTCAGTGCTTTTACTGGTGGTGAGTTGATTGAACCTGCTCTCTCAGCTAGCAACTGTAATGCGAGCTGGAGTGCAGGACAGTGTAATGTCTATTCAAAATTGTGGATTTGTCACGAGGCTCTTTTTTGAAAAGAAAAAGAGGTCTAAAAAGTTGACCAAATCAAAGTTGACTAACACTATTATCAATTACTCCAAAATATCATTATCACTTACATCAGTCAGCAACAAGCTACACTGGTGACACTCACTCTGCACATGCTCAGTAGAATCTTCTGTCTGCCAGCAAAACCCCAGCTTAAAGATAGCTCTAAAGAATTTATTGTCTGAAGTCTAAATTTTAGGTAAGTCATTTTCTCATCTGGAGAACATTTTTTAATTATCTGTTCATTTTGTATGCAAATGAAACCATAACAGGCTAGTTTAGATCATTGTCTAATTGACTACATTAGGATGACTGATAATCAACAAGTCAACTAAGCCAGTTATCTAGCATATCAGGTTGGATGTTGGCAGTGTGGGGTCAGTTGTAACAGTTTAAACAATGACAGCATTTAAGATATCTAACAAAATGCAAAAAAAAAATAAAAATAAAAAATCCACTTACTTGAAAAGTGATTTCCTTCCTGGAATGCTTTGTGGCACAAGGATGAAGCTCAAAGACCCAAGCATATCAGCTGTTATTTGTGTGATTGAGGTTTACGTTGTCAAACATTTATGCACCCATTTAAGAATACATTTTAACAAAGAAAGTGCTTCATCTGGTGCAAACACTGTACAGCCCTACTTACAAAGAAGTTATTTACTGCATGATGAAATAATTTGAGATGAATTAAGCTGTTACAACTGATGCCACAGATGGTTGTGTGAATTAATTTTATATATCTTCTTATATTAACATAAAAATGTGTTTATTAAGTGAACAGACCAAAGTACTTGTAATGTGTTTTTAAAAAAAACTTCGTGACATGTTACACTCTGACCCCACTCTCCCCTAAAATGGTGACGACTTTCTTTTTTTTTTTTTTCATAAGGCGTGGTTATAACATACTGAGACTACGAGTTAATATTTCAAGGCCCAAAACTAAGCATCTCATGGTCAAGAATTATGCTGTGGCCACGAGATACCAAAGTTGTCCGCCAAATGTGTAACTTGAAACGACGACTTAACACATTGTGGAACAGCATAATTAATACACGGCCTCTAATGAGCTTAATTATTTGAAGCCAACTGCGAAAAAGTACGGACCCTCTGATGTGACATGGTGGTAATTTCTAAACGACATGAGCACTGGTTAAATTTGTGCATATCTCCTTGGGACAACTAAATACAAATTCATGGCCTCCGGTTAATTATTTAGCGGGAGGCCATGTATTGTATATGATGTTCCACGATGCATTAAGTCGTGGGCTCGAGATACACAATAAGTAGACACGACATAACATTTCGTGGCCACGAGACAGTGAAAAATAAACAGCATATCACCTCAGCGACTCCGTATCAATCATTTCCGTGCTTAAGTTCCTGTGGCCAAAATAGAGTACTTGCCACGAGTTAAGTCGTGACCACTAAACACATCTCGAGAAAGTTGACTCGTGGACTTAATGTGTCAACTTTTTTAAAATAATAATAATAATAATAATAATAATAATAATAATAATAATAATAATAATCAGCAGAAGAAGAAGAAGAAGAAGAAGAAGAAGAAGCATGCCACCTCAGCGCCTCGGTACCATACAATTAACTGGTGGGCCACGTATGAGGTTTTTACAACATATTAAGTCGTGATCAGGACAAAAAAATGTATCGTGTGTGTGTATATATGTGTGTCACCTCAGTGGCTCCATATGAATCAGGGTCATGTCTCAATCATTTTAAAATAAACGAGTTAAATAATGATGACTGAATAAGTCTTGAGAAACTTAACTTTGTGGTCACGAGAAATATAACTCGTGGCTTCAGTATATTAACTCGTGGCCACACCTTGTCACCTCAGTGACTCCATACCAAATAATTATCTAGAGACGACTATTACATATGAAGCTCTCACAACATATGAAGTCGTGACCATAACATATAAAAAGTGTATCATTCCTTGTCACTGGGATTGTTACACATTTTGTATCTTGAGGGTGTGTCTTTTACCCAGGAAGGTGCGTGTATTGTACCTTTAAGTCGTACCCTAAATCATTTTTAAGATACACTATATCCACGTTTCCCACTAAAAGATAAAAGGTACAAAAGGGCGACGAGGAGAAAGTACAGTTTAGTTTAGGATAACTTTTTCTAAAAGTGTATTTTAAAAAAAACATCACAATGTCACTTCTGTAAAAGTATATTGCACTACACAGTGCCCCATGGTTTTTGTTTTGTTTTGTTTTGTTTTGTTTTGTTTTTGACATTTTTAGGTACTTTGTAGCCCAAAAGTGTAAGTTAGTGGAGAATTTACGGTGCGTTTATGAAAGTTTCAAATGATACAACGTTATTTACACAAGATAACACACTTGACCGTGGAAGGAAGTACCCTAGGGAGTAGGGCACTAGTTCAGACATGCATGCTAGTATGCTTTTAGAGGATGCTCGTCTGGACTTGACTTGGATTTAAAGTCTCTTCAGTGCGGCAATTATAAAGGTAAAGTAATGAGAAGAAGTTTCCTGATTTTACAGAAAATGAATCCACAAGGGAACCAGTCTGTTCATCCATTGATCAAACTACCATTTTGTTTAATTGGCCCCTATAAATCTAACATTAAAAAATAAGATTAGTATGCAGGATGTATTAAAAAAGAAGATATCATAGGCTATTAGAATACATTTCGTTCATTCATCTGTCACTTGGACTTGTCATATCAATCAAATTGTCCACTGTTTTTTTTTTATGTGCTCACATGAAAAAAAAAGATTTGGGACGAGAGAGAGAGAGAGAGAGAGAGAGAGAGAGAGAGAGTGATGGATGTTGAAGATCATTACTGTTAGGTGAATATGACCAGTGTAGAAATCCATCACTCTTCTCTCTGACAACGTGGCCTCCTAAAGAGAGACAAATGAGTCTCATACTCATTAACAAAACCTCTCTCTCTCTCTCCCTCTTTCTCTCTCCCTCTCCCTCCCTCTCTCTCTCTCTGTGTTTATTCACGTGTCAAAATCATCATGGTGCAAAGATTATTATTATTATTTTTAAGTGTTAAATTCAGATATCAGTTTTCTTCAACACGTCAAGCCAGTGATATTAAAAATAACGCCCCTCTCACTTATCCTAAAAAATAACCAGGATTAAATAAGTTAAATAAATTAAAGTGAACGAACAGAATCACAGAAAAACATCATTTATATCCATGACTAGTTTTTTATGCATATAGTTTGCAGTTAGGGAAATTACGAAAGAAGTTGAAGTCTAAACGTTGACGCATGAATAAATGAGAAAATTAGCCTGTTTGAGAGATGAATTGTCAGTAAATTTGTATTTGCAGGAACTGTTTTTAACTTAAAAACAAAACAGTATTTATAGCAGAAGCGTCATCTAGAGAAAGCTCATTACAGCATTCATTTAGAATTTATTTGAAATTTGATATTGTAAATCTCTTGTTTAACTTTAAATGTAATTTTGTTTCTTTTGAATTCGGACTGAAATTATTGTAGAAGTCCAAAAAAAAACCTGCTTATTATTTTGGATGACCAAAATTCAGGCTGTATGTGAACTTGACCAACAACAACAACAATAATAAAAAAAAAACTCTAAAGTTTTTCTTTATCTCCGAGCAGAAATTTGTTTAATTAACGCAAAAAACAACTAAATAAACATTTCTGTAATGAATAATAAAACTATTTGGGGTCAAAACATTTCTGAATATGCAAGAAACTTACTGAACGCAGAACACCTGGGGATTAAAAAATAAAAATAATAAATAAATAAATATATATATATATATATCATATGCATTTTAAACAGAATGACATCCTTTTGCGTTTTACCCTCCCTCTTTGCATTTTATTCGAATTAATGTTAAATAATGTTGTTTCCCAAATGTTTTATGCTTGCAATCCTACAAATGAACCAGATCTCCTGATAATAATAACAATAATAATAATAATATGGCAAATATACAACAAATCTTCTTATTCTTCTTATTTGCTGTTGATATTTTAAAAGGGAAATAAATCTTTGTTCTTCTCCAAACTAACCCCGCCATGCATGTTAACAACATATCAATTAATCTATTGGTTAATTGCATGCTACGTCATCTTGCCTAATTTAAGACTTGATGGACCCATTATTCATAATTAGGCCAATAATGTGTCGCGGTTACATTTAGGAATTTTTTGCGCTGTGTCATAGTTTGCAATTTTTTTTCCTCACCTTTCAGTCTAGAAGTAGAACTGTAGCACTGGATGTCATGAACTCTTGATTTATTTCAACCAACCAGTTTCCTTAATTCTTTTCCACAATTAAGTGGTTTCTAAAGACCGAGATGATGATGATGGTGAGGATGATGGTGAGGATGATGGTGAGGATGTTGATGGAGGAACACATGCAAGATGTGAGAACAACATAAAAAAATGGCCTTTTACAGCCATACAATGGGAACCATATAAACATGCAGATAAACCAACTAGACTGCAACTGATAAATACTTTTTTTGTTTGTTTAAAAACGTCCTTTTTAACAATTTTCTTTCATAGTGCACATGGGCGTGTCGTTTAGACACTTTTTTTTTCTATTTACACATTATATACAAAGCAATAAATTAAAGACATGGCCACGTTATAAGAAAAAACTAGTATTTAAAAAAATACATCTAGGTCGAATAATAATCCGTCTAGATGCGCGAGTTTTAATTGCGAGTTAATTCCCTCGTTTTTTTGTGCTTCATGCATTTATTTCTATGCATTTCAGGAACGAGTTTTGGAGCGCTCGTGGTCGGCTGCATGGCGCAGTTCATGGCCTCGCGCCTTGCTCGATCTGCTGGTGCTGACTCCTGACGGCGAAGCGGTTCACGTGCACCGGGATGGGCACTACGATCTTTGGGTTGCGCACGGGCTCACCAGAGCGGCTGTTCACGTTCCCCGCCTTGATGCGCTTCCACTTTGCGCGCCGGTTCTGGAACCAGATTTTCACCTGCACCTCGCTGAGCTTGAGCGCGTGCGCGATCTGCGAGCGCTCGGTGAGCGACAGGTACTTCTTGCAGTGGAACTCCTTCTCCAGCTCGAGCAGCTGCTCGCTCGTGAACGCTGTCCGTCGCCGCCGGCTCTTGCCCGCCGAAGACGCGCCCGCCGCCGCTGCTGCTGCCGTAGACGTGGAGCTCAGAGGCTCGTGCGAACCCGCTTTCAGTTTGCTCTTGGAGCCGCAGCTGTGGCCGTCCGAGAAGCTCTCGTTCTCGCTGTCTCCCGAGCTGTCCTCGCGCTCGCTGCACGCCGCCTCGGCGGACTTCAGGTCGAGCTTCTCATCGTCCGAGCTGTACAGTTTAGTCTCACCTGAGACACAGGAGAGGGAAATGTGCGCGTTATTACTAACCAACTGTTCATCCACAAGCCAAAAAAAGGATGAGTTAAGACTTCAAGCAGGATTCCCTGACTGGTTTATAAACTACCCACAAATTCCACAAGAAAACTCAAATTTTCCTAGTGCGACTTTTATTTATTTTTATTTTTTGGGAGTCGTTACCAGTTTTATTTACTTTTTAACCACATTGTTAATACACAGATCAGAAACATGCATGCCTTTATTATTTATTTTATATTTTATAGATTTGACTTATTATTATTATTATTATTATTATTATTATTATTATTATTATTATTACAATGTCTAAAAACGTTGTGCATGTAAGTTGACAAAGTGTGGAATGACATTGTGTCGAAATCACTTCTGTTGCATTAACGCTGTTCTTTCTACTGTGTCCTACAAAACATAACTTATTTGTGTGCACTTATTTACTCTTCATTGTTTAGCTGAACTGTCTTTCATGCAACCGAATAGAGGAATTCAACAGCCTCGTTTTTTTCCCATCAAACAGTAATCAGTTGCACTGATGTCGGAAGAGCGATTTGAAGCTTGTTGCGTTCTTGCTCTCACCTGCTACGGTTTGAAAAGTTTCTGAGAAGTTGAGGAGCTCGGCTGATTTGTCTCGCGCGTGCAGCTCTTCGTGTGGACTCTCCTGGCGCCCGATCGCCGCGTCTGCGCTTAACCTGGGCCCGGTGATCTCCTGAGGCGGGTAGAAACCGTCCGCGGGCTCCGAGAATCCCGGCAGCGTGGTGGTGAGGGCCACCATGGAAGGCATGCCCTGGCCCAGGCTCGCGCAGAACGTGTTGGTTAAACGGCCGGCAAAGGACGCTAGCGGCGCGAGCGGAGGAATGGCCGACGGTAAGGGCGAGTGAGACAGGGCTTGCGGGATCACGAGCGGTCGATACGGCATGAACATGGGGTAGCCCGTGTACAGCAAGTGGCCCGGCCGCGGCTGCGGAGTGCCGATTAACGAGTCTATGGAGAACGCCGTGCCTGGACCGCTCGGCCTCTGCATGCTGAAGTTTCCGTGTTCCGTCGCCGTATAAATCCTGGATTGTCTCTCTGTTTCTTGCCAGAAAAGCAAAACTTATTCCTGTCGATTATTCGCCGATTATTCGCTGACTGAAAAGTTCTCGCCGCTTCTTTTTTTTTCTTCTTCTCCCTTCGTCTCAGGTCTCGAGCTCAGTCCTTCTCTCTCACTATTTGTCACATAGTGAGACATAAACACACACACGCACCTCTTTCCCTGCTTCCCACCCCTTCTCTCTCTCTCTCTCTCTCTCACACACACACACACTCTCACACACAGACACACACACTCGCACTGTGAGTGCGCGAGCGCACATCATCAACACAAGAGGATAGAAGGGGGCGTCGCCCGGGAGACTCATCCATCTTCCTCAAATTACGCTTCATTTCCTCATTCAGGGCCTTTTTTGGCGCCGCTTTCCCAGTGGATACCAAACAGACGGGTCAAGTCATCCCCCCTCTCTCCCCCCTCTCTGCTCCTACAATGGCCCGGTCCACACTGAGTGAGATGCGCGAGACACCGCTTCAGCCCTGTAATCGCTGACCACACCGACCCGATCAGCTATTATTAATTTTGATTGATGACAAGCAATTACTTTGCATTCAAGTGGAGACGCGCAACAAACGGCGCTCCTTTTTTGTCCAAACTCAGGGGACGATGGCACCGCAGATGTTTTGGCCCTCTTGTGTGTGTGTGTGTGTGTGTGTGTGTGTGTGTGTGTGAGAGAGAGAGAGAGAGAGAGAGAGAGGCTTTTTGTGGGGGCTAAATGGTGAAATTGTGGCCTCTAAGAGCACGGCAACAATAAGCCCCTGGAGAGAAAGTTCTGGATGAAATTACATTTTGGATGTAGGACTACAAGTGTAGGTGACATTTCTAGACCCGGGGATTTGGAGTGAAGGCTCGAGAACAGGACTTCAGAAAAAAACCCAAACTAATAATAATAATAATAATAATAATAATAATAATAATAATAATAATAATAATAATTTTGTGGCTCAGAGCCAGGACTGTCAGAGAGCAAAGTAGCCTGATTTGGAGAGAAACTTTCTCCATCTCCATTTTTAAGTGTCCTATTCATTTAATCGGAGATCATTTTGCGGGTTTAAATGCCAGTTCGCTCTCGCGCTGCTGATTGGCCGCAGTGAAGTGGTGGTGCGGTGGCGCACGCTCTCACCGACCGGCCGTCTGATTAACCATCACCTCCGACTCTGATTGGACCCCACATGCTAATTATTCTCAAAAATGCAAATGACTCCATTGAGTAGCCGGGCTCTTTGATCTATTCAAACCAGGCACTTAGCACCCCCCTCCCTGGCCCACTTGCCCCCCATTGCCCCCCTTATTTTTCTCAGACCTTCCTGAATAACATGATTTATAAGATCTCATCTTCTAAAGCATAAAATTACATCTGAAAATTTATTAAAAAGTTTTTTTTTATGGTATCATACATACATTTTGAATCAGGTCAATAATAATAATAATAATAATAATAATAATAATAATCATCATCATCATCATCATCATCATCATCATCATTATTATTATTATTATTATTATTATTATTATTGTCTCACATCTACCAAACACTACATGCAGTATATACTTTCTCTTATTAAGCTTTTGTTTTCAAGAGTTCTTTTTACCTTTCTTTTTTTTCTGCAGTTCTTCCTCTACCGTAACTTCTAACTTATTCACATACTCTGTCGAATTAAATATATGTAAGTCACTTGAGTTGTCAAAACTATGTATAAAATGTATGCATAGGTGTACATGTTTGTGAATGTAGGATGGAATGAGGTGGAGAAGGAAGGAGGAGAGCGCTCATGAGGATGGTGTGATGATGAGGAGGGTGTAACCGAGGATAGAGGTCAAAGTGCTCCTGTCACACTCAACATCAATGGATGGCTGTTCTTTCCTGGCAAGGCCTGAAGAGTATCATCATCATCATCATCATCTCTGCCTTAACGAAAGGCCAGAGCCTCTGTAAAAAAACAAAAAAAAACAACATATATATATATATATATATATATATATATATATATATATATATAT
>CM074945.1:10966106-10980256 GCA_037577455.1 Pangasius macronema | reverse complement strand
CATTTGAAATCCATTGTGGTGGTGTATAGAGCCAAAAATGTTAGAATTGTGTCGATGTCCCAATATTTATGGACCTGGCTGTAACAGTTTGACATGCTATCACTTGGTTGGCATATTCATACAGGCATTTTCAAATTGTCTCTTAGTGCTTTCATGTGGATGGAGACATTGTTCGTGTAGACAGAAATGTTTTGAAAATGTAAACTACATTTCAACAATAGTCTAAAAACTATCAAAAGAACAAGCCAATTCAAACTCACAGTTCACTGAGGATAAGCTAGTACTTGGTACTAATGGATCATTTCTGAATGGACAGTATAGTCATTTCAGGGAAGGAGAATAAAGCAGCTTCAAATGCACATTAAGAGATGAGGGTCTGGGCCACAGCAACCAAGATCTGGCTAAGCACCATTAGTCAGAAAAAGAAGTAACTGTTGAAAAGAATTCTACAGTATGATTCAGCAAGCCAGCAAGTTTGAACTTGACTTGTTGAGTCATATGTATGAACAAAAGCTTCTGATGTACAAACTTCATGGTGTTCTCCTCTTTCTGGCAGGTTCATAAGGTTCATAACATAAGCATGAACATCTTCTGATTCTGCACATCTTCCAGGATGATCAGTGGTGTCTTTTGGGAGGCGGATGGAGTGTGGATCCCCATAAAAATCTCTACAAAACCGGAATCAAATGGTGATGAGCATTGTCAGAATCCATTAATATCCTGTGTTACTCATTATCAAACTAATTTGATTTGTCAAGTCTACTAGTATAACTTTATTAGGCTCCCAGAGTTCAGCACATTTTAGTTCCTCCTATGGTGGGCCATCGATACTAGCAGTGGCAGAGAGGAACTGGTACATAACCTTGGACAGGCTAGAGGGAGCCAGGTAGGAATGTAGCAGCCTGATCTCCATTCGTATTTTTCAGACACATCAGTAACATGTTATAAACAGATGATTGAGGAGGTGCATGTGAAATACAGTCATGGGTATAATGAAAGTGACTATAGATGGATTATTTATTTAAATGGTAGGTTTCTGGTTTGTTGATTGCTTTTTGCTTGGGCTTGCATGGCCTGTATATGAGCTACTTTCTCCCATGGCCTTAGCTTACCAACTTAGGTTTTAGGTTTAGAAACAGCCTCTAGCGAATGTGTGGGTTACACACATGCTCAAAAAACTAGTCTACATGTCATGCCTCATTATAGTTAACCGGGGAGTTTAAAGCCACTTTTTCCAGGCAGTGGAGCAGCAGAAACCGTTGTCTCTCCTCCAGTCTACCACCGTCTTTGGTACTTATGGAGCTGCAGGACACATCGATCCATACTGAGAATGGAATGATGCTCACTAGAATGAGGTAATAACACCTTATCACCATTTAAGCAGGATAATTGCAGCTCACTTTGTTGATTAGGTAAGAAATGTGAGTAACAAGAACACAGCATGGTGGATGAGTTCAGATTTTAACTAGGAACATGCTAATGGGTTTTTTTAACTATAGAATCTCTTCTCTTTTAAATAAATATAAACCCTACCACTATGCCCTGAAAAACACCAGAAAAAAAACAGATGTAGAAATGTTGGTATGGTCTGGCTCTAACAGTTCCTCAACCTCAGCAACATCACTCCAGTTCATAATTGAACTATCAATTTATCACCATCTCAGGGAGTTTTTCCTTGCCACCGTTGCCCTGCTTGCTCATCAGAGACGTCACACACACACACACACACACACACACTTCAATATACTTTTGTTTGTGTAAAGCTGCTTTGAGACAATGACCTTTGTTGTAAAAAAAAAAAAAAAAAAAAAAAAGCGCTATGCAAATAAAAATGAATTGAATTGAATCTCAAGTTAGAGATGCCAACTTTTTTTTTAAATAATCCACTTACACTTATTTTTGTTTATATCTGTATGTGATCTTCCATAAAGAATTTAGCTGTTTCTATTTCCCAAAATGTAAACAAACTTGAAGCTTCATTTTAAACTGCAACCCTGACCAAACAGTTACTAAGGATGCTTGTGGTAATCATATCGTGCAGCGTTATTCATTCATGTTTCTTTGTCCTGCGAACTTGGTGCTGGTCATATAAAAGCCTCCTGACTATTTTGACTATCCTAATCCTGAGTCTCAACCACATGCCCTGTGAATCTTTCTTGAATAGTACACCTCTGTCTATAGTCTATCTGTCTATAAAGCATTATCTGTTCATTCTGAATAGTGTATTCGATTACATCCCTAATGGACACAACATATTCATTCAGTCAGTTTTGAAACTTTATTAGACCCTGAGTATAATCATAACTATGTAGGAACTAATTTTCATCTTGTGTAACCCAATTGTTGGGTACTACTGTAGATGAGTGCATTAGCCTAATGTATTACATGTACCATGTTTGGAAATAACAACATTATCATTGTAGGACTCAAAACCTTTTTCTTAATCTTTATATTAGTCTAGGCTTGGCTCATTAACACAAGTATTCTAGATGGTATTCTATTTTATTTGTTTTAATTATGTTTTTTTGATACATTTTATATATATATATATATATATATATATATATATATATATATATATATATATATATATGCAAATATGCAAATACTGGGTATTGGTGATCGGTATGTCTCTGGCATCATGGCATAGCTTGTTTGTGTTCCTTGACTGACAGCTTGTAACCTCCTGTGTAAATGGAGGCAGCCTGTCACTGAGATTTGGCTTCTACAGGTTTTTGGCAAAACCAAGGAACAGCTGTTTACGGTTCTCAGAAAGGCGGGACAGCAAGCAATAACGAGTGCCTCTCAGTATGTTGTGAATCTTTGGCCAAGTATGATTACACACACTAATTTTCAAAATTTTCCAGTATTTTCACTTGTGGTGTGGTGAAGAAGCTTTGCCAGTTAAGAGCTTGCCAAACAGACTGCACATAGCCTGTGTAGAAAAATAGCAGTACTTAATCATGTACACCAAATTTCTTTAAGTGGCACAGGGAAAACTACATCCCATTGAAGTCATCCTTAATGACAAATTCTACAACTTTAACAGTTTAACAATCTCCAGCTTATTCTAATTAATATACAAAGCTGCTACAGCCTTGTATTGCATTGAGTTACATTTTGTGACTTAGTCATATTTCATTAACATTTCCAGGTCTTTGTTCAAAATGGTGCGATTCAGTGATAAAAAGATTATGGGGCTGTAATACCCTAGCAGGAGGAAGAGAATTGAGGAGACTGGAGGCAGATATCAGAAAGGGCAGTCTGGTGTTTGATTTTCACCAAAAGGAAAAGAAAACACAAAATTACATAGCATGCACACACACCCACTGGCTCAGCAGGACGTTGTCTGTAAAATCCTTGGTATCTCAGTTCTACACCATTATTCCTGCTTCTCAGCTTCCAACTGCAAAACACACAACATATAAATAGCTCGGTGTTAGTCACACACAAGTGACAGCATTCATTCATTACATTGCTTATTCTCCAAGCTGAATCCCCCTCAAGGAAGAGGATATATCCCTCACAGCCATCCATGCCCCTGACCTATGGACCACCACTTAAACAGATGATAGTCCAGGTACCAATGGGTGATTTACACAGTGGTGTCCTGGAGCGTTTGGTATAGGGTATGGTCTGTGGCCCATCCCAACAGATAGTATCGGAGGTCTGCTAACTTGATGGCCAGGCACACTTTCACTATTGTCCTATAAAGGCTCTCCTTAACAGAGAGCTTGCGACTGATGTATAGCACTGGGCACACCTCCCCATCAACCAAAGACGCCTAATGGGGTTCCCTGCACACACCAATAGGTGGGGGACCAGCAATCAGAAAATATACTGGCAACCACTTTCTGGTAGTGACTTATCATAAAGCAGCAGATTCATGGTATCTGATCTATGCTTCCAATACCATCTAGAGTAGAATATACACTATATTGCCAAACGTTTTGGGACACCACTCCAAATCATTGAATTCAGGTGTTCCAATCACTTCCATGGCCACAGGTGTATAAAATCAAGCACCTAGGCATGCAGACTGTTTCTACAAACATTTGTGAAAGAATGGGTCACTCTCAGGAGCTCAGTGAATTCAAGAGTGGTACTGTGATAACTTGACACCTGTGCAAGAAGTCCATTCGTGAAATTTCCTCACTACTAAATATTACATGGTCAACTGTTAGTGGTATTATAACACAGTGGAAGCAATTGGGAACAACAGCAATGCAGCCACGAACTGGTAGGCCACGTAAAATCACAGAGCGGGGTCAGCGCATGCTGAGGCGCACAGTGCGCAGAAGTCGCCAACTTTCTACTGAATCAATAGCTACAGACCTCCAAGCTTCGTGTGGCCTTCAGATTAGCTCAAGAACAGGTGCGTAGAGAGCTTCACGAAATAAGTTTCCATGGCCGAGCAGCTGTATCAAAGCCTTACCTCACCAAGTGCAATGCAAAGCGTCGGATGCAGTGGTTTAAAGCATGCTGCCACTGGACTGCTGCCACTTCCAATGGAGCAGTGGAGACGTTCTCTGGAGTGATGAATCGCGCTTCTCTGTCTGGAAATCCGATGGATGAGTCTGGGTTTGGCGGTTGCCAGGACAATGGTACTTGCCTGACTGCATTGTGCTAAGTGTAAAGTTTGGCGGAGGGGGGGGTTATGGTGTGGGTTTGTGTTTCATGGGTTGGGCTTGGCCCCTTAGTTCCAGTGAAAGGAACTCTTAATGCTTCAGCATACCAAGACATTTTGGACCATTCCATGCTCCCAACTTTGTGGGAACAGTTTTTGGATGCCCCCTTCCTGTTCCAACATGACTGCGGACCAGTGCACAAAGCAAGGTCCATAAAGACAGGGATGAGCGAGTTTGGTGTGGAGGAACTTGACTGGCCTGCACAGAGTCCTGACCTAAACCCGATAGAACACCTTTGGGATGAATTAGAGCGGAGACTGCAATCCAGACCTTCTCGTCCAACATCAGTGCCTGACCTCACAAATGTGCTTCTAGAGAATGGTCAAAAATTCCCATAAACACATTCCTAAACCTTGTGGAAACCTTCCCAGAAGGGTTGAAGCTGTTATAGCTGCAAAGGGTGGGCCAACTCCATATTAAATCCTACGGATTAGGAATGGGATGTCATTAAAGTTCATGTGCATGTAAAAGCAGATGTTCCAAAACTTTTGGCTAAATATTGGGTTGATCACTTTTTACTGATGGAAAGGCTTCCATATTTCATTGACCCTACAGACTTCCTGGTATGTGCTTTCACTGTGAAGTTTCTGTCCAAATTTTGTCCATCTAAATTTTGGGAGGTGGCTGATATTGCGCAGTTAAGTTTTTGTGAAGTGTACTGTCATTCATATTAGCTACACTCTTTGCACAGATATTGCTTCCACCTGAAAGTCCTCTGGTGATGGAGTGGAGCAATCAAGGCAGTTCACTGATGTGGCGAGGAGCCCCTAGATCAAATTGTATGCAGAGGAGGCATGGGCCTGGTCATTGTCAAGATGGGTACTGGGATCACTGTCTTCCCTTTACAGCTACCTGTTTGACTGAGAAGCCCTTTTCAAGGACCACATGGCTCAGTCTTAGTGAGGGATAGGTCTAAAAAAAGTGACACGTCACAGCAATGTCCGTACCCTTCATAATGTCTAAGCTGGGGACACCGAAACTGGTAGACAAACAACCTTAATTGCTCTCACAACTGAGGAAATATAACAGCAATATCATTGCTCTGAGACAGTGACTCCTTAACAGAGATTCTCTGACTTTCCCTTTAAGAGAACATTGGAATGGAATCCATATGTTGTGGTCCCTCTTTGGACTACTCCCTTTAGGGGTCACCACAGAGGATCATTGGTCTGCGTATTTGATTTGACACAGTTTTTATGCCAGATGCCCTTCCTGACACAACCCTCTCCAATTTTATCTGGGCTTGGGACTAGCACTGAGAGAGCACTGTTGCACACATCCCCAGTGCCTCCGGGTTGGTTCCCTTGTGCGAGAATTGATTCAAGAGGTAAAAGCATTGTGGCCTAGCCACTAGTCCTCCAGGGGGCCGGAATGGAATCTATATACATGTAAAATACATGTATATAGATGCCATATAGAATGGCATCTATATACATGCAAAATACGTGAGGAGCATGTTTCTTAAGAGCTTGTTGTCATTGTAGAGAAAACTGTTATCTATTTTCTTTGTCTCGGATTCAAATGATATTGTCTGCAGAGTCTTGTGGCTAAAAGAGCAGAAATAAAAGCAGCTTTTTTCATTGTCTCATCTGCTGTTCATTTATCCATTTCATTAGCAGATCATGTGAACAAATTGTTTGAAACACCCTGTGCATGTACATAAAATAGGATTCACTGGACATTTGTGCCTGAAAACAAATGCAGCAGAGGCTGCTGTAATAAGTGTGCAACACCCTTCCTCCAGCTGAAATGATGTATGAAATCTGTAAGCAAGTGATAACTGAAGATACGTTCATTATACCAGGTGTGAACGGCTGGGTGTCTTTGCTGTCCACTTGTGATTGGATCACTTGAGAAGGATATTAATACAAGGTTTAAACAGACCCAAAGGAACCATTGCTTAAGGGCCTTGTTGACCTACTGTTTCATAGTTGACACTACATTAACATAACATTACCTGGCAGAAGGGATGTTGTCCCAGGAATGATGACATGGTAATTTGGTGGGGCATGTCTTGTGATATTTTGATCCCCTCAGTATGACACAGATGTTCAGGTTATATCTACAATGAAATCAGGGGCAATGATTTCTACAATTACAGCTGAAACAGTGTGAGTGTGTTTTGTTCCTGAATTAGGCTGAACCAATGGCCTGGAAAATCTTTGGATTGGCTTCACATTAGTTACACACATTGCTCAATGCAGTCACAACCCCACCTCAATCCAATTATACCAGTCTTTTGGAGTTGGGTGTGTCTTTCCTAGCACAATGAGCTCAGAGCAGCTATTGAAGAGCTTCTGGGTAGTTTGTGGTGGTCTGCTCATGGTCTCGATGGTCTGTTGATAATAGCATTCAGGCAGCAGGTTATCCGGCTGGTCCAGGGAATGGGAGTCATACTGACAGGCAAGTTCTGTCTGAAGTTCATCCCCTAGTCCAGGGATAATTGAGGGAGTTGCTCTCCTAACTCCTCTCCTTGTGTCTTAGGTCTTGTCTTGTCTTAGGTGCCCAATCTATATATTGACTCCCTTATTCTAATGAAGTGAAACCATGTGACTTCAATGGCCGATGCTCTACATAAAGGGATTTTTAAAAAGGTGTGTGGTGGTGACATTTTCTATAAGGATATGTTTATTTAACATTTATGGAAGGAGTTCCCAGTGCCCGTGCTAGAGGTGAAACTGTAACTTTACATTTCTGGTGGGTTTTGCCTTAAATTGACAAGCTGACCATGACCAAGTACTAACCAGAACTAGCTTGTTTCATAGACGCTCCACAACATTAAGTGTAATTATGCATTGATTAAAAATATGACAAATATTTTTTAATAATATAAGAGGAGTAAAATACTTCAGAATCTGCTTAATTTTGAAGTGGTAATGGTTAATTCTACTTTGTCACACCACCCCATTGTTGATTATTTTCCTATAACAGCATGGCAGGTTTTTTGCTCCTTGTATAATTAATTATATAAAACTGCAGTTTGCAGCATGGAGCTGTTCAGGCAATTGGGTTGATTCTTGTACCACAGAATCTGTATTTCTTTTTGCTTTCCTCTATGTGACACAACCTAAAACATAACCATAAATGGACAAAGAGTACAATGTGTAATTTTTTTTTAATAAATAAAAAATTGTAAGCATTGGAAAATTGCTGTGGTTATAAGAGGAATAAAATGCCTTGGCTGTCAGCAATTTGCCATTTTTTTCCTTGCGTATTCCCCCTGTACACGCATGAATGTCACTAATTGACTATTCGAGACCATCCTATGTAAATACATCTCTCTCTCTTTTTAAAAAAAAAAAAAAAAAAAAAAAAAAAAAGGGCTGACCAGTGGGTCTCTACAGGGAAGTGGAACGAATCGTGCTCTGGAGATTTGACAAGGAAGAAATCTCAGTGCACATATGCCGATAGGCGACTACCTGTGGCTGTGTAACGAGATTGTAGATTGCAGGTTGTGATTCTCTGTTGTGAAACCTGGAGACAATGTATTGAGTGTAAGCCCCCCTCTGCCCCCCCCCCCCTTGCTCGCTCTCGCTCATTTTCTCTGTCTCTCTCTCTCTCTCACACACGCGCACACACACACACACACACCACTGGTGAAGCAGGAGCTCAGCAGTGGGATGGATTCTGACTACTAAAGAGACAGTGTGAGAGGGAGGGGGAAAGAGCCAGCGCGCTCTGAGCTTGCACAAGCGAGGGAAAGGATTGAGGCACTGGTGTGCAAATCCACATGAGCAGATCTGGAGGAAAACGCTGGCTGCTTTGGGTGAGACCTTGAGTGTGGCTTTTCTCAGCATCAAGAGGTAGCCCTCGGTGCTCGTCGTAGATCCCGGAGGAACGAGGCGACAAAGACTTGACTGACATACGCAAGAGGTTGACTAGGGGAGGTCTATGACACTTCATTTGCATCTGTGTAGAGTAGTGTGAGGAAGATCCAGGGAAGAAAAATGAATGTCAAACAACAGCTTCTTTTTTAATGATTTTTTCCATTCATAAACCCAACAAGGCGATGTGGAGCCAGTCCTCCTGGCTGGATGAGGCACAGTCCAGTCAGCTGCTGAATGTTTCTGTTGTGGCTCCTTATTTCTTGTCTATCTGCACTTTTCAATGTGCAATGTGAACATTTGGCAGGCTTGGGTTCTTCTTGAATAGACAGCATATTTCAAGGAAGAACAGAAGCGCAGCTTGTGATCTAAGGTGGACTTTGGATCATGTGCAATATTTTTTGATACTACTGACTTTGCAAATTATTCCAATTTCTCTTCCAACATCTAACTAGGAACTGACTTGCTATGACAGCCATGAAGGGGGATTCGGAGGACAGCATCGAGAGCATCAGGCCTTCAAACCTGCAAGCCTTTGCCAACTCGTCCACACTACATGGCATGAGCCACATTTTTGCCTATGGACACATGACATTCCGACGCTTCTTGTGGACTCTCTCCTTTCTGGGCTCTCTTGGTCTGTTGCTTCTGGTATGCATGGATCGCGTGTCATACTACCTTGAGTTTCCTCACATCACCAAACTGGACGAGGTGGCAGCACCAAACCTCACGTTTCCTGCTGTGACTTTTTGCAATCTCAATGAGTTCCGCTTTTCCAAGATCACCAAAAACGATCTCTATCATGTAGGGGAACTGCTTGCCCTGCTCAACGAGAACTACAAGATTGCGAATCCACATCTTGCAGAGCCAGAAATCCTCACTGCTCTGAAAGAAAAGGCCAATTTTGACAACTTCAAGCCCAAGCAGTTCAACATGACTGATTTCTATAACCGAACGGGCCATGACATCAGTGATATGCTTCTACAGTGCACTTTCCGAGGCGACATTTGCTTCCCTTTCAACTTTACCACAGTGAGTTGTCAGAGCTCAGCATGTTTATTATTATTATTATTATTATTATTATTATTATTATTATTATTTACAGTGTGTCAAATGCAAATGGGTAAAACCTCCTTTTGCTGTCATATGAGCTATCATATCAGTTTTTATTTAAATCGCAGTAAAAAGATGACAGCTGCTCCGAGTGTCCTCGATCCTAGTTACTGTTCAGGTTTTTAAATTCCTGTTCAAGTTTATTTAAAATGCATGAATTAAGATATTTATTGTACATTCAAGAGAGAATCCTAATGCAAACTAGTAAGTTTAAAATAAATCGGACAGTACAAGGCAATACAATTCAAATAAGTATACATATTTTAAGAACCAATGTCTTGTGGTGGGATACAACAGTTGTATGATTTTCTTCCTGTACTGTAAGGAGTAGTAACAGTTCAGTGTAGAAGGTAAAAATACATCCTGTACAATCCTGTCAAATTTATCCCATCTGAGCTAGAACTACATAAATAAAAGTTCACAGCCAGTAAACATGAGCAAATACAGTTCACTTTTTTAATATATACATGTTATGATTTTTTTTTTAATTATATTGGGTTTAGTAAAAAATGAAAACAAAGACAACACCGGAAACAGTTGATTCATGTTAAATGAATGAATGCTGAATGAAGTTCTTTCATTCAAGCACTAATCGTGTATATGCACAAGTGTGTTTGCTTCTGAACATTGGGTCTATATGGTTAAACCATGACTTGAGGGTATTTTTGGGCATGATGCTACCAGAAGTCTTCAGTTCCTGATTATTTCAGTGGTGTTTTTATTTTTATTTTTTTGGGGGGGGGCTTAAATATCATCTTTATATGGATGTGTATGTTGATTAGCACATCAGGTGAAGTAGATCATTAGGTCATCACCTACAGAACATTAACACTGCTGAATTCTCAATTCTGATTATTCAGGAGGTGTTGATTTTAAATTTATAGAAAAGTCACACCTTTTATATATAAACATTATGTACAATCTTTTCTATAGTAACAGCTCATTCACAGGGACTTGGATAGTTGGCACTATACTTAAACGTATTAATAAAGTGTGATTGTTGATAATGTAAAGTTTTTTTTGTGAAGTTATTTTAGTTAGTATTCTTTTGTAAGGAGTCTCCAGTGTCAGCACTTTGTAACAGTGTAATTTAAAATTTTCTGTAACAAGAAAGGACAAAGAGATTTGCGTTTTCCGATTGCTTGGTAACTGGACAAGCTGTCTTATTAATGTCAAGAGAGTGGGGGGAAAGATGTTTGTGATAAAAGGGACTAACTTGTTCCATGGACATTTCACACAACATTAAATGTAACTATAAATGTTTAAAAAGGACAATTACTTCAGGACGTATTGTTAATTGTGATAACTTCCGGGTGGTAACAATAACACTTGATCACACCACCTTGTTGGTCATTATTTTCCTTTACAACATAATGCCAAATGTTTTATTCCTTACATGAATAATTATACAAATCAACATATTACAACATGACGTAGTTCAGGAATTCCTTCTTGAGTTCAAGAATAATAAAAAAAAAGAATCTCAGTGGTTGCTTTTTGTTTTCCCATGTGTTCTCTGATAATGTATGTATTAGGAGTATAATGAATAGCGTATAGTGAGTATAGCGAGAGTGCTGACTGAATGATTACAAATGGTTTTGACAAACATTTCACGGCAAGAGCAGGTACTGTATATAGTAGTAAAGAAGAGTATTACTGAAATTATGGGTTATTACTGAAATTATGAACCCAGACCTATTAGGTACTATGTGAGACTCCACAGGCTTAATTGGCATAATTGTTATTAGTGATGCTATGGGTAGTACATTGGCAAAAATAATAAAATAAAAATAAAATCTTAAGAATAATCCTTTTTATGGTGCTGGTGGTACAGTGTGCATTTCACTACAGATGAGTGATTCCATGATTCAACCTTGAATCTAAGAAAATGTGCATTTACCCATACATAAAATATTTTAAACTCTCAGGCAATCTCAGGCAAAAAGATTTGATTTTTTTTTTTTTTTTTTTTTTTTACAATGTTTCTTGGTTGACAGGCTGCATTTTGCTCTCAAATGTTTTTTTTAAACATAGAAAACACAATGTGTTTGAATTGCATCCATGAAAATAAAAAATGTATGTTTTAAAATTAGTTATTTTCTGTACAGACAATATTGTCAGACAATATCACAACAACAAAATATATGGAAATAAAGAAAAAAGTTATTAAATTCTTAAGAAATTAAATTTGAATGACACAACTTCCTGTTGAACGTGTGATCTGTGGAGTATTTCAAATATTTCCTGGGGGGGATGTGTTCAGTTAAAAGGGTTGAGTTTTCTGTGTTGGCAACAGTATGAAAAAGAAATCATGACCATGTTGCTTAGGATAGCCCTTTGCTTAGTATTAAAAAAAAGTAGCCCATTTTTATGCCCTCTTCTTATTTTTGTTCTAGTTTGCTCATGCTTTACCGTTGTTTTTTCTTTTCGTTTCAAAAGATTCTGCTGCTTGTCTCAATTCAGCATGGGTAAATGATTTGACTGTGAATGGTTAACTAATACATTCACTGTTCATTGCTGTGGGAATGTTGAATACCTGGGAATGTGGGAAAAACAAAGAGGCAGAAGGTTAAATAAAAAAAAAAGTAGGCTTCATGTAAAAACAGGCTAGATGAAGTCAATATTACAGTCAACTCCACACTGTGTAAGACTATGCTAGGAGTCCTGTTTATTTCCCTTTGCTTTAATAAAACTTTATCACTTTGTATGAAATGACTATTCTTTTTAACGAAATCCTACTCCCGTCTACTCCCACAGGAATTCCTCCTGTAGTTATTTTTTTGTTGTCCTCTAAAGCTATGAAAATTGAAATGAAATCACTGCATCATGGCAGCGTGAACTGCAATCTCAATGTACTCAGTACTTGTTTCTGGAAACTACTGAGGCCAGATTTGAGTATAGTGGCCTGGAAAATTCTTCCAGACACTGCTGTAGACATCATATCCTCCATCCAAGCAAGGGGGCTCTTTGAGCTGTTGATGGACACGAGCTTCCATGCTGCGCACTTTGAGTTTGAGAATCATAAATTTCTGCTTGCCCGCTAGATTGTCCACATGAGTGTATTTTAAGAATTGGGACATAATGTTATACGCTACAAAGTTGTGAAAATTCTTTGCACATTTACTTCACTGCGTTATTCAATTTCTTCTTTAACAGTGTATCCTTACAAAACACGGAGTTTGAAAATAATAATGTGTATGGCTATTAATAGAAGAGTGACCTGATGCCGCCTTTTCTCTTGTTTATCAGATAACCGAATAGAATTAATAGCTGTGCAATGCCTAAAAAAAAGTTCACAAGGCCTAAACATATGTGAAAGTCTACAATGTGTATATATATAAAATTGAAAAGTTTGCTGCAGTAAGCAATATGGTGGTTACATAATGACAGCTCACTGATTTACAGTGCTTGTATTTATTTTGGCATTTGCCCAAGTACACTCATTTCGTATCACTTTAACTTAAAACGTCGGTTTTGCAGATTTGGTTGAAAATCAAAATATTTCTAATTCAAATCCCATCTATTTGAAACTAATGCTGAATGCATCAGAAACTTGTTTTGCTCAAGAACCACTTTTGAAAGATCACTTTATTTAAAAATACATTGCTAAATTTAAAGCCATCTCTGTCACTTGAGTAACTGTCCCTGTACTTTTTTAGTTGGAGATTGGAGAGCTTTCTTCATTTACATGAGTGTTGCCTGGCAACAAGGCTTTGCTTCGCCAAAGCAAATCATTCATGGGTAATTGCTTTTGTTGTGCATAATGACAAACACTTGCCAGGTCACTGAGATGACACAACAGCAGTCATTTTAGTAGCATGTGTGCATGCTTATAACTGCTGAATGCATGCATGCACACATTTCTGCTTAATTAGTTCTTCTGTTGTGTGTGTGTGTGTGTGTGTGTGCGCGCTTCATACCTGTAATATCCTACAAATTACTGTTGACAATGCACTGCTCTGCTGACGGTTGTGTCAAAGTATCATGGTGCATTCCATTGCATTACCACTGTATTATGCATTCCTGTGAAGCGCTTGACTCGTGGTTGTGGTCCATACGGATTCAGCAGAGTGCTTGATTCTACAAGTGATGGAAACAAACCACCTAAAAAGCACTTCTGTGTCTTGTTTTTCAACACATTGATAGAACTGTGAGCCAACAACAAAAGGAAAATAAGAAACTGTGGATTTCAGGTTAGATGAAGTCAGGAAGGTGTTTCATCTCTTTTTGCACACTCCCATGTTCCACTGAATTGTGTTTTTCATTTAGCATTACTTAATTAGAGTGGTGAAAAGCCACAGTGGTATTATTGGAATGACGGCTGAACAACTCGCACATGCTTTGGCACATTTATTACCAGTTAGGCCTTTATTGCTATTGATTTTGAAGCTGTGATTGCTGAATATGAAGGAGCAAAATGTAACAAAAACATCAGAAATCTACAGTCGTGGCCAAAAGTTTTGAGAATGAGACAAATATTAGTTTTCACAAAGTTTGCTGCTAAACTGCTTTTAGATCTTTGTTT
>CM074945.1:10935316-10949641 GCA_037577455.1 Pangasius macronema | reverse complement strand
TAGGAATGGGATGGCACTTAAGTTCATATGTGAGTCAAGGCAGGTGAGCGAATACTTTTGGTAATATAGTGTATGTATATGTGTGTGTGTGTGTGTGTATATATATATATATATATATATATATGTACTTAAAGTGAGCAGTAAGCTTAGCATGAGTGCTCGGTTGGCTTGTTCTTCAAAACGTGGGCACAGTTTCTTCACAGGAGAGGGCATTGAATTAACAAAAACTTTGACATTATTTTATTAATTATACAAATCAAATGATCATGATTAAAACTGCTTAAATCCTGCCCACACATTACGATTTCAGAGCTGCAATTTAGTACTTCATTAATGCTGCAATGTAACTAAAATGCAAAATAATACAATATGCTGGATCAAGTGCTATTTTGTACGCTGTTGAATAATGAGGGTGAAAGCCATATTGTTAAATTTGCAATGATTCTAATTATTCATGCAGCAATATATTGTGGTCCTTGGAGGACAGGTGGTTAGGCCTCAGTGCTCTCAGCACTGTGGCCTGGGTTCAATTCCCAGCCAGGAACCAACCCCAACCACTGGGGTTGCACAAGACCATGCACTCCCAGTGCCAGTCCCAAGCCTGGATAAAATTGCGGAAGGTTGCGTCAGGAAGGACATCCAGCATAAAACTGTGCCAAATCAAATATGTGGACCAATGATCCACTGTGGCAACCCCAACGGGAGCAGACGAAAGAACAACAGCAACATGCAGCAATATATCGAAAATTTACTAGACTCCTATTAAGTATTTATTTCTTTTTCTTTTTTTCCTTTTTCATGTTTAAGGCAAGTGTGTTTAGTGGTCTAGGTACGATTGAAAAACATTTCAGATGTTTGTACTTAAGAAAAATCTGGCAACCTCATAAGCATCAACTACACACAGGTGATTGAAATAATCTGTTTTTGCCTTTAACTATGTCCTGTTTCCCTTTCCATATTTAAAGTCATGGGGAGGACATAAGAACTTTCAACACAAAAATGACAGATGGTTGTTGACATACACGTTGAGTGACCTGTAGGCTATATTATTTTGAGTCATTTAGTGTTTCGTATAGTTTATTTTCAATACACTTTAGATCATTTTGCATATGGAGGTCCTTACATCATCCATGATAGATGGGGCTGACTGGTGTTTCCCTGCACAGGCAGCTTTTTTTCCCCCTTATTTCCACACATTGTGTTAGCCTGGGGTAATTATTTGCTGTCACAAACTCGGGCCTGTTTTGCTGAAGCACAGAGCTGCCTGATATCATCACTGCCTGGTTTTAAACCTTTAAAATGACTGTAAATTGCCTTTGCTTTTGTCTGTATTATGGCAGCAGAATTAAAATAGTCTCTTTGAACAGTGCAGCAAAATCTACATCCTCCATTCTGCTGTTTAAGGAAGAGCAATAGAGGCTGTTTGCTGACAGGAGAAACGTGGTTCTGCCACAACAGGCCATGCTTGAAAACCTTCTCGCTTGTGAAGAGGTCTTGCCTGAGGAGGTCTTGATAAACGAGTCCCAGCACACAGTGTAGCATTGATGATCAGTGGTGTGTGAAGTCAACTTATCTTTCATGCCTGGACTGTGTACAAAAAGCATTGAAGGCAACAGGATTTAATCAGCTTAGCTTCCTGTGCACACCGATCATTCCTGTGCCTTTATCAATGTAAAAATACACAATAAAAAAAAAACAGAGAAGAAAATTGTGGCTGCATTAACTTTCAAAACATGAGATTAAAAAGAGCTCACTAATATGATGTGCTGGATCAAGTGCTATTTTGCAGGATGTGGAAGCAATATTTTGTGATCATTACAACTAGGACTATTCATACAGCAATATATCAGCAATACTAGACTTCTACTGGATTTGTTTAGATTCTCATTGCTCACCATTTTCACCTTCATCATTAGTCTTTATTTCATTTTTAAATTGTCTTGTTTTTATTTATGTTCTTCAGTCCTAATTTTCTATCCCTGATTTTTTTTGGGCTTTAAGGCAAGGTGTTGGTCTAGATGTTCTTAAGAAACAAAGTTTTGGACGTTTCTCCTCAAGAACAATCTTGGAGGACTGAACTGCATAACCCAACAGTGAACACCTTCCCTGCTTAAATATTTAACTATTTACTTAATTACTGAATATATGACTTCCATTGTCATTATTCAGCTGCCTATACAATAGCACTTTTGCATTGTGCTCCAATGGTTACTTGTACACACAACTTAATCAAGCCACAAAGTGACTTTCGCTACATAAATATCGGTCTAATTTTTGGGTTGACTACAGCCCTGACAGCATAAATAATCCTGTCTCCTTACATATACTATATGTTGACATGGAGGTATGTAGGTCTGAATCAGGGTGCATAGATTATGTGGTCCAGAGCCCTTTGATTATTTTTTTAATTACATTTATTTCTGCAGTTTTATGTATCATTCAACAATTTAATTACATTATAGGATGAGTGATTCTCACTGCTGCTAATGTAGTGAGTGTATTCACCACAGGATGCATTTCTGTAAAATGGTCTCATTCTTGGAAACTCCTTGTTGTATTTAATGATTCCCAGGAGATACCATTATGGATAAACAAGAACGGTTAAGAGTTGGTTCCAATGTTTGACTTACCACCACGATTCCTATTTGCTGATGACGCTTGTGAGATGATTTTGAAGATCTTTTGCATAATTTGCTTTTGCAGATTTTGTAAACTGGATTGAGTTTTGCTTTGAAATTGGCTTATTCTTGTGTCTGTTTTATATCTGACACACAGGTACTTGGCATTCAACCTAACAACTCCTCTGCATAGCTGCCTTTTTGTAATCGTAATTGAGCTCTATTTCTATTATTTAGTTCACCTCCTATATCTTTTCCTGTGACACTGAAAGTCATTTCACTTTCCAGTCAATGGTCTAACTTGCTCTTAAATGTCAGCTCCTTTCATGTTCTTCTTTACACCACAATGCTGTTGAATTCTTAAGTCTTATGAGTGTTAGGAAGTGTTGATTCATTTTCTATAACAGCAGCTCTGACAGTAGTTGCAAGGCAAATCACACATTTATACTAACTCTATTGTAACAGCTCATTCACAAGGACACAAAACACACTAAGGTTTTCCTTAATTAAAAATGACAGCTATAATTTCCTTAAAAGTGAAACCAGAGTGGGCAATTTAAGTTTTTTTCTCATCTTCAAACAAAAACATTTTTTTGTTGTTGTTTTTTAAAATAAGTCTAATATACACTGTACATGAAATTAGCCCATGAAGAGCTCTGCATAACCTTAATTCTGATTTAGCTGTAAAGCAGCAAAGATATGGTTTCCAGGCGTAAAAGCTTGTAATTCCTCGTTCCATAAAATTTAATTCCAGACCTATCGTCATGAAATTTGGCTTGGAGGAGCTTCTTGAATGAGTTCCATGTGAGAGGAAAAGATAAGGACACTTTAATTTAGGTGACTCATGCAGGGGAGTAGGACTGCGACTTTACCCTGGCTTTAAGATAAATCAAAAATACATCACATACATAGTGACTCGTGAAATTGTAATTTTTTGGAGAAACAAATCCCCATCGTGAATGATTTTCCTTGAATCCTAAATAACGAAAGGTCATGTAATTCTTATTTTATGGTGTCTTTTGTATCTCCACCTCCTCATTTATATGGTGTATACTGTATGGTGCCAGGTTAAATGAGGACATTGCAAGAGCTATTTCAGAGACATAATTAATATTATATTCTCTAGACTGACAAGTGATTAGCTTGTTTCTTCTCAGATGCATGCTTCCAATTTCAGGGCATGTGATTAGCTCCAAATGTCCCAAATTATCGGTCAAGTCTTTGTTTCACTCGGTTTGGTCTCTATTTTGTCAGGGTGCTAAACAAACCTGTGATTAAAACCCGTCTCGGATGTGTCATCATTTGGATTAGCTGAACTAACAACTGTTTTGAGGGTGATGGCACATTCATTAGGGTTTGATTAGCTTGTTTTGTCTGATTTCTAATATTACTGTATTAGTCTAAGCAGTATTTCCAAGACGTGTATTTGATATAGGCATTTATACAACAAATCTGATGTGCTGTTCAAACAGACATGATATGATGAAGTGGAGTTACTGTTACAATCCTGAACAGGATTAAAACAGCACATTCTGAAATGATTGTACTACAGCAATTTGACAAAACTAACAACTTTTATTTATTAAACAACACATTGTTTTTAAAGTTACATTTAATGTTGTGGAACATCTGAGAAACAAGCTAGTTCCTCAAGCTAGCCTTTCTTTTTGAACCACGGTTTGTTCATTGAATGCCAAGGTTAGTTTTTACACTTTAAAATCATAATGATGTCTTGCATATTCTCCAGAAAGATCATGGTTATTTTACACAAGAGTGCACATAGTTGACTAATGTTGGAGTAACGTTAGCATGGCCATACCATCAGCTTGTTTTATACTCTCTTTGCTGAAACAAACATACTATTTAGGATTATCCTTTTTTTTAAGAGGGTAAAAATTATGGGCTGAGGCGTTAAACAGGCCCACGTTCATGAATACATTCTTGGTATGATAGCCATCATTCTCAAAAAAAAATAAATAAATAAAAAATAGGCATGTCAAACAGTATAAATGTACAAAGTATGCTTTCCATTTGCTAATTCTGAACAGAAGTTATGCATAATCTGTTTTTAATGTGAAATATCAGTCACTATTCATGAGACACTATATTACTGTTAAACTAAACACCCCCAGGACATTTTACTGAAATGCAGAGGCTCCTATGAAAAATGTTTTAAAGCTATACCCACTTGGGCTTTTGTGGTCAAATGACTAAAATGAATCATAAATGTCTACGAATAGATTAACATTATTAGATGCAGATTTATACCCCATGCTAGATACGTATTTTTTAAAAATTAACACCACTGGCACAATGAATCCTACGCATTATGTCGACGAGCTGTGTGATGCAATTCGAGCTTCGCCTTCATTTTTCTCTCCTGAAGCGCTTGAGGAAAGGATCTGTTTTGATGGCCCTCGAAAACTCACAGGTCATGTAGAATGAGTGTGTGGGTTGTGTGCTTGTTTGCCTGGCCCCTTGCAGACGGTGAGAGTTGGTAGAATATGTTTACTCCCACCTGCCTTTCCATTTAATAAGCTCTCGTCTCTCTCTCTCTCTCTCTCTCTCTCTCTTGCTTCTTCCTTGCCCAGTAGACATCTGCACCATTCACACCATTCTCCAGAACTGCCAATGTTGCTAACAGGAAAATCTGTACAAGACACAAGAAAAGCCAAGTGACAATGCGAAAACGTTGAGGCAAAAAAAAAATAAAAAATCTGGTGTGATGCTCCTTAATAATTAGCCGCTTCTCCATTTTACCATTTTACCAACCAAAGTACTACTTGTTATTTTTTGGTTCACAAAACCATGGCTCATGAATTCTCAAAGGAGCCAGTATCTGCAGTTTAGACATAGTCTTTTTTTCAACATCTACAATGCAGCTAGCTATATGTGCAGAGGTGGCAACACTGCTAACAAGAAAATCTTAGCAGGCAAATAGAAAAAGAAATTACCACAAAACCCTAGCATGCCTGTGGACAAGATGGCTGCTTAGTTTTGTTTTTGTTTTTTAAAAGATGTTCACCAAGCAAAAGTAAGAAAACAGTGAGGCCAAAGCCCTCCATATTTTTTTTTCCTAAATAGTGATATCGCATGCTCACTCACTTGCTCTCCTATTGGCTCACAAGACCGAGGTTTGTGAAGGTCAGAGTTCACCTAGATCAAGTCAGAAGGTGAAAGTGGAGGCATTTCCACCTTTTGGTCTGATAGCTGCTTCAGCTCAAAAAGCAGAAAAGTATCGTTTTGAGGTGTTTCCTGTATCACTGTTAGCAAACCATAGCACTGTGTCTAAACCATAGCATTTCTGAGATACTGAAGTGGCCTAACAGTTGACCTAAAAGTTATCCAGGAACATTTGTGTTTTAGATGCAGCATGTATGATTTTTGACCCCTTGTTATAGCGATATGGGAGAGACCTGAAAACTATGCTTTTCTGTCTTTCCAGCTAAAACTCTAGACAAAATGTGAAAAAAAAAAAATTCACAGGTCAGAAAGGCTAAGTGGTTACTTTTGCTTTACAACTTTATCTAGGTGAACTTTTTTCTGTGAATTCATCTGCCTCAGTCTCGTGATCCATTGGAAAGCAAGTCGGTGGGGTTGTGACCTCTGGTCGATAACAAAACGGAGGAGCTGTTTGTCTTGCTTTTTCTTTTTTTTTTTGGCATACATCAGGAAAAAAATTAGCTCCCTTGTTCATTGATTTACCATTTTTTGTGGTAAAATTCTGTTTCTTCTGTCTGCCTGCTAGGATTTTTTGGTTTTGTTACCAATTTTAGCACCTTTACGCTAGATAAATTTTATCCTTTGATCCTTTATTTTCTTTATTTTTAGATACATTAAAATGTGATTCCCCCCCCCCTCATTTTAATGCAATATTTTTTATCATGAGAACAATCTTAGTCTTTAATCTCCGTTTATACCTCTGCCCCAAAACAATTCACAATAAAAGCAGTAGTGCACAAAGCCGCATACTCAAATTGCTCTCTTTTATTTTTAAATTAGTTCGCTCTCAAATCTACAAATCTCATCGGGATGAAAAGTCATCTCATTTCTTTTCAAACACTCGTTAATTAGTTTCGCTGCACTGGAGCGGTGTGTTTATGCGAGCGACCTTTTGAAGAAGCCCTGGCGATCCGAGTTTGTATTCTGTGTGATTGCTCATGCTAGTCTGTGACACTCTGGCTGCTCTTTCTGAATGAGAACCTGGGGTTTAGCAATCAGCAGGTAGCACAGGACTGTCCACGAGACACAAATGGTGGAAGCATTGTACCAAGCTGCTTTGTGTTTCCCCTACAGAAAAGTCCCATAATCACACGATGACACATGGTTTTTAGACACTTCCCATCTTATGTTTCTCACATTTATTTCAACATAGTACATGTGGTTTTATCTTTCCCTTGTTATTTTTAGATGATTCATTTATTTCCACTTGTGATTTTTACACACTATTCAAATTCAAGAATGACTATTCAAATGTCATTCTTTACACACAGTTGATTTTTCACAATTCATTTTTACATGTGATTTTTTTTTTTACACAATTTGTTTAACATGTGATCTTTACATAATTTGTTTTTCACAGGAAATTCTACACATGATTATTTTCATGATTTGTTTTTCACATAGTTCATTTTTTACATGCGATCTTTACATGATTCANCTTTACATGATTCATTGATTTTCGCATGAAGTTTTCATGATTTATTTATTTTCATTACTTCTGCTTTTTTTCACTTATTTATGTACATTTTCACATATAGGGCATGTGTTTTCAGTTCCCCAATGTGATTTTCTTGAATGAATAATTTTTTGCACACAGGAAAACACATTATTCACCTGTCATGTGTGTACTCGAATTCCTGGGCATAACATGTTGAAATGCACCTATAGTCACATATTACTCTCACAATCCCATGTGAAATGTATGTGATATATATTTTTTTCCGTTAAGGGTTAGAAGAGCCAGAATTGATTCTGCGCTGCGGTGGCCAGCAGACGGCAGTATTGATTCGCTCCGATCTCACCCCACATGTGCTGATGTACTAGAAAAGCCATTACATTAACAAGCAGCCTATAATACACTGCATTAATTTGCTGTGGCTGTTGACTGATATTGATGGCTGATGCCAAAACGTTAACATAGTAACTCAATTAAACTGATTAGAGATTGTACACTAACAATATTATGCTTTATTTCTAGCTGGCATGCATATTGCGCAATAATTCCTGACTAGTTAGCACTCGAGCCGCCTCGGTATGGATTCTTTCAGGGGCTGGCACTGACATTTCCTACATATCAGCGATCATGAGGGTGTGATGCTGAAGCTAAGCCCCTAAGAGATCAGTAATCTGAACACGTGTGAATGCAGCGGGTTTCTCTTGTATTACAGAGAGGGAGAAAAACATATTTGGGTCCGAAAATGCTGATGTTAGTAAAGTGCTTTATTGCCTGTGGTATGAGCAAGTTTGCTGGGCTTCAGTGATGAGCTTAAATCATGCACAGAAATCTCTTTTGGGAGACTGCTTTCAATGCTCCGGCTCAACCCTGACATAATTGATGTGTGAAATATGAATCTTCCACNATGTCATGTACTAGGCATGTTATTTATTTTCATATGTGAACCTTTTAAAGCTTTATATTTTTTAATGATTCGTTTGTTTTCACATGTGATTTTTGCACTATTCTCTTTTGTTCACATGTGATTTTGACACGATTCATTTTCACATGTAATTTTTTTTACAATTCAGTTTTCATGTGTGATTTTTACACGATTCATTGATTTTCATGATTTGTTTTGTTGTTGAATTTTTGTTTACATGTCATTTTTACAAGATTCTTTTTTCCCATGTTTTTTTTTCATAATTCATTTATTTTTAAATGTGCTTTTTTGTACACATGATCCATTTACTTTAACATGTAATTTTTAAAATGTAGGGCATGTCTTTATATTTTCACATCTGATTTTAACACGTGATTTGTTTTTTGGTTTTGTTTTGCTTTTTTTTTTCGTGCAATTCATTCATTCAAATTTCACACACACAATTACCACATGGTTTTCTGAATATTTTTTTTTCCAAATGTGATTTTTACATAGTGTGATTTTTATGATCAAATTAGATTTTATTTCAACATGCAATTTCTCACACAGTTAATTTTCACATGTAAATTATTCAGATGCTGGCTATGTTTGGAAAATACATGATCCCATGTGAAAGGTATGTAATTTTTCCATAAGGAGAATAAAATGCTCAGCAGATAAGAGTCTGTTAAAAACCTTTTAAGGTACACGCACTATAAACCAAGAACAAGTCTAAAACCAAATGTAGGTAATTTCCTGTGACTTTTTTTTTTGGATAAGCTGTGTGAAATCAGAGTTTTCAGTAAGAGGAGCTTCAGTGTGCAATGTGCCTTAAGGGAATTTCAGCAAATCCACTCGGGTGTTGAGTTAACGTGGTGTATTGCAGGATGGGAAGGTGTCTGACTGAAGATTTTCACTTAACAAATTACATTAAATGCCTTGTCCTTGATCGAACTCTTGTCCTTCCTTAATGGATGCATTTGACTATCTTTACATGATCATATTTCCAGGCTGCCCGTACCTTTTTGTAATTAGATCCTAGATAATATGTTTCATCTTCCGGAAAATCATGTGTCACTGTGTCTCTCTGAAATTATATCTGATACTACACTTACAAATCTGTATGTAATGTAAAGGAGAAAATGAAAAAATTTAAACAAAAAAAAAAGCATTTCTTACTGCTCTAGCCATCTATGTCTACTCTTTACCTATATATAAAACATGTAATCGTATAAAAACATACATCTGAATCTCGTGCTTGAAACATCCTTTTTCACAAATTGTCCATTATGCATTATGAAAAAAGTACGTTTTAGTTCACTCAACCTTACCTGAACACATTCACCCCCTTGAAATATTTGGAATATTCAACAAGTCACAGTTGCAACAGGAAGTAGTGTCATTCCTTAATTTCCTGATGATCATGTGTTCCCTTTATTTTCAATGATATTGTGATATTAACTGAGGTGCTCAACCATTTTACCACAATTATAGATAGGCAGTAAAACATACATTTAAAAAAAATTTAGTAAATCATTACAATGTCCAAATATCATTAGCATGGATGCGTTGTTGCCTGAGATGGGTTTTTGACTGCTTAAATGCATGTCTTCTAAGATTCAATGTTGAGAAAAGAAAAATTATAAACATTTAAGTTTTTAAACTTACAAATGAACCTAAATATTGGAATAAGAGGAAAGAAGACAAATCAAATGCAGATGTTTAGTTTCCCATGAGCTGTAAGACAACCATTTCTTTGTCTCTTGGATGGGGAAAAATTCACACTGGAAAACAAAACAGCACTCAAAACTGCTGCTGTAATTGTAAAGTCTGTCCTGTGCTCTTATTGACAATCTGCTCATACTAAAAATCCTGTTAACACACTTACCACTGTTTGTCTTTACTTTTCTACACCTGTATACTGTAATGATTCATAATCTCACTATCCAGGGTGTCACCCAGATGATGAGTTCTCTGAGTCTGGGTTCTTCCTCATGTCATATCAGAAAGCTTTTTCCTTGCCACTGACACCTCTGACTTGCTCATTAGGGATCTAAATCTACATCCAGAACAGGCTGAAAAGTGACAGTGTCCATTCACATCCTCTGTCTAGGCGATGGGAGCAGAACCCTTTCCATTGAGTTCCTGTGTCACTAAGGTGAATTGCAGAAATTAAAAAAAAATGGCTGCATCCTTTTTCTGGCAGTGATATAATAAAAGATAGTTTGGTTAAAGATAGCAATAAAAGATAATTAGTTTAAAGATAAACTCTTTTCAAAAATGCAAAAAGTTGGGCATCTCTTGTTTCTGAGGTCCCTTGTTCATTCTGTGGATCAAATAGCAACACTAAGACCCTTTAGGTTCTAGCATCCACAGATTCCATCTGAAACTGGTGACGTGCAGCCTTTTTTTTCATCCAGCATTGTTCTACATGGACCTCATTATGGACAATGTTAATGTCATTGTTCACATTGGACAAACAGTATTTCTGGTCGCAGGACTTGAAATGATTTCTGTACAAGTACACTGCCTAATACTTAGGTTTTGTCATTATGTACTTCATGTATTGGTTTTTTATTTGGTGCTGAATCACTCCATCCTAAGATCTTCAGACAGGTCTATTATTTAGGCAAATGCCAACATGCCAACCATTTTAGAATGAATTGAATGAGATCAATTTTTTTAAATAATGCACTGCTACTATTCTTCCTTTTGTTATTCATTCTGCAGCCAACTGTGAATCTTTTGTAGAGCATTTTATAGGCCAATCTCTGCACAATGGCAGTTGTCTTCAACAAAGCAGTAAGATCCATTCTGGAAACTGCTAGAGATAATAATGGATTTCATGCTAGTTTGGCTGTAAAGTACATAATAGTCTACAGTATCAGTTTGACATGGAAAGCTTTGGGCAGACTATAAACTCTCTGTCACTTTTGCATGAACAAACATTTTCCTCTGTTCATTCCATTAAATCCACTAAATGAATCATATGAAAAGGAAACATGGAAATAAAATATAATCTATGTCCATTCTTCAATAATGCCATTAGATTTATTTAGAGCCTGTATTGATTTTGTATATTATTTCCAATTGGTCTGTGCGCTTATCCTCCATTCGATCCACTAGGGGACCATGTGTGGTCCCTGAAGAAACTCAACCCTGGCCTTGCATATGCCCTTCAAAAATGCAGAAGGGTGGGCATCTAGTGTTTCAGACAACCCTTGTTCATTCCGTCCAAAAAGTCACAGCAGCAAAAACCTTCTGGTAGGATCGCAGGATCTGTTCTCTGGTTGAAACCATGGGCACTCCTGAAGAGAACGAGCAGCCTCAGCCGTCAGACATCACCGTTTTCGGAGCCAACTGCACCCTTCATGGGCTCAGCCACATCTTCCTGCCCGGAGGAGTCACCATCCGTCGCTTGCTCTGGGCTTCTGCCTTCATAAGCTCGCTCTCCATCTTCCTCTACCAGGTAGCTGGAGCAGTGATGGAGTATTACCGGTATCCTCATGTCACCATCTTGGACGAGATGGACAGCCCACTCATGTACTTCCCAGCCATTACCCTTTGCAACTACAACAGTTTCCGGCGCTCCAAGATGCAGCGGAATGATCTTTTTTGGATGGCAGGGCTTCTCGGTGTGGAACAGAGCGACTTTGATGATTTCATGGCTGCCCTGGGACAACCGGTGGATGACAGCAAGTTTTTTCCAAGCAAGACATTTAACATGCTGGAGTTTGTGCAGAGGACAAGCCATAACATCGAAGAGATGCTTCTGGACTGCAAGTACCGGGGCAAGGACTGTGGACCGGAGAACTTCACTACGGTAAGTAAAGGCTTGGGCACCTTCTCTACTTAAGGAAAAGTTTTTCTGGTGGTCTTCTTTTCACTAATCGTTTGCCAAATACCGCTGGTTGGTTTCAAAAGATGATTAAGTTATTAGGTAAGTACTTAGATGTATTTGTTACCTATTGTATTACTAAGATGATGGACAAGGACATCCGATATTGAATTAACCCAAATTCTCCTATTACTACTACTATTATTAACCACAACTGGAATAATATAAATTAATTCATTCATTTTCACCCACTGACATGCTTTTGGGAGGAAGCCGGAGGAAACTCACATGAACGGGGGGAACATGCAAATGTTCAATAACCCAACCTCAAGGTCAAACCGGTGATTCTGGAACTGTGAGGCAGCAGTGTTTCTTTGTTTTCAAATGATTTGACGCTGCAAAAAAATGTGTGTGTGTGTGTGTGTATATATATATATATATATATATACTGAAAGTTCTGATGTGTGTGCTATGTTGAAGAGCTATGTTATTTTGACTTAATAACTTGTTACTTCATGGTTACTGTCATTAATTTAACTTAACATATTGTTATTTTGACTTAATATATTATTTCAACTTACTATCATGAAGTAGCGTATTATGTGGTTATTTTAACTGTAATGCTGAATCATTATTTTGACTTCTCTTAAATCTTTATTATTTTTACTTAATTACTTAATTATTTCAAGCTATTGTTATTTCAAGTTTTCTCACTAATTTAAATTAGTTGAGATATTAAATATAAAGATATACCTACCTTGAAATAGTAAGGAGAATAAAAAAAAAGAAGAATTCAAGTCAAAATATCAGGGTATAAGCTATGATGAACTAATGAGATATTGAGTCGAAATAATGACATGGCACTTACACACTTTTTTTCACAACTTGTGTTTCAGGGCTTCTGTATCTTTAATATAGTCAAATTTATTTAAAATTTCTTATGATATTCTGAATAAGATACAATTTAAATATAAGATTATTAAGCCCATTCTGTTATAATTTTAATTAATTTTAATTATTACTTTCTAGAAATAAATGCCTGAAAAAAGAACACGTTGATAGAATAACTTTGATATTAGAAATAAAGGTCTAAAATAGGGTTTGTAATCATCTTGGAAATATTATATAAATTTGACTATATTTAAGATGAATTTACATGTTTTTTTTTACATGTTTACCAATGATGGCCATGAAGTTGCGAGCATAAACTTTAACTATACAAATATTAGAATATATCAAAATCTTTAGCCAGAATACACTAAGTCTACAAGCATTAATCCACAGTGAGTAATTACGACTCCGTCAAGACTCGCACTGAGAGAAATGAGGACTGGCAGAGATGTGCACAGGCGAATCCAAGTACCTTAAACCCAAAAACTTCCAAGAGTCAAAAATATAAACCCCACCATTGACCCCAATATCTTTTTACCACAGTAACAATAAATTCCAATCATAAAGGTCTCATATTGCATCTAAGTTCTCACCTCCAGCACTGCGTGTGGTAGGAAGTTTGCAATTCAATAAAATGCACCAGTGATTTGAGTAATGAAAGTGGGGATTTTTTCACTCTTGGTTGAAGACTAGCTCTTGCTCTTGATACTGCTCTCAGGTCATCAGATCTTTCAAATCTTGATGTTGCCATTATTATTAATATTAACTTTTTTTAAACATGGAATATCAAATTCACAACTCCCTGTGATCTTGGAAGTGTTCATATTTGTATTTATCATTCTGGAAGAATCAACCTTTTTTTGTGCGTTTGTGTCTCATAGAGGTGTGTCGCCATAGCTGTATCTGTTGAGTCCTCCAAATATCCTGTGTTCATATTTAACACAATTTGGATGTGGCCTAGAGTGGAAATGATTTTTTTTTTTTTTTTAACCACTATGCCTAGGGAAAATAGCTGTCACCATGTTGGTGAATGCTGGTTCTGACAGTTCCTGAACCTCAGCTACATCATTCAGTTCATAATGAGTTCATTAATGAGCTCATTTTATGTTGGCGTTATATGGTTAAGGATTATACAAACCAAATTCCGGAAATGTTGGGACTTTTTTTTTAATTTGAATAAAATGAAAACTAAAAGAATTTCAAATCACATGAGCCAATATTTTATTCACAATAGAACATAGATAACATAACAAATGTTTCTTCTTCTTCTTCTTCTTCCGGCTTTTCCCTTCAGGGGTCGCCACAGCGAATCATCACTCTCTACCTATCCCTATCTTCTGCATCCTCAACACTTGCACCCACTAGCTTCATATCCTCATTTATTACCTCCATATACCTC
>CM074945.1:10903552-10920671 GCA_037577455.1 Pangasius macronema | reverse complement strand
TTAAACTGAGAAATTTTACAATTTTATGCACAAAATGAGCTCATTTCAAATTTGATGCCTGCCACAGGTCTCAAAATAGTTGGGATGGGGGCATGTTTACCATGGTGTAGCATCTTCTCTACTTTTCAAAACAGTTTGAAGACATCTGGGCATCGAGGTTATGAGTTTCTGGAGTTTTGGTGTTAGAAATTGGTCCCATTCTTGCTTGATATAGGTTTCCAGCTGCTGAAGAGCTCGTGGTCATCTTTGACGTATTTTTCGTTTAATGATGCGCCAAATGTTCTCTATAGGTGAAAGATCTGGACTGCAGGCAGGCCAATTCAGCACCCATACTCTTCAACTATGAAGCCATGCTGTTGTAATAGCTGCAGTAGGTGGTTTTGCATTGTCCTGCTGAAATACACACGACCTTCCCTGAAATAGACATCATCTGGAGGGGAGCATATGTTGCTATATCTTTCAGCATTCAGAGTACCTTCCAAAACATGCAGGCTGCCCATACCATATGCACTTATGCACCCCCATACCATCGGAGATGCTGGCTTTTGAACTGAATGCTGATAACATGCTGGAAGGTCTCCCTCCTCTTTAGCCTGGAGGACACGGCGTCCATGATTTCCAACAAGAATGTCAAATTTGGACTCGTCTGACCATAGAACACTTTTTCCCTTTGAAACAGTCCATTTTAAATGAGCATTGGCCCACAGGACACGACGCCACTTCTGGACCATGTTCACATGGCTTCCTTTTTGCATGATAGAGATTTAGTTGGCAGCTGCAGATGGCACAGCGGATTGTGTTTACCAACAGTGATTTCTGGAAGTATTCCTGGGCCCATTTAGTAATGTCAATGACAGAATCATGCTGATGAGTGATGCAGTGTCGCCTGAGGGCCCGAAGACCACAAGCATCCAACAAAGGTCTTTGGCCATGTCCCTTATGCACAGATATTTCTCCAGTTTCTCTGAATCTTTTGATGATGTTATGCACTGTAGATGATGAGATTTGCAAAGCCTTTGCAATTTGACGTTGAGGAAAATTGTTTTAAAGTATTCCACAATCTTTTTACGCACTCTCTTACAGATTGGAGAGCCTCTGCCCATCTTTTCTTCTGAGAGACTCTGCTACACTAAGACTTTTATAACTAATCATGTTAGAGACCTGATGTCAATTAATTAGTTGCTAGATGTTCTCCCAGCTGAATCGTTTCAAAATCTCTTGCTTTTTCAGCCCTTTGTTGCCCCGTGCCAACTTTTTTGAGACCTATAGCAGGCATCAAATTTGAAATGAGCTCATTTAGTGGATAAAAGTGTAAAATTTCTCTGTTTAAACGTTTATCTATGGTCTATTGTGAATAAAATATTGGCTCATGGAATTCAGGTTGTATCAGTATAAAAGTTTTTCATACCACTGGACTTTGGGCCAAAAAATGGTCCAAATGGAACCACTGCTAATGCATCATTTCAATTTTTGGGCTAGAAAACATTCAGTCTCCTTCTGTTTGGTTCTTTATAATGCCTGACACATGGTCTTATCAAGGTTGAGTTCTGGCAGCCTGACTGGGATGAGGTCATCGCTGTCATTGCAGATAAACTGGTGTATTGGTCTGTTAATAAATACCTATCAGGCATTTACCTTTAATTTTTTTCCCAGCATTCATTTTACAAACCACAGGCCATCTTGAATTAGCTCTAAGGTTGTATATCACATCCTGCTTGCTAAATATTCCTTCATAAATAGAAAGTGCATCTTTTTATGTGGGTAGTGAAATCTGTCATGCCCTTGCCGTGACCAGGCATTGTGTTACTGCTGAGTATCAGGAATCCGAGCCTCCGATTCTGCTCCAAAGGCAAGGAGAAATTAAAAATGTATGAATTCTTCTGTACCATGTGCAAATGTTGCCATGAGAGCCGACTTACTTTCAGGAAGTGGACCGTTAAATGAAACCTCTGTTTAGGGAGATGTGCAGAAGAGATGTCTGCAGGTGATGCTCATCATGGTGCTTTATTTCATTTCCAGATGTTGTTTGTTTCTGACAGCACCATCTAAGTATCTCTTTACGTTAATGTTGTGCTTCTTTTAATTAGAAGGAAATGCATCTGTCTTTTGAGCACTCTAGACCTCATCCCAGGGTAATTGCATTCTTGGCCTGAAAGCATGCACACATTATAGAAATCGCTCAATAATGAGTAATAGTCAGAGAGTGGATATTGTCTTTCACCATTGCAGTAAATAATCAGTCAGTAATACGAAAGAAAATATTGATGCCACACAATGGAACACATTATAAAATGAGCAATAACAGTCATCCAAAGAAATACAGGGTGAAAACTTTACCACAGGATGCTACATGCTACATTCGGCACAGTCAGACTTCAGCATGAGGCTTTGAATCAAGTTTCACTTCAGTCTTTCAACAAAATTTATTATGGTGCTATAATTACATAAGAAACCTTGTAGAACAAGTTTTGGGGGGGGGGGGGGGGTGCATTAAGTGTCATGTCATTGTTTTGACTTAATATTTCAATACGGTATGTTATTTTAACCAAAATTGTTATTTCAAAATACGCAAGTCATGCAAGTCATTATTTCAACTTAACACTTTATTTCAAACTTTTTTTTTAATTTTTCAATTATACCCCCCTAATAACAACTCCCCTGTGTTTTTTTTTTTTTTTTGGCAATTTTTTTTTTTTTTTTTTTTTTTTTTTTTTTTTTTTTTACTAAAGTTAATTAGATTTCCATGCAACCAAAACACGAGACTGGGCAGCACATTGGAGCTTTTCTTGATTTGTACACTTCTACTGAATAATAAACGTGGTGGCCCTACAAAAATTTCAGTAGACATAAGGGTTTGATCTGAACAAACTCGATCTGAACAAACTGTAAAGACTAATGAAAATTTTTGCCAATTCAAAAAAGAGAGGACTGGCAGCTTCCTTTTGTCCCGAGTTCCACAGTCGGTAGAGCTGGTGTGGGATAAAGAGCTATTTGAGTTATGATTCATTTAATGGTCATGGGTATTGTTAGAATTATTCTTATCTGTGCAGCCTACACTGTTTAGTCACATTATTCAGCCTATGATGTAGTTGATTTTTCTTATTGTCATTGTCTTTCCCTCCCCGTGTGTGTGCGTGTGTGTGTATATATATATATATATATATATATATAATATATATGTGTGTGTGTGTGTGTGTGTGTGTGTGTGTGTGTGTGTGTGTGTGTGTGTGACTCATAGCTCCAGGTTCCCTGGTTCAATCCTGAGCTTGGGTTACCATTACTTTTAGCATTAGACATTGTCACAAAAGAGCTTTATAGAAACCAGGAAGTAGATTTAGATCCTTATTGAGGAAGCTTGGGATAATGGTGGCAAGAAGAAATCTTGAGAGAGGAACCAGACTCAAAAAGAAACTTGTCCTCTTCTGACTGACACTGGGTTAGTAGATTTATAAATTATTACAGTATGTGGGTGTGAATAAAGAGTACAGAAGAGTCTTCATGATTACAGCAGTTCTTCTTAGGTACAGTCTACAAATTTACAGATTATCCAGTGAAGCAAGGGTGAGCCATGGACATCAACTTTTTTTGAGAAGTACAAATCTTTAGGGTATCCATGTGTGACTATCCACAGCAGCAGAAGGTGGATCATGAGAGCAGAAGCTTCATCCAAAAGTAGAGAATCAGGAGGGATCAGGAAGGTCCAGAGGACGAGAAGCATCAGAAGAGTAGAATGGCTGTCTCAGGGTCAGGCACTGGCATCACGTACAACAGAGAACAGACTATTATGGACCATCTTATCTTATAGTGGTTTAAAAGGGTGTATGTTGTGATAAGGGTACAAACAGAGCCTTGTGGAACATACTGAAGTCATCACTAACATTTCCAAACTGATAGTGGTCAGTCAGATAAGACTGGAGCCAGGAACTCCAATAAACTTTTATAAAAAACTCCAATAAACTTTTATAAAATCCTTAACTCCCATAAACTTTTATAATCTGCCTAGAAGAATATTGCAATGTAGCATATAAAATTCTGCACTGCAGATCAATTAATACAAACAAGGAGACACAACCCTGATCTGAAGTCTGTAGTAGGTCATTTACTACTTTAACCAGTGCTACACATCAATACAGGGATGAAACACTGACTAAAATATTTCATGTATGTGATTCAGGTATGAGCACAGCCATCCTTAAAGCTGACCTTAAATCCTTCCTGTTTTCCCAGGTTTTTCATCCATCATAATCATACACTGTAATGTTTATAGTTTGATTAGTGGTTGTTGATCTAGATATTATATGTTACATGTTTTATCACTGTTATATTTGTTGTGAAGAGATATCCATAAGTAGCATATAAAGAGGGAAAAAAAGAAGTAGCCCCAGAAGACAGCATTGGGGGAACACCAAAATGTACTTTTTTATGCAAAGTCATTTACAAGCAGATTGTGGTTAGTCAGCAAAGACCTAAGCCAATAAAATAGTAAGAGATTCATTCCCTTAACTCCAAAAAAATTTTCTAGTCGATCTACAAAAGCGATAGACTAGCAAAATTTGGAAGAGTATTGTGTAGAATGTTATGATCTATGGTATGTAAATCTGCTCTGATCCCACTTTTAGGTCATTTACTACTGTAACCAGTACTATGATAGTAATGTGATGAGGCCTACATCTTGCCTGAAATATTTGATGCGTAATGTTTGTAGTTTACTTGATTGTTAATCTTTATATTACATGTCGCTGTATCATTGTTGTTTTAAAGAATATTACTAGTGTATTAATAGTGTATTAAAAATAAAGTGTTAAATATATTTTCCCATGATGAAAACTACACAATACCTAAATAATAATTCAACATTCTACTTAAAATAACATTACATTTTGTCATATACTCCATGGTAATATATAAAGTCATTTCTTGAATGGAAAAAAAGATAACATCAGAAGATAACAGTTTGACTGGACAAAGGTGAACATTTTTCCCTTCATCTTTGTACACTTATTGTTACTGTGATATATCGTTATGTCCCTTTTATCTCTGATTTCTCAAATAAGTATTTCTTCAGATGCATTTCCACTGTCATTAGAGACAGCCGTATGAGAGTAGTGAAATTATCTTTCTATAATTAAATAACTTTCTACAAGTGACAACTGTGACATCCGAGTACTCAACACATTGTCCTAAAGTTTTTATTTGTCACTAATTCATTAATTTTGTGATGTGATTTTGCTCACTGATCTCTGCCTCAACCTTAAAATTGAAACTCAGCCATGGTGTATTGTGATTGGGCTGAGATTAAGTTAAGGGATTTCTTCAGAGAGCAAAGCTGCACCTTTATCTGCCTGAGATTTATTGACTTGAGACCTGGGGATTAACCACGTTCAGTGTTTGACTTTAGCAGATAGACATACTTCACACCTAGAGATGTTGGACTTGAGAGAGGTGTCTGCTATGTCTCCCACCCCACCCCAAAAGGAAACCATAATTGCTCTTAATAGCCTGCACTGTTTTAATTAAAATGAGGGTAATGTTTCACACTCATCTAAAAGCCACTCTAGAGTTCATGATTACGCCGTGTTAGGCTGTTAATTTGATTTTGCGCCAAAACATCAATCAGATTGTTCCAATCCATCCATCTTTAATCTGTCTCTGCTTGGCTGGTTATAATGAGCTTTGTTAAATTGACAACAAAATGAATTCACTAACCAAAGCTCATCAGTCATAACAGAGTCAATATATGATGCTAAATACAGTGAAAATAAAAAGTCTACACGCTCCAATTGAATGAGGTTTTTGTAATATTAAGCTATAAATCAAGATAAATCTTGTTTTCCATGTGTCCTTGAAAGCCGCATGATTCTATAGAAAAACAAGTCGATAATTTTTAGACAAAAAGTAATTGAAATAGTGGAGGCTGTAGCTGTGTTCAAAGTAGGTTAGGTGACACAATGCCACAATCTGTATTTGGATTTAAATCCCATGTGTGTGTTTATTTTTGTTTTCAAAAAAGTTAACCAGACACATAGATTCTATATGCTGCTATCAATGAAAGTAGTTCTGATTAACCCCAGATAAAAATTCAGTTCTTCCTGTTCGAATCTCACTCGTGCCACTGCCCTCCCCTGGCTGGGAGTATAAGGGTGCAAAATTGGCCATGTTCTCTGGGTTGGAGGGACATTCACTCTCTCACCTGTCAATCCCAGTGACACTAGCCAACCATGGGCATCTGTGAGCTTGTGTATGTTGAAGAGGGTAGATAGCACTTTCCTCTGAGTGTTCAGCTACCTTGTGACACAGCATGAGCAGAAGTTTGGAAAAGATGCAGTGGCTTAATATGTCTCAGAGTAGGCATGTGTTGTCTTCATCCTCCCTGGTTGGTAGCTGTATTGTGATAGGGGATAGTTGGCTAGTGGGTGGGAATTGGCAAAATTGGAGGAAAACGAGGTAAAAAGACAAGAAAATGTGGTATTGCCAAGTTGATGACAGGACATGGACAGGAGCTGCAGGAATTTCTGCAGGATTGTCTTGGCTTTGGGGTGGAAAAGTAGAAGTGATTTCTCACAAAAGAGCATCCAAGCCTGTCTGAATTTTGCAAAACAATAAAAAATGCATTAAATCACTAAACCACATGGGGGAAATGTCTTATGGTCTGTTGAGAAACAGGTTGAAATTTTTAAAACTTAATTCTATACATAAAAGATATGCAAAGACAACACAGACACAAATGTCTGATAAGATTTATCTTTGTTGTGATGGAAAACCAGAAATAATCAACTGTAACCCTGCTCATTAATGCAATTACAATGCAATCGACCAATCATGTGGCAGCAGCAGAATATATAAAAGCAGTTACAGATCAAGCACTTCAGTCGATGTTCACATCAAACATCAGAATGGGGAAAAATGTGATCTCAAAAAATGAGATTTGACCATGGCATGGTTATTGGTGCCAGACAGACTGGTATCTCAGTATTTCAGAATTGCTGAGATTTTGACACAGCTTTCTCTAGACTTTACAAGGAATGGTGCAAAAACATCAAGTTTACTGCTGATAGAGGAGAATGGACAGACTGGTTGGAACTGAAAGGATATGCTATGGAATCTTGACTCTTTGCAACCGTGGTTAACAGAAAAGCATCTCATCACACCAAGCCTTGAGGCAGATGGTTTACAATAGCAGAAGAGCACATCGGGTTCCACTCCTGTCAATCTACCACAGGAATCTAAGGATACAGTGGACATAGGCTCACCCAGACTGGACAGTTGAAGATTAGAAAATGAGCAAGCAAATTTTTTTTTTCTTCAACTGTCCAGTTTCGATGATGTTCCTAATAAAGTGGCTGGTGAGTGTATATCCATTGTATGTGTTACAGATTTTGGGGTTTATAAAATATAATCTTAGCACCATTTTTAATAAAGTTTGCTTGAATAAGAAATGACTGATGGTTTTGATCAGAGTGACCTTGGGTCTAGCATTACTTTTGTCAGCACAGTTCTCATACTGATCTATATCTGGCCTTGGCCAATAGGGGGGAAGTGTTTCTCCAGCATTGCACCAAATCTTCTGTGTAAACTGAGCTTTCATAGCAAAAAAAAAAAAAAAAAGCAAGATGTCTTTCTGTATGTCTCATACAAAGGAATTCATTTATTGTATGTATTGGGGTTTTATGGTATAATATATTTTATGCATAGGTCAAAGACTAGATATGTCTCTCTTATGATCACAAGGTGTTAGGTTTACAAAAAGGTTTGCATAAATATTATGTCACTTAATTTCAACTTCACTTCCTGTTATATCACAAAAGGGTTTACAGAGGATTTATGCAAATTTGTCATTCAGAGTAAGGGTACAAATTGAATTTTATATTATGGTTAACATTACTGGTGTTTCTATAGTAATAACATATTAGAATGAGTGTGTTAATATTAACCTTAATAAAAAATTATATTTGTAACAGTCAGTGGTAACTAAGATTTGAGAGTTACACTGTCTTGTTTCTCTGTAACAGGATAAGCTGAGTTTTTTTATGTTATTAACTTTGAGAGAGTATAAAAGAGAGACTGTTGAGAGAACAGCTGTTTATTGCTGCTGTAACGTACATGATAAAATGAACTAACTTGCTTAGTGAGCATTAAATGTAATGATAAACATATAAGTACATGTAAATGTTCTTTTAATAAATAAACAATTGTTAGTGTTGGTAAATTGCTGAGGTATAGAAGATTAAACATGATGTTATTGGTAATAATCACCTTCACGGTGGAAACAGTGACTCCATGTCTTCTTGATTATATTCCTATAGCAGCACAACACAGAGGTTTTTATTCCTAATCCTTATAGGAACTGATTTAATCTCGGTCTGTTCTTTAATAAAGCAAAAAGCTTTAATATTGGCAATAGGAAAGGAGACGGTAAATTTCTGGGCTCAGCTGTGAGCCATTTGATTCTTTGGATGAAAGCATGATTTGATCAATAACCATTTCTCACATTTGGTCACGTATCACATTTGTTGTGATGTCTTATTTTGAGTTGTCTTATTTTGTGGACAACTTCAAATTTCCTGTGAGACGCACATCTCATCTGAGACTTCATTATGGCACCTGCTTCTAAAGATGTGCTGCACTAATTAACTACTCTCTTAACAACTCTAAATGTCTTCATTTCTTTTTCACACACAATCATAAGATCCAGATTGTCTGAAGCAGTGGCCCTGACAGCAGGGGGGAGGTCTAAAACCTGTCTCCGACGGAGTGTGTCTGCAGGCGACGTGCCACCTCACCGAGTGACACAAACATTCTGTTTTCCTCTGATAGGGTTCACTCGGCTCCCATGCTCTCGCTCGAGAAGAGCACAACAAGGGCTTTTGCGGCAGGGGGGAAGCGGCAGCTGTTATTCACTGATACAGATGGAATGTTCTCTCTGCAGAGACCGCATCATGGGGGATTGGCACAGGCATCCCAAAGCTAGCAGTCGTTTCAGCTGAAGGCATAGCTCAAACTAAACATCTGTCTTAAAGATCTCTCATTAACCTAAAGTCAAAAACAAAAACAGCCAGTAGACATCTGGACACCAATGGCCTGAAAGTGGATGCATCATGCCAGTAGGCCTACAGTGTTTTTTTAGCAACATTATTAGCAAAAAGAGAAAGAGAGAGAGAGAGAGAGAGAGAGAGAGAGAGAGAGAGAGAATGCTCATATTTTACTCTGCCTTTACAAGAAGTTGACCACCAGAGGGCACTGTTACCAAGATGAAAAAGTCCTGAACAATTTGCTCAAGTGTGAAACCCTATGAAGATGTGTAGACTCATAATGCCATTCGAAACCAGCAAAATGCAGTGGTGCCTTTATTAAAGTGCTTTGTTTAAATATTCGTTTCCTGTAACAATAGCCACACAGACACAATAAGTGCCTGTTCAAGGAGTGGTATTCACACACGTCCCCCTTGAACTTTTTCCACATTTTGTAGAGTTACAAACAGGAACTGAAATGGACTTAATCATAATTATATGTCACAGATCTATGCAAAATAGCCCAACATGTGATAAACCATCCCCATGGTGAAGCATGTTGGTGGTAGCATCTTATGAGTAACCTCTTGGTTGTTTCTCCAATGACTAATGCCTTCTTAACAGTCACAGTTGTGCTGTATTCTTTTCACACCAACAGTGGTGTATCACATCACCATGATTGTGTGCAATCACATCTATGATTTTTGCAACACCACAAAATGTGGAAAATTTCAAGGGGGTTGAATATTTATACATATATAGTATGTGTGAAGAGATGCTTGTGCCGCTTGCTTATACTTGTGCAATTAGAGGCAAATGGAAAGAGTAATTACGTATTTAGTATTTATTTATTTTGTAGCTCAGATACTAATTTGTGGTGAAATTCTGAGAAAAAAAGCCTTGCCATGTTTAAATTCAGGCTTCAGAGTAGTATAGTATTATTAGAAGAGCACTGTCTGTGAATTAGACTGTAAACAGCATTGTGAGCAGTGAAATCAACTATGATGTACAACACAGTATATGTTCACACAATTTTCCACCTCCCCAAAATTATGTTTCCTTGTTTAGTTTTGTGTTAGAGATAGGAGGTCAATATAGCTTTCAGTACACCTTCTGACCTTAAAGTAATATAACACAGGATTCCTAATGTGTTTTAGCACTTGGTTGATTTGTCTCAACAGCAAAAGGAGCTTTAAAACTTTATATTTTGATGGAAACGTAAAGCATATCCTAAAAATGATGATAATGACGTAATAGATTTACACTGTGTGATTATGCATAGTAAGTAGATGTTGGCTCAAGTAGATGTTAGCCAAAAGTACTGGAAAAGATTACATTATCATCCAGATATAACACGAATCTGAGCCCCGAAAATACGTTCCATGAGGTGCTGGAAAGTACTTGGCGCATTGCATAACACAAAGGGCATGCGTTTGAACTCAAATATCCCAAAGGGTGAACAAAAAGCTGTCTTTTCCCTATCCTGAGGGACTACGGAAACCTGATTATAACCGTTTGCCAAGTCCAATGTACTAAACCACTTGGCCCCACTAAGCGCATCCAGTATCTCTTCTATTCAAAGCAAGGGAAAAGCATCCTTGCGAGTTTTGGCATTAAGTTGCCAATAATCCACACATAACCGAATAGAACCATCCTTTTTTTGAACCACCACTGTAATTCACGACGAAGAATGCCATCTCTCACAAAATCTATAAATCTTGTAGCACAGTATCAGGATTTGCAAAACACATATTTAATCACATCCATAAGGGATATGAGAGCATGAGAATACTCTCTCAATGATTCACCTTCAAGTTGTCGTCCCTGGAAGAACTGCTTCTGAAGACTAATATAAGACTGGGAGCACCCATAAACGCTAATAAGTATATTAAATATCTTCTCAGGGTCATCTCGTTCAAAGACTGGGCGAAACCTAACCTCTGTCCTAGCTTCACCATCCAGCAAATCAAAAATGGCCAAAGCCTGTTCAGCATGTGACATCGGACACATAGACAGATGGCGTCGGGTCTCTTTGAACTAATCCTCCACTGTCAAATAGTCTTGTGATAATTTCACAAAAATCCTAGGGCATTTGCGCTCTCTTGGTACATAAACGTAACTTTCTATAGCCCCCATGGGACTGGGCACTGGAGAACCACTTGTGGCACCAACACTTGCAGCAAGTGGCTGCTGTTCCCCCACCAGGGGAACACTCGTAGAAACAGAGGATGAACCCTGACTTACCTCTGATCTGAGTTTAGCATTTTCTACCTGAAGCTCCTGTACCAATTCAGTAAGTGCCCTAAGCTGAGCTGTCACATCCTCATCTGCCATTCTCTATATAAAAAAAAAAACAGAAAGAAAATAATAATGATAATAATGAATACACTCCAAAGCAATTTGCTTTCAACAAAAGACACACAAAAAACTAGATGGACAGCGCTGTTATCTTCTGGCTTGATCCCAATGATTGATTCCTGGAAAAAAAAAATACCCACATACACAAAAACTGGCCCAGACCATAAAAAAACGTTAAGGGTTATCCTGCTGACTACGCCAAATGTGATGATGCACAGTAAGTACTCTTATTCACTGCTCTTGACTACGCTACTCCAATTTTATTTGGGTGGGAGATCCTGGGCAATGTAAAGGGTTTTCCCACACGGCTATTCAAATCAATGAATAATCCTTACGGCAAAATTACTATAAACACAGTTTCAGTTTTATTAATCTCAAGTAGTTTCGCTTAAAAACTGGCTCAATTTACTTATACAAGATGGAAACACAAATAACTACAGAGGATAATATATCACTCTCAAAAAAAAGGAAATTAACACAAAAAATAGATTAATGCAATAAACCCAAAAAAACAAACTTCAATTTTCACACACAGCACCTCAAAGCATAGAATAAACCAAACCACTTCACATATGTGAATGACAGTGAATATGCTTCCTCCCTATACAGTTACAATGAGAAAGGCTGCCAGTAATAGCCTAGTTGACATACATAATAAACAGACCAAACAATAAACAGGCCAGCAACAACAAAAAGGAAAAGAAACAAAATAGACAATTCACAAAAAAACAAAAAAAAAATCAAGGCAGGGAAAACAGTGATCAACTGAGCTGGACAGGAACAAATCTAAAAAGAGAAAACAACATTAAGCAACAAAACACAATTTGTCAACCCATGTTATACAATCCCACATTCTCAATCAGGACAACTAATTTAATTACAATCAACAATATTAAAATGTTAGGTAAACTAGCCTCAGAATAAAAATGAAAATAAATACCTTTGAAACTTTTAGCTGATCACACACCATTAAAGGGTTACAAATCATCACCATATACGTCGTGCAGTATGCTGTACCGTTTGTTCAGCGTCTGCCACTCATCCATCCCAAGATAACCACCATGAGAGAATTTAAGACATCTACAATCGACTAAAAGCAACACATAATTGAAAATTACTCCTCTACAAAAGAAAGTACTACAAAAAAAACGATTTGCTTTAACAGTCAATCAGTCAACACTCACATGCGATATGTAGTGTCGATCATTCAGTATACACCAATTATTAAATTCAGAATAACCAGCATGAAAATATCTGAGACACACATCCAAAAGTCAACTAAAAAAAAAATTGCATGATTACACACCATAACATCATCCCATAAAGTTTAAATAAGTCACTGGCTTTTGACCAGTAGGCGAGCAGTAATATAAATACCTCACAGATCTAATCATACAAATGACCAAAGAATGAAATAATGCTCTCGTCAAAAAAGAATAACATTCATAAAACGACCTACCCGAGATTGTTCTTCCAGCGACAGACAACCACCTACATGCCAAACAATTAAAAAGCAGCTCGTCTGCTGATCGGAATTGCGTATTTAAGGGAATCCTGCCTACTATCGTAGATACAACAGCGTCTCCTTGTGGCTTGGCTACAACTGCATTATGTAGATCATTATTAATATAGTAAGGAATAAACATTCCTTACAGCACATTTTACCACAGCAATTTGCCAAAACAAGCAACATTTAAGTTATTAGAGAATGAACAGTCAAACCTTTTGTTATAGCTTTACTATTACAATGGAGACTCCTTCCATAAAAATTAAACAAACATTTTCTTACATAAAACTTCACCGTGTCAAGTGGTTTTATTGTCATTTCAACCGTATACAGCTAATACAGTACACAGTGAAACAAAACAACATTCCTCCAGGACCATGGTGCTACATAAAACTGCACTGCAAGAGATTACACATTACTACATAAAGTGCACATGCAGACGTGTGCAAACAGCACAAGACAATACAATAACTACTAAAATAGGACAATAGGCACAGTAAGACAGTGCTTTCCTCAGCCTTCCCAGAAAGTAGACATGCTGCTGGCCTTTCTTGGGTATGGAGTTGGTGTTGAGGCACCAGGTGAGGTTCTAGGCCAGGTGAACAAAGAATTTGGTGCTCTTAACGATCTTCACAGAGGACCCGTCAATGTTCAGAGGAGAGTGGTCACCAGCCATCTCTTTAGTTTTGTCCACATTCAGAGACAGGCTGTTAGCTGCACCTCCTTTCTGTATGCTGACTCACCGTTCTTGCTAATGAGATCCACCATGGTCATGTCATCAGAGAACTTGATGATGTGGTTCGAGCTGTGCATTGCTGCTGATGTCAGCAGAATGAACAGCAGTGGACTGAGCACACAGGCCTGGGGGCACCAGTGCTCAGTGTGGTGGTGTTGCAGATGCTGTTCCCGATCCGGACTGACTGAGGTCTTCCAGTGAGGAAGTTCAGGATCCAGATGCAGAGGGAGGTGTTCAGGCCCAGTAGGTTCAGTTTTCCAATTAGCTGCTGCAGAATGATTGTTTTGAATGCTGAACTAAAGTCTATGAACAGCATTCGATGGAGATGGAGTCATCTGCTGAGCAGTTGGGATGGTATTGAATTGCAGGAGGTCCAGTGAGGGGGTGCAGCAGGCTCTTGACGAGCTTCTGAAGCACTGCATGACGATGGGTGTGAGTGCAACTGGACTGTAGTTGTTGTAGCAGGACACTGAAGACTACTTCAACACGGAGGCGATGGTGGTGGCCTTGAAGCACGTTGGAACAAAGATGTCAGTGAGAACATCCACCAGCTGGTCTGCCCATCGTTTGAGCACTCTCCCAGGAATGTTGTCTGATCCAGCAGCCTTCTGTCAGTTAACTCTGTGTAGAGTTTTCCTCACATCAGCCATGGTTAGACATAGCACCTGGTTTTTGGAAAGAGGGGTGGTCTTTGCCGTCACATCATTCTGTGTCTCAAACTGAGCATAGAAGTTGTTCAGCACATCCAGAAGGGAGGCATTACTGTCACAGGCAGATGATGATGTCCTGTAGTTGGTGATGGCCTGGATGCCCTGCCACATGTCGCCACTGTACTTGAAGTGGCTGTGGATTGTCTTGGCATATGCGTGCTTTGTCTCTCTGATGGCCTGGGACAGTTTGGCCCTTGCTGTTCTTAGGGCCACCCTGTTGCCTGCTCTGAAGGTCGAGTCTCAGCTTCTTGGCAGTGCATGTACCTCTGCGGTCATCCATGGCTTCTGGTTGGAGCGTGTCGTGATGGTCGTGGAAACAGTGATGTCATCATTGCATTTGCTGATGTAGCTGGTCACTGATGCCGTGTATTCCTCCAAGTTGGTTAGGTCACCAGAGGTTGCACCTTCCCTGAATGTGTGCTGGTCAGTGTGCTCACAACAGTCCTGAAGAGCAGAGACAGCTCCTGCTGGCCAGGTTTTCACCTGCTTCTGAACCAGTTTGCAGCATCTGACAAGCAGTATGTATGCTGGGATTAGCATAAGAGAGGTGGTCTGAGGACCTGAGGTGGGGGCGGGTATCCGACCGCTACAGGCCGGGGATGTATGTGTAAACAAGATCCAGCATGTTCTCCCCTCTCATTGCAAAGTCCACATGCTGATGGAATTTAGGGAGCACTGACTTGAGATTTGCGTGGTTGAAATCTCCAGCAACAATAAACAGTCCATCAGTGTGTGTTCTGCAGTTCACTAATAGCCCTATATAGTTCACAGAGCGCCTCCTTAACATTAGCGCAATGAACAATCATTACACATGTTTTTAATCTGTTTGTTCTGACCAGTCAGATTTGAGAATTTAAGAACAGCAGTTATACCACCTTGCCTTTGAATTCTTGAATCTGATTGGTCAGAAGATGTTGATTAATTTTCTGTAACATCAGCTCTAACAGTAGTTTAAATCATGGGTTTATACAGAAGGACTGACAATGTTGCGGTGTTTGGTTTTAGAAAAAGAAAGAGTGTAAGAGAGGCAGATGAGGGAACAACTGTTTATAGCTGCTATAATGCAAGTGATAATGTTTTTTATGGGTGCTCCCAATGTTAATCAAAAGTATATGCATTATACAAAGTACAATGTGGTGTTCATTAACTGCTATAAAAAACTGTATCTCAATTCATTAATAAATGAATTAATAAAAACTCATATTTTATTCCTTACTTAATGCAGTTTGGGCACACTCCTACAATACATCTTCCATTTAAACTGCATTAAGGAATCATAATAAATCATTAGGCAATGCTCCATCTCTAAAATGAAATTTTAAAAGAGGTTTTGGCACATTTGTGCAAAAAATGTTAAATGTGTGCAGTAGGTTTTGTTTGTTTGTTTTTTAAAAATTAACCAAGCATCTTTTTCAATACAATCCTACAGATAGGATACAGGATAATCAGTTACAGATAGACTGGTAGTCAGCATTGAACAGTGAGACAGACTCTGTATTCAAGCAGTTGGCTAATTAGCTGTGTGGGTAAGGCTAATGGTCAAGCACTCCGCTCGTTGCCTTCGGCCAAATTGCAGTAATAGCATAATTTATATGTGCCTTCATGATTGATCCAGGCAGTAGTTAATTGGATGTAAGGCTGGGGACCTTTTGGCTTTATGACTTGAGAGTTTTGAAAATACTCTTGGCAGCAGTAAATGCATTTACAGAAAGGCTTCACTGAAAAAAGTAAGTCTATTGTTTTATCAACATAGCTTTACTGATAAAACTGTTTGTTTACTGACAAAACTCCTCTTCAGTTGTGAATAATAAATGAAGTCTTAGGTTGTCAAGCTTTTGTTTTGCGAGAATCAAAAAAATAATAATTTTTTTGTCACTAGAATTGTTGTAATTCAGTCACAACATTGGATTTGTGTCTTTGTTATTTGTTCCTGCGATAATATCAATGAAAAAAAGCTGATGTTCATAATGTTGAACGATGACAGTCTGATAGAATTGTTCTACCTCATTTCAACTCAAAGCATTTTTTTCTTCAATTGGAGCTTTTTTCTTCACCAGCAGATAGCCAATACATTAAATCTACAGAGTTTACAGAGCTAATTTAAACAGTCTTTGATTCAAAAACTGAATGAGTCATAATGCTGATGTGAAGCACTGATGAATTCCTGATTCTGATTGGTCAAAAGTTGTTATTCTATAACTGCAGCTCTGGCAGTAGTTCTAGATACGAATCACAGGTTTATACTAACGCACTCGTTCAACTTACACATGGACTTGTACTACAAGCTTCACATAAATTGTTAAAAACATTTCATTGTTGATATAGTGAAGTTCTCTTTGAGGAGATATTTATTTAAAATTTATGGAAGGAGTCTCCAGTGTCAATGCTTTGTAACAGAGCTTTGTCACAGATTTCCCCTTTGCATTGAGGTTCCCATGGCAATCTAGCCATGGGGGTCACAGTCCAGTGACTTTTGTGCCGGTCCCAAGCCCAGATAAATAGTGAGGGTTGCGTCAGGAAGGGCATCTGGTGTAAAACATTGCCAAATTTAATCATGCGATTTGTCAGTACTCCAAATTTCATACCGGATCGGTCGAGGCCCGGGTTAACAATGACCGTCATCGGCGCCGTTGACCTACAGGGCGCCGGTGGAAACTGGGCTACTGTTGGTCGAAGACGTAGAGGAGGGAGGAGAGTGCGTAGACAGAGAGAGAAGACGAAAAGTAAGAGTGTAGGACTGAGAATAGGAACTCTGAATGTTGGTACTATGACAGGGAAAGGTAGAGAGCTGGCTGATATG
>CM074945.1:10852572-10903452 GCA_037577455.1 Pangasius macronema | reverse complement strand
GAAGAGGAAGGCCAAAGAGGAGGTATATGGAGGTAATAAATGAGGATATGAAGCTAGTGGGTGCAAGTGTTGAGTATGCAGATAGGGATAGGTGGAGAGTGATGATTTGCTGTGGCGACCCCTAAAGGGAAAAGCCAAACGAAGAAGAAGATCCAATGTCTTGCTGTTTTCTTTATCCTTACCTCATAATCAGACATTCTCTGAATTTTATTTTATACTTGGAGTGGAAAGATCAGATTCAGCTGGGCTAAGCCATCTGTGCTAAACCATCTGTCTTTAAAGATAAACAGACATCAATATCAGGTTTCATTTGTTGTCATTCACATCAGATATCATATTTGTGGTTACAAGCAAGAAGCAAGGCTCGGGCTGATTTCTTTCTAGCCCAGACTGTAGATTTATCCTTCTCATAATGTCATCAAGCTGTTGATAGATATTAGATTGTAGCCTCCTATCTAATGTCACACACTACGTATGATATGAAAGTACCAGATCAGATATCACTCAACTAATATGTGAATAAACATATATTCAACATATATTTGATGAGTACAGCTCTACAAAATGTCAGTTTTTTAAAAATATGACAGTTTCTTTGTCTGTCTTCTCTAACGACCTGCCATGCTGATCCTCCACAGATGAAACGTCATATGAAGCAGGCATCAAAGTCCAGATCCACAGCCAGGATGAGCCGCCCTTCATAGACCAGCTGGGATTTGGTGTGGCCCCTGGTTTTCAAACTTTTGTTTCATGTCAGCAGCAACTGGTACCTAATGCTATGCCTATTGCACACAACCCCCATTTTCACACTGTCTGCCTGTGCTCGCCTGTTTGATTCATACTCTAACTCCTTTAACTCATTTAGTTAGTCCTGGAGAAAACCAAAGACAAACATACCTACAGTTCAGAGCCAAAGGGAATTTGGGAATTTACCTAGGATAAATTTAAGTGGTATGCATGTTTATATTGTTTGGTTAAACTGTGTCTCACCTTGCAGGCCAAACAAGTATTCAGAGTATTTAATTACACATACAGAATGAAGATTTAATACCAAAATTGTGCACATCACTATTCAGATCACAGACGTAAGTGCTATTCAGAAATCATGTGAGAATTACACACAGAGTGGCTTTTAAGTAAAACAGAGTCATGTCTCAGTTATGTATGATTCTGACATTGAACCTTTTTTTAAATTCTGATGTTGCGTATTTTCCATGATGCCAGCTCGAGTGGGGAGTACTATTAAATCTGACAATTTGCTGTAAGCATAGTGTGTCACCCTGAAATTCCTATTTTGGCTAAAAATACACTCAAAATAACTATGGAAAACCATTTGAGGCCAATATTATATGCATAAATATGACTCTCTTAATAGTATTAGTATTAGTAGTAATAGTATCATCCCTTGAAAGTGCATGAAAAGTTTTGTTTTGTTTTTTTTTTGTATGAAGCACATCAGAGGAAACAGCATCTTAATTGGAGACATTGCATTATCAAAAGGAATTACTTTTTTATGGATACAATTATGATTAAACTTAAACTATAGTAGATCAGTGTTTGGTCAGCTTATCCTTCAAACTGTGAGCACATTTTCATTACAGGAGAGCACATCAGTTGAACAAAAAAACATATATAGGTTATTAAAAAGTGAATTAAAAGCATGCTAAAATAGATGATATGCATCAAACACATTTTTTGGCCTTTAACCAATGAAGTTATAGTTTTTCATTTAACTTCTTAAACGTCACATAAGATCTTAAAAATAGGGGAAAGATTCCTGTAAGTGGATAAATCCTTATGCTGGACAGCTTATTTTATTCTATAGTAAATAATGCTAGTTTGCATTATATAGAATTCTGATAAGGTCGCCAAGGCAGTTACTTAGTATTGGGATAAAATCATTTTGTGAATGATGTTTAGCCCAATTTTTGATAAAAATCATGCTTTGAAAAAGACTTTGGTTCTGACTTTGGTTCATGATCGGCAGTCTCAGAAAGAATAATGTACCAAAGACAACCGATGACAAAGTTCTAGTAGAACATTTTGATTCTCAGAGTGTCAGACCTGCTATGACACTTGCCTAAAAGCCATAGGGTTATGAAAACTTATTAGCACCTACAAATATGATAATGGTGATGGTGAAATGTAAACAAAACTTGATAATGGACAGGGAAAAAATATCCTTATTACCTCACACTCACTTTGAGGAATGTTTGTATTTATACAGGGCTGTTTTCTGCATGAGCCTTCAAAGACTGCTGAAATTGTGTGGCCTAAAACAGGTTTTATTTTGCAACCTTGCAACCTTGACAGCCCTGTCTTCTAAACCATACATGAGGAAAGGGTAATGGATGATGTCCTAATCCACTTGCTGGAGGCAACAATGAGATTACAGTGCTTTTTCAAAACTGAATCTAGTGATATGTCCGTCTTAATTGAGGGACTTTTCAAAGAGACACTAACAATAACATTCGATAAACAGTGGACTTTATGCTAGGATGCTGTTGTAGAATTTGGACCCCATCTGTGAACCAGCTGCATGTTCATTATGCATTGTTGAGGACATGAGCCCTTTGGAAGTTGCAGCCCATTGGTTTCTTATTTCCATGGTCATCAGCCTGAGGCACTTTGTGGCAGCTAAAATGAAATCAATACCTGTGATTACCATCAGTCATCAATTGTAATCGATACAAGCATCATTTTCTCACTGGGAACAAAAACTATTCATTTTTATGATCCTAATTTACAGATATGGACAGCATTCTTTTTACATTTGTCATCCGATTTTATAGATACAAACAGCATTCTTTTTACATTTCGGGAGCAGATGTAATTTACACCTTTTACAGGCATTATATTTTCTCCCTCCACTCCTGGAAAAATTCCATCTCTACTGTTTTCAACTGATACTTTAATGCCTCTCTTACAGCCATTCTTGCAATTTTAGAGGCAGATTCCAAATTACAGGCACATCTTGTGTCAGACAGTATTTATTCGACCATTGATTTATTGACAATGTGACATTTTTGCATATATCCAGGATGGTGGCAATAAAATCCCTCAGCCTAATTAAATGAGATGCTGCAATAAAAATTGCAGTTAGTCTGTCTTTATATTTGCATATGCTGTAATATCATAAGCATAATTTCTATAAATAATTTCACAATCCAATATTGCAATGATATCACCATGTTTGAAACGAGACACCTGCTGAGACTCCATATATTATGACCTCACCCTGAGAAATTTATACCAGGTAAATAAGGTCAAGAACTGTTTGCACCCCACTAACCATCACAACTCAGGCTGATTGTGAGCTCAAATCCCAAGACTGTCCAAAAGATACTGTCAGGTTTTTGAGCAAGGGAACTGAAGGAAATGAGAAAATCGAGAAAACTTTTCTAGCTCAGAAAGGAAACTGCAATATAACCCCACAATTTCTTTTGTGACTGCTAAGCTGTTCATGTGTACTCTGTAAATGTTTGTTTGAGATTCTTCTGAAAGGTCCATATGTAGATCCTTAGCACTTTAGTGAAATGCACCATCATATAATTTGTTCAGATCTAATGAGGCGTGCATGGCTTCCAAATGGCACATCTGGCTAAGAATGTGCATCCGATTACCAGAGATATTCCCGGATTCTAAGGACAGAATTGGCTGTGATTTCATGGCATGGGAAGGATGGTTTCTCAATCAAACACTAACAGAACTGGGGAGACTGTCCATACACATTTATTTGTCCAAATATGTTAAAACATGATAATTCCCTACAAATTCCCTCTCCCAGCACCACAAACGCTTCTTGTGCTTGTTATTCATTCTGCACGTGCTTTTGCTTGTGTTTTGCCATGTACATTTGTTTTGGTTTAGGTCTTGTCTCCACCTATGTCATGTTATTGGTTTGTTCTCTTAGTGTATACACCTGTTCTGTGTTTAGCCCTTAATTAGTATGTCTGTTTATTTATACCCTGCTATTTTGTGTTTCATTGCAAAGTCTTGTCGATTGTAGACATGATTTCTGAGCCTTGTGTTTTCTAGTTTTTATTCTAACCTTCATCTGTGTTGCTGTTTACAATCATGGATTATCTTAGTTTGTTGCTGCCTGTATGTACACTAACCCCTGCATTCACTTCTGCAACTTTCACCCATACTTATAAGGCCCAGCAGCTTTAACAGAATGACTAGATTAAACCTATTAACAGTTAGGCCAAAAGGGATAAAAACAAAACCCTGCAAACCCCTTCATAAACACTATTTAGATCTAATTCATGTTCTAGTCAGGTGTACTGAATTTTGGTCTGACCCCATCTATATCATAAATTGAATGTATGGTTCTAAAATACTAAAGTGACTATTCTCAAGGCCTTTTGACTTGGATCTAAGATTTTAGTTTAAATTTTCTCTGGTTTTCTCCACATCATTGTTAACAATGTTTAGCGGTATGCTTATACTTCTGTAGCATTTCTTTGCCATGTCTTTTATTCAAACACATGTTTGGATGAAAAATGGCTACATTTGGCTCCACTGATCTTTATGTTGTCATTCAGTTGGTACTCAGTGATGTCTCCTTTTGCCAAATGTCTTTTCTTTTGCTTGGCTGCTCATGACTGATTTGTTATCGAACAGCACGTTCATACCATTAGTGAATAAAACCGTGTGGTGTATCTCAGCTTCAGTATCTTCCACCGCCCTGGGGCGACTGCAAATCCACTCCTATGAGCTCAGAGTTCTTCTCCACCTACAGTATAACAGCATGTCGTATTGACTGTGAAACCCGGTATCTGCTGGAGAACTGTAACTGCAGGATGGTACACATGCCAGGTACAAACACACACTGTTTACTGTTGTATAAAATCTTGTTCTATATTGACTCTGACAATCTGGCTTTTTTAGAATCACTGCAGTTATTATCTACTGTGATTTGAACACTTTATTAGGCACCTCCACCGTATGCACCCCAGAGCAGTACAAGGACTGTGCAGACCCTGCCTTGGGTAAGAGAACATATTAATAGTTTAAGTAGCATCAAAAATACAATAAGGTACAATTTCCCATTAAAACCTCAACAATTATTAAGACTGTCTGAAGCAATTAAAGGAAAATTCTGCCCTGGAGAACTTGCATACTAATCTTTATGATTAACACACAATCTTCAATGACTTCCAATATTTATTTTATAATGAAATACATTATAAAATGACTTTCATCCACATTTTGGTCTGTTTTCACTTTGGTTAACGGTTTTGTATGTTACCCGCAATGCAGTTCGACAACCTGCTGATAGTGGTGCTGTGGGTTTTGGCGGTGCATTAGTCCCTTAGTCTATCCAGCTCTGTCCTCATCTGTACACTGCTCAAACAGATCAGCTTCCAAAGCTTTCAAAACTTTCATATTAATACCGCCATCAACGCCATCACGTTCATCCTCTTATAGATCGCTAAATAGATGAGCCGATTCTTAATTGCATCGTATAGCTGGAACTTTGATTCCAGTATTTTACACCAGTATCTCCACAAATTCTACCCCAGATTTCTTACTAATGTGCCATTGAATGTCGCTTAAAAATAACAGAAAAGTAAATATGTTTTTGCTCTTTTGTTTTGAGGAGCTAACCGCAAAACCTGACCATTACCCCTTATGTTGTTTGCCAAACACATCACACATATTTTATTATAAATATATTTAAAGTGTTTTAGGGTGGAGTTGCTTGTAATATCCAAATGTTAAACAATTAAAATATTGAAAACAGTTTTTAAAACAGCATGCATTTCACACTTGCGTGGTATAGTTATGTAATATTACTATTCAGAATTAACTAATTTAAACTGATCTGCACTCTACTCTATGTTGTCACAATTCACAGATTTCCTTGTTGAAAAAGACAACAACTACTGCGTGTGCCAGACACCTTGCAACATGACTCGCTATGGCAAGGAGCTTTCCATGGTGAAAATACCCAGCAAAGCGTCTGCCAAATACCTGGCCAAGAAGTTCAACAAATCGGAGCAGTACATTGGGTATGAAATATGCCAGTTTCAAATAAAGATTCATTCCAATCATCTAAGATAAGACCATCCAAGAAGGACTAGGAATTTAATTTCAGGAGCTGCATATTTTTGTAATATACATTGAATAAAACTTGTCTAGTACCCCTTTTAATTAAATACTATTACATACACTGACAAACCACTTTATTAGGAGTATCTATACACCTGCTCATTCATGTAATTATCCAATCAGCCAATGTGATGATGTGATGTGTGCAGCAGGACAGCTTAAAATTCAGATACAGGTCAAGAGCTTCAGTTAATATTCACATCAAACACCAGAATGGGATAAAATGTGATCTCAATGATTTTGACTATGGCACAGTTGTTGGTGCCAGATTGAATATTTCATAAGTTGCTGCTGATCTGGGATTTTCACTCACACCATCTCTAGAGGTTACACAGAAACATTGCATAAAACAAAATACATCCAGTGAGAAGCAGTAGCTGATGAAAGACATGTCAGAAAGGTCAGAGAAGAATGGTCAGATGGTTTTGAGCTGTCAGTAGAGCAACAGTAACTCAAATAAACACTCTATTCAACCATGAAAAGAAAAGCATCTCAGAATGCACAGCACATCGTTCTTGAGACAGATGGGCTACAACAGCAGAACACCACAAGGTTCTGTCAGGAATCTGAGGCTACAGTGAGCACAGACTCACCAAACCTGGATTGTCAAAGTCTGGAAAAAGACCAGAGAACATTTTTCTTCAACTGTCCATTTTGAGTAAGCATGATTGGCTGATTGGATAATTGGTGTGCAGTTGTTCCTATTAAAGTGGCCAGTGAATGTATAATAAATAAGTGCTGTAAATAAACCAGTCTAAAATTGTCCTGACTGTAACACTGATCTTGGTGTTTTAAATATACTTTTTCTAAAGAACACAAAATCAATTCACTCATTTCCTTCTTTACTTGTCTATCTGTTTACAGAGAAAACATATTAGTTCTGGATATCTTTTTCGAGGCCTTGAATTATGAAAAGATTGAGCAGAAGAAGGCATATGAAGTGGCTGGTCTACTTGGTGAGATATTATGGATGAAAAAAACACATTTGACTGATTAAAATTTCCATGTAATTCATTTGCTATTGTGTAAATGTCCTCTTTCAGGTGACATTGGCGGTCAGATGGGGCTGTTTATAGGAGCTAGTGTCCTGACGATACTGGAAATATTTGATTATTTGTATGAGGTAAATTTCATTTCTGTCTCTTTTTTTAATCATTAATCTGCACTAAACCACAGTGGCTTGCAGATGTTCACACCATACTGATTATAAGCTACATTAAGCAAGTAGCTTTTGAAAACAGAAATGTCAGAGAAATGTCAAAAATTAGAAAAATCTGTTAACAATCTCTATGAAGGCCATATATATTGAAAAATGAACACATTCCTTATACGTTATAATGAATTCTAAGGCACTTTGTTCTAAGTATTATAGAATTATGAATTGTTAACATAATGCAGATATGCATGTTTGTAAGACATTATAACGCTACTAGCAAAGAAGCATGGTTTAAGCTTGTTTATTGTTTATTGATCTGTGTCTATTAATATCTGTAGTATAGCTGACTCTTTTGTTCAGTGTTTTATCTCTATTATACTATATACATTACAATACTATAAACATTGTAGGTTTAATGATCATTTTTTAAAATATGTCCAACTTACAGCTTGTAGTGAGTTCAGGAAATATGAAAAAAAAAGAAAAAAATGTTTTTAAATAAACAGCAACATACAGCAACACATTGCTGCACATATTATGATTTTATTAACCATTCATAATGCATAATATATGTTGCTATAAAGTCAATGCATTTTCCTAAATAAGTAGAACATAATGTATAATGCATTATCATTATAGAGATGCCATGCATAGAAAGTGTTACAGAAAAATATTAAAATGGAATATGAGCAGTGCATACATATCCAAACCCTTTCATTCTGGCAAATCTTAATTAAGTTTTAAGTTAATAGTAACTTCATGAGGAAGCCAAATAGTTCAGTGGCCTCTGCCTCTCTTGTCTTGTCAGAATTGAATAACAATGTGTCTGAAAGGTTAAGCATTAAATAAAAGAGCAAAGAACAATCAAAACCAGACAGAAATAAAGGTATCAAAAAGTCAAAAGAGCGGTAGGCAAAAAAAAAATGAAAATGTCTGAAAACCCCTGTATGTACTTTGTAGCACTTAATTAAGAAAGAGAAGAAGCCTGACACAAGTCAAATATTGCCATCCCTCCAAACTGAGCTGCCAGACTAAGAGGAACTAAAAACAGCTTTAAAAGAAATGTGTATCAGCCAACAATTTCTTGAACTCCGCACAAAGCTTCATTGCTGCCCCAAAAGCCGAAAACAAATGCCCAAATGGAATGGTGTACAGCAAACCCAACATCTCTGAAACAACAACATCCCTTCAGGATCATGATTTGGGGTGTAGAAAGCTTGTTACAAGCTTACAAGAGAGCACATTTCCATCTGCTGAAGCCTATGGGGAAATCATTTTTATATAGGACAGTGACTTCAGAGGCAAGGTTAACACTACCTTGAACTGGCTTCACAGTTTAAGTGGTCTGAGTGGCCAGTCAAAGCCATGATCTGAATTCCACTGGGACTAATTATATATGTCAAATATTAAAACTTGAGGCAAGACACATTTGCAAGTTTGAGCAAGTCATTAAGTTGTACTTGATGCAACCAAATATTGAATACTGTGAGCTGGATACTTATGCAGTATGCACATAATTTTTTTAAAGCTTGTTGTTATTTCCATACGTGTCTTGAAGATATTTATTTTAGTCATATAACGTGAAAATATGTCATGAAAAAATATTTAAACCATTTTAATTACATTTAAATAGTTTTGCTTCCTTAAGTTCCAGACCACCAGGGTTTCTAGGACTTCCTTTTGTGAAGTATTACTTCTATGCTCTTTTCCTTGCCAAGTACCAGAATCATCAACTTGTGACTGTGACCTCATGTGTGTAGTCTATGAAAGGTCCCCATCACATTACATTCAGCCTCAAGCGGGAGACACAGCTGTGGAAAAATCTAGATGAAATGAAGTAAGCTCCTTTACTGCATTATCACAGCAGGAACAAAAACATGCAGAAGGTTAGATTGGAGGAGCTTGCAGGAGTTTAATGCAGCTTGCTAGCATACAAAGATGTGAAATTTTCAGCTTGAGACCTCAGAAGGGAGTGCTAATAGATTGTCCCAGAGCGTTCTGTTGATCAGAGGATAATGCACTGCAAGGCTTTAAAACTAAAGCTGGATCCTCCATTGGACAGATGAACAAATGTCATTTTGGAATACATCTGCCCAAGCAAGTGACTTGGGTATTCATCAGAATTAAAGAGTTCTTCTGCAAGAATTGATTAAAGCTATGACCTGATAATAGGTTACACACAGTGGTTGCGATGACAGATACATAGGGCTGAGTACATTGGTACTAGCGCTTAATAAAATAATGGCCACAATGGAACATGCACCCCCAGATTGCTGCCTCCTTCAGTCTGAAATAGATGACACTGGACAAAATCCTAAAGATTATGCAATCAGTATTATTGTTAGTCACATTCTGGCTGAACAGGCCATGGTTCCACCTCTTGTTGATGTTCCTGATGCCCACTACCCATCAGACCAGACCTGCTCTCCCAGATGCAAGGGTCAATATGGTACAACAGACCACATATTATGAAATTATTAGTCTGGCCCCTGGAATGACTCAAGCATACTAGCATGTTCACTAGTCAGGGTCACTCATCACTGTGTATGCTCAATCTACTTCTAATATTGCAAATGAGAACATACCCAGACTATAACAGATAAGGATGTGTTACAAAACCTCATGATGATATATGGCATGATCTGGAACATAAGGATATACAACAGGTTATGTATGTAACCATGGTTTTCTGACTAAATGGAGAGTTTCTCGGGTTGAATAGCCAGAGGATGAGAATGATGTAGCGAGGACCTTTTAAATGGTCCTTTGATGGCTTTGTTATTGGCACAACGAAATGAGCACATGGCAATACTCCACTAGTTCTGAAGGACAGCAGCCTGGCATCTCTCTACTTTATCACTGAATCACAGTTACATATGCCCCCTTCTGTGTTGCAATGATTGTACTGAGTTGATGCTAAACAAATCTCAACATGAAAACAGTGTAAAGATGAAGTCCAATAATTCGGTTACATATTTTACAACCAAGTTCACTGACTGACATTTAGTTCACTTAGTTAGCTTTGTATTTTTGTGTACTCTACTGTAATCTGCCATTTACGAATGTTTTTATAACTCAACACCATAATCTTGTTTCCTTAGGTTTTTAAGGATAAAGTATTGGGCTACTTTCTACGTAAAGGACGGCCACGTCGGAGTGCAAGTGATAATCTGGTAACTGAGCTCGTTCTATACCACCTGCATGTGCATGCTTTAGGTGGAGCTGAGATAACATGACAGAAACAACAGCAAGGTTAGTTTTGTGGTTAGAAATGTGCATCTGAAAGCATAGCTATATTTATTGCTGCATGTTGCTGCTATTTCTTTTGTCTTTGGCTCAAATTCTGATATGGGGAAATGCAGATTAGTGTAATTAAAACATGGTAATTTGTCAAAAGAAACAGGGCTGTGGTTGAATTTCTAACAGTTGCATTAGTCAATGATATCTTCCACTAAGTGATAATTATTTTTTGTGTGCATTCACATGAAACTACAAGAAAGCAATAATATGAGAAAAACTAATAATTTTATATATATATATATATATATATATATATATATATATATATATATATATATATAAATAAAGTTTTATGATATGATGAACCCTAACCCTAACCCTAGATGTCTATGGCCAAGTTGTTATAAAATAATTTTCTTTATTAATGATACCACCAGACAAACACCCTAAAACAGGTTGTTTCCTTTAGGTTATATTTCATTACTAATGGGTGCAGTTCCACTGATGTATATACAAACTTATTTAACTTGTGCAATGTATGCTTATCATACTTAATGGCATAAATAAATTTATTATTTCTATAGGGATTTTTACCATACATTCTCTGAACTGAAATAGGCAAAACACTTTGGGTGACACATTAATTGGTTTGTGTTAAAGCTGCTGTAGTCGATTAAAGTACCATTACATCCTGATCATTGATTTAGCAATCACTAAAATGAGAAAAAAGAAGGAGGCATTCCAGTCTGTCTCACTTTTTTGTTTGTGTAGCTTATACAAGGTTTGTCTATAGATGAACAGGAAGCAAAGTGCTAGTGCAGTTATTGGTATACCTTATAGAAGTAATGGGTTACATTACAAAACAGTCTATGAAATGAATCCAAAAAAGCACTTGTACCAAGCAAGAGCAAAGCTCTTTCAAGCTTCTGGTTTAATTTGGCTTGATAGGTTCTTGTGTAATTTATCATCATCCTAAATTAAGACCTTATAAGGTATAAGACAGTTAAGGGTCTATTGGTGTTTAGTGTTACAAAAGCACCACTGAGGATGTGGACCAACAAAGCAGTTTCATATCTGCTAAGTTCTCATTTACTATCTGTGGCAGGATTACCTGAATATAGTTAATGAATATAGCTTGGTAACTGGTTTGTGCTTAATACTTTGGGGTTTCATGCCAAGATTCATCCACATTATGCTAATCCACTGCATGTCACCTCTAAATACATATTTCTGGGTTTATAGTTTTGAAAATATTTTATCTACTAACATTTATTTAGCTATACTGACTAAACAAAGTTGCATTTTAAAAGTTCTGTATTAAAATAAGACGCTTAAGTGAAAGTTATCCTTGTTTTCCTCATCCTTTATATTCACCAGTGGATGCTGTAAGATCCAGTTCATTAAGACTTGTTCATGCATTTTTAATGTTAATGCTATTATTCATTAAACTTCACAGAAGTCAACATTGTTTTAAAAAGGATGAATGGATCATTACTTACTCCGCATTGTATAATTTTGTTTGGTCCAGGGTTGGGGTCAGTTCAGATTCAATTCAGCAAATTTCAGACTTGAATGGAGGCCTGATGAAGGATCCACATTGACATTTAACCTGATACTGAACTGAACCCATACCTGGTGTGTTCATCCTCATGTCTCTCCCCGTCATGTGTCTTCCAGGACTACTCTGAGAACCCCACCAGCCCTGGTGTCACGCCTAATCATACCCCCAGGTAGCTGGCCACTGACAATCCTGCAGATACTGTACATCCTCTTAACCTGTCTAACTATAACCCATTCCCATCAGCATTTCATTTTTCAACCCCTTTAATATCCTTCTCTGAGGTTCCCTTTTTATTGAGTATGTTTCCTGTAATAATAAATTAATGCAGGAAACTGAGGTTTCCAAACATTCTAAGGAAAGTCTTTCAAATCCTGTAGCCTTCAAGACGGAGATGATGTTTTGCACAAGTTCAGGTAAAGCAAATCCGTGCTATGAATGGATTAGTCTTGCCTCATTTTTGATATTTTTTGCTATTTTCGTAGCAGTCCTCTTTCCCAAAAACTTTGACTGTGGATGGTTGCAAAAGATGTTTACTATATTGGCATTTTTACATGTACAAATTTTAAATATATGGTCATTCCAAATCTGTTAGCATTGAAGCTTTTGGGAAACAGACTTTCTGTGACATAGTATTTTTGTTTGTTTTGTTTTTTTGCATACTTTGCATAGCCCTTAAATAGTTTTTTTTGTTAATTAATCTTGGATATAACCCTACATAATGAGGTTACTATGCAGCCTAACATACATAAATAGTTTTGTGAAACACCAGATACCTCCTTATGCATATGCATACCAAGATCCACAAAGTCGTGTAGTGATGTATGACACTGTATTTGTAATAAATATCACCATCATAGTGCAAACATTCCTGTGAACCTTCTTGCCAAGCCATCCCAGGTCACAACTGACAAGGAACCATGGCAGTTATGGTGAGTTCACAGAACCATAGTTACATATGTAACTAGTGAGGAGGAGGAGACACCAGCATGTCTCAATAGGCATTGAATGGCTGACACCTGGTCCAAATAACACAAAAGGGGACATACCAGGCACAGCAAAGAATGCAGGCTCACCATCACTGAAAGCTGCAAGGTCAGTTGACATTGCAGACAAATCATTCACAGATGATTAAAATGTCCCAGGCTGGGGACTGTGGCAGGTAGAAACACCTTGCCTCCTTTAGAAAGGCAGTAATAGGCCTATGAGACCCATCCACAGTACTGTGGTGTGCCACAATGGGAGATGGGAGACTTCTACTTACAAGGTACATATGCTAGTTGCTCTTGTGTTGAGAAGAGATCCCTGGACTGATTGATCACAGTCCTCCACAGATCACAGCTGGCAATTCTGCCCTAGGGGCCAGACCCTCAGATACAGGTGGTTGGGTACAGGTGAACAGATTTCGCCATCCATTTGGGACAATCAGTCTGTTTGGGTAGGAAACCTCCAGGGAACCAATGTCTTCCCAGCCATCATGGGGCCACAAGCAAGATTCTTTGGCGTAGTTGCTGAATTTGTGTTACAGTATGGGAAGAATCAGCAGTAGAGAATTAAAGATACAACAGGTCATCCTGTCCTTGAGAACCACAACCAGCATTGTGTTGACATGAGATTGATGAAGAGGTCCAGCACACATGGGCCAAACTGAGGAGATTCTGTGCAAGATGCTAAAAGCCTATGAACTTTGTACAGTCCGGATTATAGCTGAGAGTATAGAGGAGAGGACAAGAACCAGTAAAAAAAAAAAAAAAAAAAAAAAAAAAAAACTTCCGGTCCGCCTTCAATTCCAACTGGTTGACGTGTTCCCACCTTACATTAAGGGGACATGTTCACCCAATGCCCCTGTGGTACCACACCATAAGTGAGCATATAGGGGAGGCATCTGTAGTGATTGTCTCTCTTTCTGGCAGTACACTGTTGACAAACAGACTCCTTGTGTTAGAACGCTCTGCAAAATCAGCAGGCCAGTGCTTGGGCTCCTTTCACTGTGACAAGGACGCATTTCAGTCCACAGTATCTTGGGTTCAGTCACAGGCTGATAACCCACTTCTGGACTGCCTGCAGCTCTACCAAGTCTAATGGGATAACCTATGAGGCTGCCATCCATATACATGGATTGACTAGCTAATGCTAACAGATGCTATAGCACCATGAAAATGCCCATAATGTAGATGAAAGACTACTCACAGAGGTAGAAATTAATGGGATGAGGACAAAAGACCTGTACATTCATGATCACATTCAAGCTGCTAAGCAGATAGCCGTCTTGTGTTTATGTAGTTCAACATGTGCAGCAACAGATGTAGTTCAAATAATGCATCATACCACTACGTAACTTTTTGTGAAATGACAGCGTGTATGGGCACATGCACAAGGAGGGGTGGAATATAACTCAATATTATTTGATGTGGTCAGAATTGAAAGTAGTAGTCAGGAATGAGTTGGTTATATACTGTGTGTAACTGTAGTTTTATGAGTTCTGGATGACTTTTAGGTTATCAACCTACAAACAATACATTCCTGTAGCCACATGCATCAATAATCTTAACAGTTATCATAGCCGCCTCTTTAAAATTGTGATAACAACAGGTTCACATCCTCAGAACGCTTCTCATCCATCTTTAATGGTCATTTGGACCTCATAAACCCATGGTTACATGTGTAATAATTATAGTTTGTCCTTCCTAACATTTGGTGGGCACTTGCCTCCCAATGTTGGTAATACCCTCTCCATCTTAAGGGATTTGGTCTTTATGGTGTGTGCTATGAGGTTTGTGGTCTGTGTGCGCTTGACCAAATTTCTGCTTTATAAACTCTAATACCTCTGGATCTACATACCGTTCCAGGTGAATTCTCTGCTGGGCTAGGAAATCTGCAGCCCTGTTCTGTACTACCCACAGGAAAATGAAGTAAAGCCCATGTGAGGATTTGCTCAGATGGTTTTAGCAATTAATCAGACCTCACCCTACTCTGATGGTTTATGTGGTAGCTGAAAAAGGTGTCGTCTGTCTTCATTACCCTTTCAGAAAGGTGCTAGAAATATAGATCTAGGCCTGAGGACACTGATATGCTTCTTCCGCCATAGGCTGTTGGGAATTGGGAAGGTAGTGTATAACTCAACTCACTGTATGCAGAAACTCTCTTATTGCTCAATGAACCTTTGATATTGTTTGAGCTTGAGTAGTGTTTGTCCCTGTAGTTTGCTGGTCTTCAGAAATGTTGTAGGCTGGTGGTGAAACTGAAGGTCTTGGACTTTACCCACTGCATATTTGTCAGGGTTGCCCTATTTGCATATACTTTCCAGTACAAATTCTCTCCTGTCATGCATGCATTATACTGGGCCACTGTCAATGTCAAGGGAGTGAGTCTGGGTAGCTAGTTTAGTTCAGTGGACATGCTGATCATGTCTATCTATGATCTACTGTTTAGACACTTCATTAACATTGTGCCAGGGACAGGAAGTAGATCCTGTTTGTTTTGTTGGTCATATCTGCCAATGGGACTACATCAACAAAACCAGACATCAGGTTAGAAGATGGTAACATGAAGACAATAACTGCTGGCATACAGTCATACAATCAGTATTCCCTGACACGCATACATCAAATTCTTGATACATGTGGCTATGAATTAAAATATTCATAGGTTGACAACGTACATGCCCAAATTAACAGCAAAAACTATATATTCTAGTAAAGATGTAATTCTATTTTTTTAATAAACTGCGTGTATGGAAATCATGATATAACAATCAGAAGCTTTACCAGTTGGTTATAAACAGGAAAGTGGTGACTCCGTGGTTAAGGCTTTGGTTTATAGATCATTAGGTCATGAATTCTAATTCCAGCAACACCTAGTTGCCATGGTTGGGTCCTTGAGCAAGAGTCTCATTTCAGCTCCTACATTCCAACTCCTTTAATTGTAAGTCACTTCAGATAAATACATAAGCCAAATGAGCAGATGCAAATAAATCTTTCCATGTATTGGTAGGAGGAAAGTATTGATATATTCCAGGGACATCCGAGATTTGTGCATGGTATCTTTAAACTGGAGCATTCTATTTATGATGCTTGAATGACTTAAATGATATTCCCCAATACTATCACATAACATTTTATGTAAGGCATTACTAGGTTTACCTGTCCCAAAGAAGTGCTAGATGTTTTTGCCTGCACCAAATATGTACTCTTAATAAAACTAGTAATATCTTTTTTAAATCTTTTGATGTCTTTGCTTGATTTATGCTAGTCATTAGAGGTCTGCATGAAAACTGTCCTGTTTGAAACTGATTATAGCCTTCTTTGGTGGAAATCATCAGTTTAGTCCAAATGCACTACACTAATGCAATAAATGGTTGTTGCACTATTTCACTATTTACATTTCAAAGAGTTCCATTGGCCACTTTATTAGAAACACGTGTCTACACTCACTTTTATCAAGTACAGAGCCTTGAATACACTCCTTGAACTTTTCCTAATTTTTAGCGCTATAAGCTGGAATTGAAATTGACTTATTTGAGATTATATGTCATGAATCTACACAAAATAGCCCATAGTATTGAAGTGGGGGTAAAAGGTAATATGGTTTGAAAAATTATTTACCAAACAAATGTAAACATTGTGGTAGCATAAGTATATGTCCCCATTGTAAAAGCCCTAAATTGGTTCTAGTGCAACCAGTTGCCATCAAAAGTGACATCATTATTTGAATGGAGTCTACCTGTGTGCAGTTAGTGTCACATGACCTCAATACAAATACACCTGTTCCCTGAAGGCCCCAGATTCTACTAGAGAGGAGAGGCAGCTGTGCAATATGTCATTGATTCATTAAGAAGGCACCACCACCATGCTTCACTGTGGGATGGCCAAATAGTTCTGTTTTTGTCTCATCAGACCAGAGAACCTTTTCCACATGTTTGCTGACTCTCTAACATGCTTTTTGGCAAACCGCAAACCAGGATTTCATATGGCTTGCCACTCTTCCATAAATAATCCTCCACTTCAATATTATAGGCTATTTTGTGTAGGTTTGTGATATATAATCCCAGTTTAGTCTATTTTATTTGTAACTACAAAAAATAGTCTATTTCAGGTTGTAACTACAAAATAAGGAAAGGTTTATGGAGGGTGAATACTTATGCAAGGCATTTTACATCTATCATATAGATGCATTTGTAGGTTTGCAATTACTATCTAGTCGATCTGTTGCTAATTTGTCAGTCTGTTCTACCCCATCCATCTAAGAATGGGACCACCATAGGACACCACCATTGGGTGGTTGAACAATCTCAGTGAAGCAGTGACACTAATTTGAAGTTGATGGTATGAGTGTATCAATAATTGTGCTTATATAGTGCACTTATGTGCTAGTTGTATCTCATAAAATAGCCATTGATGGCAGGTATCTAATAAAGTCAGGTGTACCTAATAAAGTGACATAAATAATGTCCTTTGCTACGTAAGTGTGGATTTAGTTATTAAACCGGAATTGGGGAGGGGACCATTCCATACATCAAAATTTGAGCCTGAAAGGCTACAAAGGGCATGATTTGACAAGTGTCAAACAGAATGCCTCTTCTTGAATAACGTTCTTTGATGCACCATCCTAAAAAAAGTCCAAAGATTTATTGTTGTCTTGGATATTTCATCATTGAGCACTTTACAAATCATGCCCTTAAAACCATGTACAAGTGCCAAAGCTCTTATTGGCAGACGCTCTTAGTTTTCTTTGTGCAAGACATTGTGATGGAGCCTGTGTCTAATGACATCACTAGATGCATCCCTTTGTGGTGTCATCACAGGTCTACACGCAATGAGTTTGAAACCAAGAGTAAGGAAATAGTCTTCAAGTTTGGGAACAGGGATGTGCTTTTATTAAATGTTCTGCACATGATTGGATATGTTTCTATGATGTATGACCAAGCAAAAGTCCTACATCCAGGATTAAGTAAGAATGTCTTCTCCCCCTCTTCCCCTTTCATTCAATCTTATCCACCCCATCTCATTTTATACCACAATGTCTCATACAATCATTTGAAAAAAAAATTATTGCCATAATTCAATTTCTTATCCATCTATGGATGTTTTTTCTATTTGTATCTTTCCGTTCCATTTCCTCTCCCTTTTTTTCCTCCTCACTTCCCACTGTCTATTCCGGCGCCACCATCGATTCATTGTGCATCCTCCGGCACATCTGAACATCTCTCCCCTCCTTCCCCATTTCCCCTCTCTTCCAGAGCACATGTGACACACTCCGGAGTCACTCGGACAGCCTCGGATTCGCGCCGAACGTGCTACCTAGTCACCCGACTCTAGGCAACTTCGAGGAGTTCGCTTGTTGACGACACAGGCGGCGAGGATAATTAGCGGTCTGACGGCAAACTGTGATTCTGACTTGCATACATGTACATATCTACACGCACACTACGTGACGACTAGTTCAATTGGTCTATGAATAATTAAACTCCTGAATAGAATCAGATATCACCATAAAAGTACAAGTAGGCAACACTTTCCAAAACAATACTCAGGTTATATTAGCATAACGCAGTATCAACAGCACCAACTGTTTGTTTCATGTTGTGAAAATGATAGTAAATACTTATTTTCAATGATTTAAAGGCTATGCCGGAGACACATAGAGCAACTGATTGTCATTTTTGTGAACTGTGCATTAACAACTTGGGTTATTAAGGCTGCTACTGAAAGTGAACTAAACAAGGCACACCACTGCACAAGATGACCGTAAACAGGCAGTAACATTTCTTTTTGTTAAACACTAGGCTTGTTCTGATTATTCAATGTACGATATACGGCGATGTTTAACACAGTGTTGTGGACACGTCACTTTTAAATATTGTCCTTACCCACTATGTTTTTGGTTTTATGTTTAGTTAGCTAGCATATGTTTAAATTATTCAGTCATCAATTAACTCTATGTACAGCACAGCACTGTTGAATTCTCAATTCTGATTGGTCAGAAAGTGGTGATTAATTTTGTATAACAGCAGCTCTGACAGCAAATCACAGGTTTATGACATTGTGTGGAGGACGCTCCATGTAAACGTTACCAAAAAAAATAAGTCAAAGGTAAAGCTGTAACTTTGTTCTCCACTATGGGAAAAAGTTCAAAGCAGACTGTTGGATGTATACCAATTGCTGAAAAGTCAAATCGAGAATAAGAAATGTTTGTATAAGTTTTGTATACTTAAGTTTTGACAACACGTTTTCATGTTATGAAGGACTTTACGAAGGGGTTAAGGCATGGAATTAACAGCTAGCTAGTTCTTAGCTAACATTCTTAATATTTGGTAGTAGGTGTGAAGTTTGGTAAAATTAGTTTGTGGATTTGTGATTGAGTACCAAAAAATTCATTCATCTTCAGTAAGCGACTGAATCGAACTCAGGACTGAACCAGGGAAATGGAACATACATAAAGTTCTTTATCAGGGTAGACTCAAATCTTTCAAAATGGTGGACGCATTGTTCTTCATAGCTAGCAACAGTAACTAACGTGGTATGGTGAGGACATGTAAAACACAAACAAAAAATGTTGTCCACAAAAACGAAGGCTGTTTATTTGTAAACACATATTCATGTCTGTTTGTTTTTTAGTGCAATATTGTGTATTCTATTAGCGTGACGTATATCTTAAATATCAACACAAGCCTAGTCAATCTTTAGGGAGTAAATGATGTGTAATTGAACTTATTTCTCTGAATGCAGTTGAACAATGTTTGTCTGTTTACATTACATGTATATAAGTGCAATAATATGCATCATGTGTTAGAATAACCAATGTAATACCCTCAAGTCTTAACTGTTAGTCAAAAGGAAAGATTAGATTCAGGTTCAGTGTTGACCGCTCCAAGGAGCATTTTACTTTTGATATGCATCGTATTTCTAATCGTTTCTATTATATATTCTGGAATTATGAATCCTACGCAAGACTTTGAGAGTGCAGTCTGAAAGATTCAGGTTTTAGCACATCACATTTTCATGAAACAAGCTACGGTCGAATATCAAAAAGTGGCCTGATTGTGTGAATAAATGAGACATGTACACACTGCTTTCAGTCCAGTTTTGCCAATTTATCCATCCTATTAGTCTGCAGCAATGATAGATCATATAGTTATTTATAAATGATGCAGAATTCCTTTAGGACAGCTTTACTCATAATAATCCCCTTGCGTCTTTCATGAAACACTGCTCATACATCAACCCCCCCCATCCCCCCGCCCCCTGCAAGTATACACAGCAACTTGTGGTTAAAAACTAGATTTTCCAAAGGCGTATTCCTTTCTTTGCTTGCATGCACATATTTCCTGCATATGAAGGATTTATTAGATGGCGTGCCACATGCTGCGAGAGATTGCTGAGGGATATTATCACTAAAAAACAAAACATCCGCCCTCTTTTTAATTTCGCTTCTGCATTCAGCTAATAGCATTATTTTGTAGAACAGGATTTCTAGCACATATATCCACATTTTAAGAGTCAATTGTGAAGTGTAAATGAACCTATATAATAAACATATTTAACCTTCTCTTCATGAGTACTGTGTGTCTGTCTGTCTGTCTTTCATATACGTTCAGGTGTTAACAGTGTTAACATTGCTAACGAAAAGATCCTAGCAGGCAGAGAGAAAAAATATACATATTTTACCACAAAAACCTCTTGGTGTATGCCAGTGGATGAGATGGTTAATATTTTTTGTTCCAGATGTGCACCAAGAAATATTAAGAAAATAGCGAAGCAAAAGTTTCATGTGAAGCTACTTAATAATTAGCAGCTCCTCCATGTTTCTAACGCACCAACCACACCACATTCCCGCCCACTTGTTTTCTATTGGCTCACAAGGCCGAGGTTCGTGAATTTGCAGGTCAAATTTCAACTAGGAAAATTAAAGAAAAAGTAAGCGCTATCACAAGCAAATGTAGCTCTTCCATGTCCTTTCCCCTTCAGTGAATTTTTCTGCAGGGTACCTTTTATTTGTTTATGGCTAGTTTGTGGAAACTGGAGAATCCAGAGGAAGCAACTACACAAACTCTGAACAGACAATAACCCAAGCTTAGGATCAAGCCAGGAACCCTGCAGATGTGAGGCGAAGACCCAAACTGCTGTGCCACCCAATGTTATTAGGTTGGGTTTTTTTTTTCTTTGAAGTAAGTTCCCCATTTTCACTACTTTAGCTAGTGCTTACTTTAGCAGGTTTCGCCTTTTAAAAATGTTTTACATTTTCCACTACTTTTGTACTACTCACAACTGTAAATTGTGATTAGGCCTCTTCATCATTTTTATACCATGTCACTTCATAGACAGTGCTTATTATTTTTGTTTCATAGATTTTAAATGTTTTAATGACAATGTTTGTTTTTTTTATTGTGCTTATTTCAGGATATAGCCCAAAATATTGACCATTGTCAGACTACTTGGTAAAATCTGATTTTTTTTTTTTTTTTTGGTCAGATTATTTTAAACATTTTTAAACATTGTCAGTGATGTGTTTCATCAGCTTGATAATCAAATAAGCTACACTCTTATTTCACAAGGTCAGTGCACATGATTTAATCTCACTAACTTATCTTTTTTGAGATTCACTGGTGAACAAGCATTGCTTTGTTTAATCAGACACAGACCTGATCATTAGTGATAGAACAGACAAACCCAGACATGTGAAATGTAACACAGCCAATAACATGAAGCAAGGCTCATATGAAGTGTTATATGACAGCTGTATCCCATTAGGCTACCATGCGACTGTAATGAATGTCTCTTTTTCACCATTTTCTTTTTCACACCACAGCACCTGGCAGTGGCTCAGCTGGTAGATAAGCAGGTTTCATGTGCTGAGGTTCAGGGTTCAAGTTGTGGCTCAGGTAAATGTTTTCTTTGTAAGCCCATTAGTGTGTGTAATTTAAAAGATAATCCTCCCAAAAAAAAGGTCTTCTTGTCTGAAAGCACTGGGTGTGACATTTGGGCTGTTGCTACAAGCACAGGAGATCAAGACCACTCACTGGTGAGCCAATCTGTGTGCGTATGTTCTTGTTTTTTTTTAATTACTGTGTTATAGCCATATACATGTATAACCATGTTATTACTGTACTTTATTATAACTTTATTACTGTGTTATAGCCATATTATTACCATGGTATTATTGTTATTACCATGCTGATTTATTACCATGTTAATTGCCACGTCAACTGTGTAATTACAGTGTGCACAGTACCGAGCTATTATTGTGTTATTACTATGCTGTGATATAAATGTGTTATAACCATGTTATTACCATGTGCACAGCACCTGGATATTATTGTATTATCACCATGTTATTGCTATTCTGAATTATTATTGTTATAACGATGTAATTACCATGTACACAGCGCTGAGATTTTTTTATTACCAAGTTATTGCCTTGCTATAACTGTGTACACAGTGCAGGATATTGTTATTTCCATGTTATTTACTGTTAATACTATACTGAGTTACTACTGTTATAATCATGCAATTACCGTGTTATTACCATCTACATGTATTACTGTTATAGCTACATTAGTACCATGTAATTACCACAGACACAGTCCAGATATTACTGTTATAACCTTGTCATTATAGTGTACATGCAAATGTAAATAAAAAGGAAGAAAAGGGGAAACCGTATAAAAGGATGCAGACTTTGTAAAATCATCTTTAGAGTGCCATGGTTATAAAATGAATTGCAGAGACATTTTTGGTTTGGTTTATTTTTAAATAATGTTGTTTTGATCAGACAAAAAAAAAAAAAAACAGAAAACTAAGATAAATATTAAAAGCAACCAAAACATATAGCACCTTGCACAGTCATAATTTAGACTGCTTATAGTGGTCATGACGATAACAAACATGTAAAATCACCACTCACTTCTTTTTCACAAATGCATTTAGTCAGCTGTCACGAGTCGAATGTAAACGTTTCGGATCAGGTGACTCACATACTCTGATTTCTCCCTAGAGCAACACATTATATGCACCAAAATAAATACTGTACATTACCCAGTTGAATGTGCAGAGGTATTTCAGGCTGTGATAAATATTAATGCATTTGCCCTGATGTGAATGTAAAAAAACAAAATAAAAAAAAACAAAAAACATTGCCAACATGTGAGAGGCAATGTGCCGTTTTTCCACATCCTTAAAAGCAATGTTAATGGCCTCTCCACGATACATTATTTATCCGAGCGCAGTATGAAACATTAGGAAAATGAACCTTGCTTGTCAAGATAATAAAAGCTCTAAGGCTTGAGTAACAGCTAGCTAATTCATCACTTAACTAATTAGGTGTTAATATTGAAAAACGTCACTTCCTCTTTCTTTGTCATATAAGCACCATTAATGTTTTATAATGTAAAAATACTCAAATATACTTATGTCACTGAAGTATTTAGTATTAAATATTTACAGCGTCTACAGTGGTTTCTTCTGAATTGACATTGGAACTGAACAGTTTTTCATTAATGGTTATACCGTGGCACTATTGAATTCTCCATTCTGATTGGTCAAAAGGTGTTGATTCATTTGCCACAACCTAATTTTCAGGGTGTTTTTTTTTTTTGACAGTACACAGAGACGTGCATGGCAGATTCACGACATAATCAGTTTTTTTTTTTTTAAGTGTAATTTTGATGGAGTCTCCAGTTTCAGCACTTCAGCACATTGCTCTTTACGGTTTCTTGGTAACGGCAGGCTGCATTTTTTTTTTCTGACCTTTGAGAGAGGTGGGTGAGAGAACAAAAGTTATAGCTGTTGTAAAGTAAGTGATAACAGGAACTAACTTTTAAACGCAACTATAAACGGACAAAAAGTATCATGTCATTTTCTGATAAACATACTTGCTGTGGCAGACGAGGAAAAAACACTTCAGGATGTGCTGTGATTGGGAAATGAACCAAACTCTGCTTCATCACACCACCCCGTCTTTTTTTCCTATAACAGCACACCCCCAAGTGTATTATTCCTCATGTAAATGATTTACCCCTTTGTTGACGAATATAGAAGTTCAACAAAATGCTTTAGTGTCACTCCGACAATGAAAAAGCAGCAGACATAAACTGTGTGTACACTTCAGCACCTCTGTAAAAAGTATTCAGGATAGTTCAGTTCTTCCTAAAGATTCTCAAATGCTTCCAAGGCTGAAGTGTTACAATTCAAAATGCAAACGTTCTCAGCAGAGGCAGTTTTTGTTGTTGTTGTTGTTGTTGTTGTTCTTGTTCTTTTTTCAGACCTGGAAAAACCTGGAACGTTTACAAAACTTTTGTACATCTCCATTGTTAGGGCACCACATGCAAAATAATAAACACAACAAAACCTCATGATCTTCAGAAAAAAGAAAAATCGCTAATAAACCTTTTCTACCACTCATGAGTGAGTTCACATTTGTCACCAAGCTGATGTTTTTGAAACCAACCTACTGCTTAGCACACAAGCTACATCCTTAATCTGAGAATGAACACTCACCCACACAACAACAACTTAAAAAAAATTTTTTTTTTAAAAATGAAACATCTAAGCGAGAGGAGAAGGTGGTTGGTACACTGTGTAGGTCCAGAATACCACAGCTCCTCGAGGCCGGAAGACCAGTGAAGCGAAGACTCCATGATCCCATTCATATGATCAAGAAGCTTCAAATTAAACTAAGGCCACAACATTCTTCCAGAAAATGAATGCAAAGTCTGCAAAAGATAGAAAAACAGCAAGAGTTTGAAACTAACCATTCAGTGTAGTCAAGATGTAGCCATTAATACTATAAAAAGAAAATCCTTTTAGCACAATGCTGTCAAATTCACAATTCTGATTGGTCACAAGGTGTTGATTAATTTTCTATAACAGCAGCTTTGACAATAGTTCCAGGTTTCTATTAACATGCTCATAATTTGTTATTGTTTCTACTGTAACAATGTACACAGGGAGTTGTACAGTGGACGCGCCACAAACTGCTTGAAAACTGTGTAGTTACCGATATGTGAATAGATGTTTATTTAGCAATTATGGCAGCAATTATGGAAATGTGGGCGATTTGTAATAATCAGAAGTACAGCTGTTGAAGTTTTCTGACAAATTTTCTGACAGAGGGCTTTGAGCTTTCTGGGGGGAAAAAAGAGATTGGTGAAGGAACGACTGATATGTGCTAGCTGCTATTACATATGTGTTGACGGGAAGTAGATACGTTAAAAATTCTGCAACTGCACCCCAAACGTTCAAACATCATCAGAACATTAAATGTAACTATAAACAGAAAAACAGCATTACGTTTTGGTGTATAATTAGTCAAAGTTAGTCATTGGTAATTTACTGTGGTATACGGAGGTATACCACAGTAAATTACCNTAAATTACCCCCCCCAACTGTTCTACTCCTTACTTATAGCACTACTCTGTGGAAGTACAGTTTCACTCTGATTGTGTCCTAGCAGGATTTCATTTTCTGGTCCGTCAATGACTTATATTATATAGGCTAATTCGGCTGATAAAGAGCTATTATGAAGTCATCAACACATGACAGAAGTGATTATGAGAATGACTGGACAGACGCAGAACACAAGATAGCAAGTGAAACAGCAGTGGCAGGACCGGAGACGGCGGATAACACACCCCAGATCTTTAAGGCACTTCAGCTGCTCGTCCCGCTCGTGTGACTCGTGTGATGTGGAGCAGAGCTGCTGTTGATCTCCTCTTCCTCCTCCTCTTCCTCCACCCAGCCTCCCAGCCGGAGAGGGGAGAGCACCGTCAGGCCAGCCGGGTGCATCTGAGGTGCGGGCACTAGCGTTGGGAGACGTGATTGCTATTTAGTTAAATATTCTTAAGTACTAACAATATATTAAATTACATATGAATATAAGTGCTTCCTGTGTTGATATACATTAAGAGCTTGTTTCCAAAACATGTTATACACCAAATTTTGATACTATTGTATGTATATACAAATTATGGTTTATACAACAGCATAAATATGTTTGAGTAGAGGTAATCCTAAATATTCTAAAAAGCAAAAACTCACCAGCGCTGGTACCAAAGTCCCTTAAAGACACGTGAGGATGTAACTGACCAGGTCCACGCTGACACGGGAACTTCTGCTGATGCACCTACGAGACGCAGTAACCTTTATGTTAAGTCAAGATTATAACATACATCACATACATACAGGTGACAAAGTAAAGGAAAACAAAACAAGTGTTAGAAGTCTCCCATAGGTGTTCAACTGGTTTGAGAACTGGTGAGTGTGAAGGCTGTGGCGTATGATTTACATCATATTCATCAATGTAGCACTTGCCTCATGCATGTAGATGGCATGAAGGCTCATCTCGGCTGTGGCGAACTCTGAGAGGAGGGCTGAACTGGACTGGCCGTGCATCTTCGACTCACTGGCACACATGCTAGATTGTAATGAGAGAGTTTAATCAAATATCTATAGATTAATTCTGGTGAGCCAAGTCACATCTATATTCATTATTTTATTCCTTTAACTTTCCTAATTGTTCAAAATCAGTTAATCAATTAGCTTCAGACCGATACTAATTAGCAATGCTTTTTAATCTCCTATTTTTTTTTTAATAGTTGATCATCCATATGACTGAGGGAGTTACACACTGCTGCTAAATAGGTGTGTTTAGTGGAATGACCTGTCAGCAGCACTGCTGTGGTACATGGGACTTTCGTGATGCTGATGAACGGACGGCTGGAGGATGTGAGAGCGCAAGCGCCCAGCGTGAGGCTGCTGGGAGGAAGAGAGCGAGGCTAGTACGCTCGCGGCGGCTGAGGCCGTACTGCTCGGAGGAACAAATCGACGGTTCCAGCCCGGCAACCCGGACGCCGTCAGGACCGGATGAGCCAGAACACTCGCCAAGAGGGTATCAGGCTGCGGGGGAAATCATCATTTGTCATTCAACAGCAAGGCAATGTAGTCAAGAGCATATTAAATATTCATTCAACAATTTATGATACTCATATTTAAAAAATTACTAGCTGTTTAAAGATACGCGGACTGCACTGTCCTTGGGGCTATAGGAAAACAATCAAGTGCAGAGACAATGTGAAGCAGATTTACTGTTTCTGCCACAAAACAGTATTGATTCTTTTCCAGTAACAGAACAAGCAATTTACCTTTTGTCAATTTCTGAGAGATTTGTTATAATAAAGTAAAAAAAATAAAATAAAAGAGTAACCCACAGCAGTGGCGGAGTCATTGGAGAGCAGCGAGTTGCAGAGCGGAGCCTCGGAGAGCAGGAGCTGAGGGTTCGGTCCAGCCTGCGCGTCCTGCTGCACCTTCTCGCGCATATGGCTGATGAACAGCGAGCTGTCCTGAGGTGGCTGCCAGCGAGGGTTCTTCAGGGTGAAGTGAACAAGCGACAGCTCTGTCTTGCCGTTTTCTGCCTGCTGGTACACGGACGCCTCTGTCTGGCCCTCTGACATCCACTGAGAGCAGAGAAATTACATTGCATCAAAAGTAACTTAATGTAGCTTTTATCATCATTGGATACATATTATAAGTTTTTGTATTTTTCATTTAAGTAAAAACAACCTTCAGTTAAAAAAAACTTCACACACACACACACACACACACACCTGTGGGTTGCCATGTCGGCGGATGTCCATCTGTGCGAAGGAGCATATGTCGCCGACGCCCACCACCTCCACGGTAAAGCTACGCAGGAAGTCGATGATCTCCAGAGACTTGCTCCGGAGGACGAAGATGAGGATGAAGGGTGTGATGATTGGACTGAGCAACTCCTCCAGTATAAAGACCTGAAGAACACATTCACACAGCTTTGACATAGCGAATGAAATTGTATTACCTCTACCTTTAAAGAGTATGGATGGCTTGCGTAACTATAAACAGACAAAAATGATCATGACAATCCGGCTCTATTAGTGCATTCTTGTATGCACAATGTAACAATCTGTCTCCACTGTATATTCCTCACCGCTTTGTACTGGAAAAGCTGTGCCATCTCGTCGCGCGTCTCGCTCTTGTTAGCGTTGCCCTTCCAGTGATCGGGCATGTAGTGGATGTGTGCTAACACACACTGCAGCAGCTGCTCTGGGCACCACACCATATGCTCGTCTGGTATAAAAGACCTGACGGAGAGCAGAAAGCCACAAGGTCATTTCTTCACAGGTGCCTTCATTATGTTGAACTATTTATTTACAAATATATAATCATTTAATATCATGGTCTTTTTAATTAATAGCATGCTGGTTCGCATCACCGCTAATGTATAGTCTACCTAAGCGGTTTAACCCATAACCCATTTCTAGAAACTGCGAAAAATGGCTTTCTGAAAGGCAGAAGGCAGTCATTATTGTCCTGCAGTGAATAACAGGATCTTCATACCTGGCAATGGTGATGATGACGCCAAGAGCGGTCCCTGCAGTGAGGACATGCTGTACTGCAAGGACGTCTTCGTCATAGACGGTTAGTGCGACCAGCACGGCTAGCAGCGAGCCAGCGAAGAAGGCTGCGCTCCGGGCCAGCACAGCAAGCAGGGGCGAGTTGAAGGAGTTCATGTATTTGGCGGCGGGACGATAGGCACGGCCGAGACGCTCACGCAGCTCATGGTCCAGCTCGTTGAAGTGGCGTAGGTAGAGACGTCCATGGAGTGACCAGCAGCGCGTGCCAAGGCTGCCCGGTTCACGCTTGATGGCCTCGGCGTAGCTGAAGAAGGCGTACAGCGCCTGCCACACCAGCACGAGCGGACACAGCAGCAGGTTGGCCACGCCCGCCAGCAGGATGGTGCGGCTCAGCTGACGTGCCAGCTCCAGACGCTCGCTCGCTCGCTTGTACTTCGGGTGCAGGCTCCATTTGTTCTGAAAGGGTGAACCCGGCCCCCAAAACAGGATCAGCTCGAAGTTGTACTTGAGGCCCTGTGTGAGGAAGACCACATCACCGAGGAAGGGCACGCGCAGGTGCACGGGCAGCAGCGACTTGTTGATCATGGCTACCGTATAGTTCTTGAAGCGCAGGATGCGGTGGTAGATGTCCAGCTCGGTCAGCTCTTTCTTGTGGATGCACATCTGCTGCTCGCGCTGCAGCCTGATCAGGCGCGCCTGCACTTCCTGCCAGCTGAAGTTGCACAGCTCGTCCTGCGGTTCAGAAGAAAAAACAGCGGATGGGTAACTTAATCTTATGGACAGGTCTGGGGTTGCTTCAGAATGAATTCAGGTACAAGAATAATCATCCAGGAAAATATACAGTCACATGATTGGAATTGTGTGAATGTTTTGCCTTGTATGTTCTTTATAATGTACCTTATCTTAAAATTTCAACTCTAAAGCTTAAACATCCAATTAAAGCTCTTTTATTAATGTGTGCTTAATATCTTTCCTCGTGTAAACACGTGAAGCGGGCTTTGCATTCTGTACTCACCATGCTGATCTTCAGGGCTTTTATATAAAACTGACGGATCTCCCAGTAACTGAGCACGTTGCAGATCACCTTCCCGAGCCGATAGATCCAAAAGATGGCCGCCATTATTAGGAGAAAGATGATCCAGCTGTTGCCTTGAATCCTGAACACAACACATCCAGATGTTTTCTACTGCATTGTCATCTATTTCAAATACATCACACATTCTACAGCTGCCAATTTTCAAAAGATACGACGACGGTTGGATTCACAGTCCTGATTTTCACGACGTTCCACTGAAGGTCGCTCATGGTAAATAAACATTTCAAGTGAGCGCAGGCCTCGGACTTGGCAAAGTAAAAAATATAATGGACTATAAACTGGGGGACACTTTGTCACAGAAGACATTACAATTGTTATGCAGCAGTAACTCTCGTTTTATTTTGTCACCAGAGGCTGCAAAGTGTGTGTGTGTGTGTGTGTGTGTGTGTGTGTGTGTGTGTGTTGTAAACAAGTCACACACTAATAAAATAATGTGCATCCATCCAAGTACTGTGCATCCAAACAAGTAATAAAATACAATTAAATTAATTAAAAAAAAAGCTATAAGAATAGTGTGTGTGTGTGTGTGTGTGTGTGTGTGTGGTACCTAGTCTTAGTACATTAACACAAGGAATTTTACAAATGCCATTTTTCAGTTGTTTCCAATCAACAATGAAAAGACAAAGACGACACGGCGAGCTAGGTATATGCCATTTAAGCATTTAAAAATGCTGTTTAACGTGAGCAGAAAACAAACCGGATAAGAAAAGATGAGCGTCCGGTGGTCGAAAACACCAATTTAACGGAAACAGAAAAGCAAAGAGGATAAGAAAAGCTGCATCTTTGATGCACAAAGACAACCCGGATAAGAAAAGATCGATCTTATTCATTAAAGAACAACACATCATACTTTCTATCCATTTATAGTTACGTTTATAATGTTAGTGAGAAACCATGAGGCTCAAACTCCTCCGTCCTTCTCCGCCTCACCACTGAAAGGAACAGCGTTACTGTTCCAAAGCGCTGACACTGGAGACTCCTTCCATGAATTTTTAATAAACATCGTCTTAAAGAAAACTGCTTTTCAGAAGTCTTTCTGCGACTTATATAAAGGTGAAGTTTGGTTTTGTTAATTGTTCAACAGGGAACACAAAACATATTTGTAAATAAAATCGCAATATCGATTTATCACCACACACTCGATACACTGGATTTAAACGAGTGTGTGTTCACCTTCTGCTGCTCTCTCTCTACCTTTTTCTTTTCTTTTTTTAAACCAAGTGAGCATGCCATCGATGACTTCAGGCCCACGCTGTTCTTGGACAGAGACCAGGCTGGAACCACGTCATCTCTGATAACCGAAACGTCTTGGCTCTCGCTCACGCAAGAGATGATCGAGTTTATATGAACGTAAACTAGTGCGGAGAAACAGATCTTCTCAGAAAGCAGATCTGTTCCGTGTAGAGCCACAGAAATAGCAAGCTCCGTGACAGCAAGTTCCCTCTGCTGGTGTCGCAATAAAGGTGTTTATTTACAGTCTGGATGTTGCAGAAGAGGAGAGGGCCGAGGAAGAGGAGGAGGAGCTGAAAGAAGCCAAACAAGGACTGGATCGAACACAGACAGTGTGATAGATAGATAGATAGATAGATAGATAGATAGATAGATAGATAGATAGATAGATAGATAGATAAAATCAGAGCCCCGTTCAGTTCTGCATTCTGATTGGTCAAAAGGTGTTGATGAACAAGATATATGTCATTTAAATTTTAAAGGAAAAATGTATACCTGTTGACATACCGGGTGACTTTTTCGGTAAGACGTTTATTAATATTTAAGGAAGGAGTCTCTAGTGTCAGAACTAAGTTCACGATGTGATGTGGGTAGAAACTAATCAAGGTCAAGTCAAACTGGTAATGCTGATTAATTTTCATAAAGTGATTATGGACCTTCGAGCATCCGGGTGAATCCTGGAATAAAAGCCGGTCACACTGACCTCTCCGTGCACTGCTCAGGCGACAGGATGGCGTCCGGCAGCGTGACCTTGGTCCTGTCCAGCGGGTTCACGCCTGGCCCGGTGTGGTTCACGGCTCGGTTGGCGAACAGCACATCGTACTCCACGCAGTTGAACAGAAAGGTGGTGAACATGACCACGAACAGGAACTGCCTGGAAGAGCACAACGCCCCAGAAACACAATAATAAGGACATCACAGGACACGAACAGTTTTATTCCAGCTTGGTTTAATTCTCCATTCTGATTGGTCTGAAGGTTTTCAGTAGTAGTTTCCAACTGCCCATCAACTCACATATTAAGCAGGCAAATAGCTGTGGTATAAGAGGAATAAAACACTCCTTAAAAAACATGCTATCTATTAGAAAATAATACATTTCAAAGTGGATTATTTTCCTCTAACAGCACATCCTGAAGTGTTTCATTCCTTACATAATGGCGTTTACTTACACAAGTTCAAAGAACTCGGATAACATCATACAGGCGAATCCATTCTTCTGATGGAAATGATAAATGTACGCAAACTTGGTTAAGGAACAAGCAGACAGGAAGCATGCTTGGATTAGATGCTTGCTTATAAAAACATGAGAAGCAAAGAAACCTGACGTAACGTCACAGGAAGGATATTCTAGTGAAGAAATTGTCAAGGTTCTTGATGTGATGCCAGGAATCTAGAAAAAACAAACAAACAAACAAACAAACAAGAGTTGAATCTGTAAGACTGAGACAAAAAAATGCACAAAAAAAATATGAAGTAGATTTAAGATTTGCTGCTTATAACATTCTTTAACACTTCGACTTTAATAAAGCATTAATATGATATGGAAATGTTTTTTATTTTTTTTTACGTTTTAATGCGAGTCTAAAAGTCATGCTTCGATCAAGCTGTCATAATATTCAACACTAAAATGCAAGAGAGACTTGTGACTGAGATACACGCCAAAGAGAAACATATGTCTGTAATTTTCAAGTAGAGGAGACATCAGAGCAAAGGTAACGTCCCAGAATGCAATGCAGCTCCACGACGCTGAGTTACGGCAGAGACTCGGCACAGCTAGGCAGTCGCCGGCGGTGTTGGTGGAAGCGCTTTGTTAAAAGCTGATCTGTTTGAGCTGAGTGTTCGGATAAGGAGGTGAGAGAACTGGACAGACTAAAGCATGACATTAAAGCGCTGCCGCATCGCTCGTTCCGGGCGGACTGAAGAAGCGAATGTAACTTGTATGAACACCGACAAGATCGTCTAAATACCTCGGAGTCCCTCCGGCACATGGATCAGCAGATCTTCCTCTCCCGGAGGCGAGTCCTCCTCATAATCCTCTAGTCTCTGGTACTCCTGGTAGGTTTCAAAGTCAGCCATCGTGCTTCACATTCTCCTCTGCGTTCAATCATTCATCACTGGCCCTTATGGAGGGGAAGAAAAACAACCAAAAGACAAACGCTTAAATGTTATGGAATTAAATATGTTTTACGTGACAGCTCTCGGAAAGGCCACAACTCTGATCTCTGAAATTTTATTCTTGGAGGTTTAAAAATAACTAAGACATGAAGTCATATTCTCCAACATCCTGTTTATGATGCATGCCATGCCGACAAAATACAGGCTGCTTTCGATCACAGGAAAACGTGTTTATAAGATATTCCTAATTCATGACAGTGATTCAACTTCCAAAATATTTTTGCCCTAGCTAATATCAAACCACGCACACGGTGACATTGCCAGCGGCTGTATCCGAAAACACCCCTTCCACCACTTGAAAGTGCACTACAAAGCCTACAACATAATGCCTATGTAGTGCACTTATATATCCAACAGGGAGTCGTTTGAAATACAGCCAACATCCCAGACACATGACACGATGACCTGTTAAAGATGAAAATAAGAATAAAAGATAGAATTGAGCTAAAATATCCGACTCGAATTAACGTTAAACATTTTGACTTTATTTTGAAACTTTCTAAATATAAAAATATATAACTGACGGATAAAACCATCCTGTCCAAGCGAACTAAGTGAGCTAACAGCTAGCGGATGAAATAACTAACAATACTGTTTACGTAAACAGCTAGCTCAGCTAGCATGCTTTATATTTTTTACTATTATTTGATTTGCCTAAAATATACAAAATACATTTTTATAAAAAGTTTATAAACTTGCCGCAGCTCTTACCATTAAGACCGCAGACGCTTTTCTGTTATTGCTCTGTTCTCTCCTGAACAAAAACAGTCATGTCAACAAACCCCCGCGACGTCATTATGACAACAGCCTGACGTCACGTCCGCTTTGTGCTGCTATTCATTTTTTATTTTAATTTTTTTAATCACATTAGGCAGGAGTTTTAAACAGCCTTTCGAGAAAAAGCTTTACATTTTTTATGATTATGTTTTTAAAGTAGAACAATATGTCAAGAAATATATTTGTTTATTTATTTGTTGTCTATCTATCTATCTATCTATCTATCTATCTATCTCTCTATCTATCTATCTATCTATCTATCTATCTATTTTTTCAAAGCTAAGAGTGCTCTTTAGCGATAGGTGGGTGAGCAGGTGTTTAAGTTTTGATGATGATGATGATGATGATGATGACTGGGAAGAAGATCCAAAAGTTTCAAAAGAAGAAGATTCAGAAGAAGATCAAACAAACTCTTCAGCCAGAAAACAATTAGCAGTTTTAATTAAATTAATATTTAAATATATGTTCCTTTTAATAATTAACCTTCACCTTCCTCCGCCCCCTAACGGCAGTAAAAAATAAAATAAAATAAAATAAAATAAAATAAAATAAAATAAAATAAAAACCTGCTGACCGAGAACCCGGAATAGAGGTGCGTTCTGTATTTCTTATCGCACCCGTATCCCGGATCGTGGCTTCCTATTGGCTGGATGGTGGGTTGATAAACGGTCTGCGCGTGAGTACAAATGACTAACCAATCACAGATCAGAAACTGGGAAGCCCCTGAACAAAATCCTAGCCAATCGTAGAGCAGAAGGCGGGGTTTGTTCTGATAACGTTTGAGGGACAGTTTAAAAATGGCGGTGCATGTATAGATTTATAGGTTTGCCTTGAATGAAATTGTTGTTTGTCAGAAATTAGTAAGAAAAATCTGTTCTGTTTTCCGAATCAAACAGTGATAATGTTTCACATTTTGCGCTGTAGTCGATTAACCCCAGGTTCAGGTGGATTACTACGGTATAATGTGACTAAATCCAGGGAGCTGCTGCTGCATTCCAGCCGGTATGAGACTTTATTACCCCTTAATTCACAGTGAGACACTGAACAGGAACTAGAAACATCTATTACACAACTATTTGTTGTGTTGTGTACTTTTGTGTGAGTGTCAAACAAGCTGCTTTAAATCAGCCCAAATCTACATGAGCAGACATTTACACATACAGGCTTATTGAATCACTTTACTGAATCGATTCACTTGATTCGAGTTGATTCATTTGACTCACCACAGACAGCAGAATCCACAAAGGGTTCATACTGTCACTATACATATAACTTTTCAATGCTTAAGAATCTTCCTTATCCAGTTTAATTCCTCTTGAATTCTCAATTCTGATTGGTCAGAAGATGTTGATTAAAAAAAATCAAATTTAAAAATGGAATCGTTGGTAAATTGCTGCAGTATAAGAGGAACACTTCAGGATGTGCTGTTATTGGAAAATAATCACTTTTCCAGTGCTCAAAGTAACTCTACCTTGTCACACTACCATGTGGTTGATTATTTTCTTATAAGAGCATGCTCCCAAGTGTTTTATTCCTTATGTTATGACAGTACCAGCGATTAAAGCACTAAATCATTTTATTTTATGTGATCAAAAACACATGGACTAGGAATTGAAATAGTGTTTGCTACTTGATTTAAAAGGAGCTGCCCTTCTGACTTGTAGTTAGTAATAGACTGTTTCAAAGGGAGTCTACATCAAGTTTAATGATGTGTACGTTTTGTAGTGCACTTAACTAGGAAGTAGGGTGTTATTTGGAATCTGGTCCATCAGTGTAGATTTAGGGTCAGTGGAACAATTCCATATCTAGTGAAGGATTAAGGGTTTTGGCCCAGCAGTGCTTGTCTGGATAAAGTCTAAAGGACTGCTGTTTGGGATTCACTGCATGATTTCTTAATTTTGCTACAGGTATGGACAACACGCACAACAATGGACCACTTCTCAATCCTCATCCAAACACTCCATCACCAGTGCAGTCATCCGGATGTGGACCCAGGCTCAAAAAGCACTCCGACTCGCGACCCGGCATCGCCTCAGGTCGCCTAGAGCGGCCCTGACGTTTGTGGTGGGACCAACCGCCCTAACGCTTACAGCAAGACTGTTCGGCACTGTGGCTTACTGCAGCGCCGATTTCAACAACAACCACCTCCTCCACCCTGCAAAGGCACAAGCCAAAGAAAAGATCCCAGAATTCAGCTGGATGCTCCTCTGGGAGTTCGTCCGGCCGCAGATCCTCGCATTAATCGGGGCCATTGTTGTACGTCACGTCTGAGTGTCATCATTAATTAACAAATTAATAAGAAGATATCTAACACAGGTTTGCAGGTATCCGATCTAACGGACATGTCAAATGCAGGCTTACATTCTTGTTGACTTGAAAAGTGTGTATAAACTGGAGCGGCCACTTGGAGCACAAGCGGACTTAAGAGACTTTTCACTAGAAAACACAATTGCGATCTTATTTTAGAGAAATGTGGTTGAAAAGTGGTTGAATTCGCAAGCCTTGGTCTTGTAAGTCAACAGAAATCAAGATTGTGGGACTGTGGCCTGTTTGGTCAGTTAAAAAAAAAATGGAGGAGCTGCTAAATCTTAACTAACTTAGGCTAAATTTTTGCTAAGATTTTCTTGCTAGCAATGTTGTCACCTCTGGATTTTAGCCATAATTTGATTAATGGTTTTCTTCCTCCGAACTTCTTATAGCTTGCATTCGGAGCAGCAGCTCTGAACATCCAGATTCCACTGATGCTTGGCAATCTAGTGAACGTTGTCGCGCAGTACATGAGGGAACACGTGGGAAATTACTTGAGGGATATTCGCACACCTGCGCTCAAGCTACTTGGCCTGTACGGCCTACAGGTAAGACTCTTCAAATCTGTATCCTTCCTAGTTTTCTACTTCATTAGCTGAGTGGTCACATGGATGGTCACTTACAACACAAAAGAGAAGGAGTGTGTACTGGGAAAATACTTTAACCACACAATCAACCTGCACATTTACCAGATTTCGAATTAGCTCAGTATGTTAATTAGCTAGCTTACTAACTAGCTAGGACACTTACACACTTTTATTTATGTTGTGTCTTACAAACTGAATACAAGGCGAGTGTGTGTTCCTCAGGGTCTACTGACCACTGGTTACATCATCCTCCTGTCCCGGGTTGGAGAGAGCGTAGCTGCCGAGATGAGGAAATCGCTCTTTGCGTCATTGCTAAGGTTTGTCTTTGTTGATTATTAATTACAATACTATACCATGTAGTAAGATTTGACTGTTTATATCTGCTGTAACGTTAAGTGAGAACAGGAACGAACGTGTTTCGTGGACGTTCCACAATATTAAATGTAACTATAAATGGATAAAATGTACAACGTGTCATTGTTCAATACATTTAAAAGGCTGTAATTGTTGGCAGGTTCATTGTTGGTGCTTTGATCCCTTATATGAAAGCACTATAGCTCAAAGACCAGTGCATATTTCAAATTAAATATGGCTCTGTATGTTTGTGATTACGTTCTCCTGCAGACAGGATATTGCGTTCTTTGATGCCAATAAGACGGGGCACCTAGTTAACCGTCTCACTGCAGACATTCAGGAGTTCAAGTCTTCATTCAAGCTGGTTATCTCTCAGGTAAGGGGTAAAATTTCAGCTCCATACTCCAACCTCTAGATTCTCTAGAGTCCTTATATCCTCCTACAGTTCCTCCAGTTGCAAGAAAACATTTGGAATTTTATTGGATTTCTGTATTAATTGTTTAAAGCAATCATACTTAATGATTCACATGTGTCTTTGTTGGGTCAAGCTGTCTACTGAGGCAGCAATGCTCCCACCACCATGCTTCACAGTTTTCATAAGGTTGTCGTGTTACAGTGAAACCAGTGTTAAAGTGTAAACTTCTCTGTCCTGAAGATGTCGGAAAACTTAATTACAAAGTGCTGACACTGAAGACTCCTTCCATAAATGTTGTATAAACAGCTCCTTCAACGTATCAGAGTTTACACGTTTTTTCTCACTTTTCTCACTGTGTGGAGTCTACCCTTTGTAATTCCATGATAACGTATTAGAGTTAGCTCATATAATCCTGAGATTTAAGTCTGTCAGAACACAACAGAGATGTGGTATAAATAAAGGTCATATACTTTACAATCCTATTTCCATATCTTCAGGGTTTACGGAGTGTCACGCAGACCGTCGGCTGCTTCGTGTCGCTATATGTTATCTCTCCAAAGCTGACGGGCCTGATGGTGGTGGTCCTGCCGTGTCTCGTTGGTGCAGGCGCTCTCATCGGCTCCTTTCTGCGCAAGCTTTCACGAAAAGCCCAGGAACAGGTCAATGCAAGCTTCAATAACAAAACTTGGGCCAATTTAATGGTTCATCAGACAACCAGATTTTGGGTTTCTGTAAGCATAGCACAAGCATTTATCTGGTTTTGCTCACAGGTATCTAAAGCTACAGGCGTCGCCGATGAGGCGCTTGGGAATGTGCGAACAGTGAGGGCCTTTGCCATGGAGGACCGAGAACTGGAGTAGGTTCATCATTTTTCTTTACAATCACAAACATCATCTTGGTGTCTGTGTTATAATAATCAAAATAACTATTGTCCAAATGTTCAGCAGCCATTATCATGTCTGTTACAGGACGTATGCCATAGAGGTGGAGAAATCTGCCATGATGAACGAAGCTTTAGGAAGAGGAATCGCTGTGTTTCAGGGACTTTCCAACATCGTATTGAACTGTGAGTGGTAAATAAACAAATATCGATTAATACGGAATAATATTCTCATTAGAGTCGTATGAATCTTTGATTCTTTTCTCGTCAGGTTTAGTTCTGGGCACTATTTTTGCCGGTGGATCTTTAATGGCGCAAAACAACATGACCCCAGGTGACCTCATGTCATTTTTGGTCGCCTCGCAAACAGTTCAAAGGTCAGCCTGATCTCAGCACAATCTCATTTATCTGTAATTACTTCAATGCTCTGACACTTCCCCTCTCGTCCTCTGCAGATCCCTGGCCAGCATCTCCATTCTGTTTGGGCAGGTGATTGACACTGTGTTAACCACAATTCTACATATTACCACAAATTGCCATTGATTACAATTTTTATTTATTAAACAATTTTTAATTTTTATCCATTTATAGCTACATTTAATGTTGTGGAACTTGGAATCAACCTCAGGTTAAAGATTTCACCAGAGCTGTCAACCAAAATGTTCTAATTGATGTGTTCTCTTGCTCAGATGGTGAGAGGTATGAGCGCAGGAGCCCGTGTTTTCGAGTTCATGACCTTGGAACCTACCATTTCCCTGACAGGCGGGGGACGGATTCCACACGAATCTTTAACGGGAAGAGTAGACTTCCTGAACGTCAACTTCAGGTACATGGTAGACGTTCTCCACTGCCTTTTATGTAACATTTCTCAAGTTTAAGGATGATTTTTAGATCACCTTTTAATGTTTTGTAGTTACCCGACGAGACCTGGCAACCAGATCCTAAAGAACCTCAACCTGACTCTACCTCCATGTAGAACGGTGGCTATAGTTGGAGAATCCGGTGGAGGTAATGTGTTTTTGTTTATTTACTTAATTACTTACAAACTTACTTACTTATCTCATACTGTGCTGAGCTGTAATGTACAGAAATGTTCACCTTGAAGCGTATTGTACGTTCCACACTACTGCGAGTTGCCATTATTTTTAGTTGCTATGGAAACGATTTGTGTCTGTGCATGTGCCTCAGGTAAATCCACCGTGGCGGCGCTGCTCGAGCGCTTCTACGACCCCAGCAGCGGAGTGGTCATGCTGGACGGTCTGGACATCAGGACGTTGGACCCCTCTTGGCTCAGGGGTCACGTGATTGGATTCATTAGTCAGGCACGTAATAATAAACTGTAAATCTTTTCAGAACAGAAAAAGAATGCTTTTGAAACAGGTTTTGTAGATAGATACAGCGATTCAGTTTGTCTCTGTGTCTGTCTGTCTTCCTGTCTCCATGTTTGTCTGTTTGCATGACTTTATACCTGTCTTTCTATGCCTCTCTATTGGTGCCTGTCTTTCTGTATGACTTTATACATGTCTGTTTGTCTCTCTATATCTTTGTGTCTGTCTGTCTTTATGTCTCTGTCAGTCTGTATGGTTGTCCCTCTGTGTGTCTGTATGATTTTCTACCTATCTGTCTGTCTCTGTCTGTATGGCTTTCAATCTGTCTCCCTGCCTGTCACTCTGTATGTCTACCTACCTGTCTGCCTGTCTGTTTGTATGTCTAACAACATGTCTGTCTGTCTTTTTGTCTACCTGTTTGCTTATCTATCTGTATATATCTACCTACCTGTCTTACCGTGCTGTTTGTTTTTGGCGTTATTGGCAGGAGCCAGTCCTGTTCGGCACCTCAGTTATGGAGAATATCCGATTTGGTAAGCCAGGTGCCACGGATGCTGAAGTGATGGCTGCAGCCAAGCAGGCCAATGCCCACACCTTCATCACCAACTTCCCCGACGGCTACGACACCGTGGTGGGTGAGTGCTTTGTTTTAATCTAGAGAATTCTGAGACAAGGTCAGGGTTACACTGTAGTAATAGTGGAGGGGGAACAGAAAATACAGACAGGTGACAAATGTAAAGCACTTTGAATTGCATTTTAAATGTTAAATATTAAAAAAAGGCCAATTTACATTTTAACTTCATCTTTCCTGGTACTTACCTGAGTAAAACTCCATACAGGTGAGAGAGGTGTGACCCTGTCAGGCGGGCAGAAGCAGAGGATTGCCATTGCTCGTGCTCTTGTGAAGAACCCCAGCGTGCTGATTCTGGATGAGGCCACGAGCGCACTGGACGCCGAGTCGGAGCGCGTGGTGCAGGAGGCGCTGGACAGAGCCACAGAGGGACGAACCGTCCTCATCATCGCCCACCGCCTCAGTACCATTCAGGGGGCAGACCTAATCTGCGTCATGAGCAACGGCAGAGTGGTGGAGGTGGGGAGTAAAGGCCATTACTAGGGAATAAAACATTTGGGNCAATTACAAAGTTTTATTTGTTAAAGAACGACACAGCTGCTGGTATATAAAAACACCTTCTGACCAATCAGACTCAAGAATTCTGAACAGTGCCATGGTATAAAGGGTGATGAAAACAAATATCTTGAACATGACATCTTAGGGAAGGTGTGCTAGTTTTTTTTTGTTTGTTTGTTGTTGTTTTTTTAATTATTGAAAAATCTTCTGACTGAAAAATCCCCCCCCCTGCCCCCCGCAGGCTGGAACTCACCTGGAGTTGCTGAGGAGAGGAGGTTTGTACGCCGAGCTGATCCAAAGACAGCGAGCTAACGACCAGAAGTGAAGCCTTGAGCAGAGGAAGTGCAGCAGATCCATGTTACCTGGATGTAAATGATATTTATAAATGCATCATATTTACCATCCTTTAATGCTTGTATAATTCTAAAGAGGTGATCGATTTTACCTGCATTTGAGCTCACGTCTTCAAACTGGAAATATTTTAAGTAATATTTTTTAAATCTGATATTTAAAAGTATCAACCATTTCCATGTTGTGTATATCTACATATGTGTATAGTAAATTTTAAATGTTTAATTTGTAAAAATGGAGAATATGAATAAATGTGTAGTTATACACTGGAACAGAAATCAGCATTACAGGTTAATTACACTGTATGTTGTTGCTAAATCTGTATTTGATATACAGAATAAACAGTTTTTAGGCAGAACATTTTATAATTTTGTATACAACAGCACCACCATGTGGCAGAGTTTCAAATATCTTCCTCCATTCCATAAAATGAAGTATTGTTTTAACACACCTCTTCCTCTTTTAGTGAAAGCCTCTGAACGTTTAAGGGTCATTTTAAATCTGTTTTAGGTCAGCTGAAGTTTATAAGATGGCCGATTCAATGATTGTGATACCAATCATTGAAAAAAATGAACTGATAAGTTACTTTCAGTCTATAATTTGGGTAACATGGTCACGCTTTCAAAGTGATCTCATCGGTCAATATCAAAATGTACGAAAATAAAGAAGAAAGAATGAGAGGCCGTACTTTTCTTTTTCCCCATGGGCATCAGGAAATTCAGATGATGCAACTTCCTGTTGTTCCTGATTCTGTAAAGATCCTTTGGCATCAATTCAGACGAAATTATCCAACTACTAAAGGCTGATGTGCATAGGGCAGCAGGTGGTGGGAATCACAATGAACCATAGTTACAGCATCAAGGCATGTCGCATCACCATGAAGCATGTTTTGTTTAAATCTACACATCGAATAAAAACTTTTATTTCGCGAAAGTCAATAGAGAGAGTAGGTCTTTTCTCTCCTGGTTCCTGACCGAGAGGGGAAAAAAAATTACAGCTACAAATAAAATAAAAAAAACTAATAGCCAGGGCAGATAATCTTCTCATAGATTTGTCTACCCTGGTAGCATTATCATGATCTTAAGTATAAAATCCAACACAAAAAAATGTGGTATTCATGAAAATCCCGTAAGTTCGGAAAAACCATTCATAGCCTACTTGTGCTCCTGAGTGTACGTAAATTTACGCACGAGAAGACTTGATCGACTTCAAATCATATAATTTATGGAATATACAGCGGAGTTTAAATTGTGTATTTTTATTAACAGTTTAGCAGAAGCCCTTATCCAGGGCTTTGGAGTCTCTATCAAAAACNTTTACACCACTGCATCCGACGCTTTGCATTGCACTTGGTGATGTAAGGCTTGGATGCAGCTGCTCGGCCATGGAAACGCATTCCTTGAGTCTCTCTACGCACTGCTCTTGAGCTAATCTGAAAGCCACACAAAGTTTGGAGGTCTGTAGCTATCGACTCTGCAGAAAATTGGCAACTTCTGTGCACTGGGAGCCATAGCATGCACTGACCCCACTCTGTGATTGTGATCTCTGAAGCCCATGAGATCAGATTACAGTCCATATGACACACAATGCATCACCACACTGACCTTATTGTTTGTTTATCTGCATTGTAAATACTGTGTAACAATAGTAATGTATTGAAACCTCAAACTAGATCCACCCAGGGTAGTGCTTCCTGCCAACCTCAACAGTTTCACTAAAGAGATCTCACGGTGGCTTAAGATATTTCCCTTTATTTATTTCCACAATGAAGGAGGACTGCACAAGACAAAAACAAAAACCGTCCCAGAAGCTGAACCTTTTGCAAAACACCACCAAGAATGAGCTCTTTTGTTTCTCATAAGGTGACTGCTGTGTTCGGTGTCCTCACTGATATTCTCTCATGACTCATGAAAGCTGTAACTAGTCACCAATAAAAATATTATGCCCCGAGTCAGCAGTGTGTATCCTCTCCATCTGGATCTCAAAATCTATTAAAGCGTATTCGTAAATATGTTAGCTAGCTAGCTATTTTTCTGGTCAGTGTGACAGCTAGTTCTTTCCCAAAAAAAACAACAGAGTTGATTTGTAAGAAATAAACACTTCCAGGTGTGTTGTTAAAGGAAAATAATCAATGATGCACGGCACAATGAAGCAAAGTTACCATTACTATGTCGATGTGTTTTATTCCTCTTTACACCACAGCAAGTTGCCAATGATTGTGTTATTTTCTTTATTAAAGAGCAACACCTTATGAAACAAGTTAGTATGTTATCGCTTATGTTACAGCAGCTATAAACAGTCATTTTTTCACCAGCCTTTATTGTTTCTCTCTTGTGTAAGTTAATAAGACAAAAAAAAACACAGGTTGTCATATCACCGAAAAACCGCAAAGCATAAAAACTCCTGAAGACCTTCCTGTGGTGGAAAACCTCCTGATTGTTACAAAAATGTTGGCACTAGAGGCTCCTTCTATAAGTGCTACAGTAAATAAACAATTCCTCACAGAAAACTTCAACAAATCAATGAATCTACATTTTGTTTTTGTTTTTTGTTAAATAGCAGCATGTTTTTTTAAAGCTATTTAAAGCTGTTCAGTTAAATGTTCTTCAGTTAGCAGTCAGACACCTTCTGACTTATCAGAATTGAGAATTCAACAGCACTGTATTGTATGTGTAAAATGTTCATGTGCGTATGCGTGCTTGCAAATCACACGCTATTGTTGCACTGCTGTCTTTTCACATGTCCACACTGATGTTTTATGTCCTGCCCTCTTAAAAAAAAAAAAAAAAAAAAAAACAGGATGCTGGACAATTAGCCATTTGAAAATGCCAGTGAGTAATGAGCACATCCTGAGTTTATTTCCTAGGAATTTCAATTCCTAGGAAGTGTGTGTGTGTTTATGCATTTAAGGGCATACATGCATCTGTGGTATGTGTGTGAAATTTCCGCTCCATTAAACATCAGCGTCATTGTGTCTAGGTTTGGGCATGTACAGTATGTATCTATAGCATGTGTGTGCAATTACTTTTCAGTAAGGTCCATTAGTGAGCAAGTGTGTGTGTATGTGTGAGCTCACGTACACACTCATCTACACTAATTCACAGGGATTTGAACACACACCCTTCTAGAGCATAATGTCACTTGATACCATATCCTGTGAATTAGGTAATAAAATGTAACAAAAGCACCACACACACACACACAAATACAACAAAAGTATTGTGGATGATGAAAGGAACAGGAGCACGGTCCAACCAGCTATTCAGGTCACATGATCTGAGACTATGTGTGTGTGTATATATATATATATATATATATATATATATATATATATATATATATATATATATACTGTGTATAAGTTCTTACTTTTAATTCGTTTTGAATCAAATGAATCTTAACCTGCTTCCAAAACTTTTACAGCTTGTCCAATTCTTTCTCTCGCTCTCGCTCTCTCTCTCACACAAACAGACACACACACACACACACACACACACACAGCTGACGACACACCCAGATTGCTTGCTCTGATGCATTTTAAGGATGAAAAGGAGGTACAGTCCCATCACTAAGACAAACACACAGAGCAAAGGAAAGACAAATCTACAGATGTCTCTGTGGCGAAAATGAAACAACCTCGAGCAGGAAACACAACAGGAAGAGGGGCAGCAAGTGTGTAAAATTGCTCTCTAATCTTCATGAGGAACTTCAGTATGCTTTGAAAGATGGACTGCAATGGAGGTGCAGAGAAGAAGACCTACATGACCACCATTACCTTGGAGTTGAAGCCATCAGGAGAATCTCCAACTCCACAGTGTGGGGTGAGGAGAATGGAGAATGGGACAGCACTGAAAGGCAAAGAAAAGACAGATGTGGACACATGTAAAGGTCAGTTAGAAATTTTATACCAAACTCTATACCATTCCAGTTAAACATTCTTGAATGGTTTTGGTAAAACAGTTTAAAAAACAGAGAGTTAATTCTGGAAAAAACACACAGCATATTTATCTCACACTCACTAGGAGTGTTTTATTTATAAACTTACTAATATAGGTAAAAATTAGTCTATATTGGAAGAAGAAAGAGAAAAGAGAGACTGGTGAGAGAATTGCTGCTATAATATAAGAAACACCAGGAACTCGTCTCATGAAGGTTTTACAACATTGAATGTAACTATAAATTGATAAAAGTATGACATATTCTTCAATTAATACATTGCTGTGGAATAAGAGGAATACAATTCGTCAGGACTTGCTGTTATTGGAAAATAACCATCTTCAGAATGGCACTATAAAGGCAAGACCATACAAAAATAAATATGTGAAATATATATGCATAGAGTAATACAATAACAAATATGTAAATATACTCATACTCGTGCAAAAGCTCCAATACCAACATCCAATACTACAAGACACCATAAGCCTCGTGAACACTGACTGCTGAACAAATGACAATGAAATGAGAGACGAATGATGTAATGTGTTTCACACTTAATGATAACAAACTCTGCTGTCTGAAAATATCAGCCAGAGGCAACACAGCAACTTCCTACAATACAAATAATCAAGTAAAATGTTGTACGGCATTTAAGTAGAGAGAGCAAAGGCAGAGCAGCGCAGAGAAGATGTCACACACATATGAGCACTTCAGTTCAGTGAGCACTGAGCACTGACACATGCGCAATTCCTTAACCTTCAAAATGCACATCATGGGATCTTACACTCATTTTTAATGATCAATACTCGCTAATATTGGCCTTCAAGCTCATGTTGGCCATCCTTGTAACATCTTAAGCATAAAACACAGCATTCGGAGTTCATTGCTAGTACTGCATGGCAGCAACTAACATGAAAATATAAAATAAAACAAATAAAATTGAATCAAAGCCTCCCTAAGCAATATTATATATAACGACTACGAAGAAGAATTTTATGCATTCCATTGTCTTAAAATGGCAGTGAAATATGCCACAAGGTAGTTATAATTTCTAACCAAGGCTACTTTTTTTTTTTTAATTAGCTTTTCAATTCAAGTCTTTGGCCATTAATTGCCCCTCCCTGTAGGTCACATGATTGATTCAGCCTCTCCCACCTATCTACAGTATATGTACCTGAATTGTCTTTTCATCCTGTTTGGTTTGTTGTTTGTCTATGCTTTAGCCATCACACCCAAGAGAAGAGCCAGTAGTGGAACAGGTGAGTGTGTCTGGTAGTTTCACTTGAAGATGTGTTGATTAATCTATGCCATGTTTCTCTGCTTGTCATAGTCGCCTTTCTCTAATGTTTTTTTTTTTAAATAAATAATATTTATTGTGATATTGTGCTTTAAATGCTTTAAGTGCTTTAAAATAACTGACCTTGCTGAAGTCTGAAACCAGCTTTTCATACCAAACTTAAATATTAGCAGCTAAGTGATTAGCAGGATACATCTCACCATTCTCACCATTTTCACCATTTTCATTTTAGAATTGTCTCTAGCCATCTGTTATTCAAACTCAAATTAGCAGTTTATTTCAGCTAGCTAGCTAGTTAACAAAAACTATAGCAATGTTTCCATCTTGCTAACAATAACTAACTAGCCAATATGTAGTACTAGACGTGTGCTGCATTAATGACCAGACCTAACTATGTTTCCCCAGCCATTTTGTTTCTTCCCACTAACTAAATGAATTAAATCATATGCAGTGTTGAAAATCTAAACATAGGCCTATCTGTGGGTCAGCAGAAAATAAATGTGCCATGTCTGAACTTTACAGTGGTAACTGTCTAGATGTGGTTCTGTGTTCTAAGGATGTAAGGCAGCGGTGTGGGCTAGCAGTGTGCAAGTTTGCAGCAAAAGTTTCATACTAACACTCATGAATGTGAGAAGCTTGATGTTGGCTTTCTAACTTCTCTGTGGTTTTTTTAAGTTCTCAGCTGTTGTCTAATAGAGTTGCTTGTTCTCAGCTATAACACTTTTTTTGTCCTTTGTTTCTGCCTTTATGCTCAGGGTTGCCAGGTCTCAGCCAAATTCCCAACCTGTTGAGTTCACTGTGGTGCGTAATGCCTTTTAATCATCGCCTAGTATGGCCAATATCCTCTCCCAAACTTTGCAAAAAAAATTTACAGAAATGGTTCTGTACATCATAGATGTACTGTCTACACTTGCACTTTTTCAGCCAACATTACATTTGTAACAACATTTGTGGCCACAGACTATTTTTAAACTAACCACCCCCCACCCCCAAAAAAAAAAAAAAACACCCCAAGATTTACTTTTTTCACCTGTAACATTCTTTCAAATCTAGTCCATATTGCCCTAAAAATCACAACCCTGGCAACCCTGTTTGAGCCTGAATGTTAGACACTGCCTGTGCAGGTACTGGTTTCAAATGCCCTTTTTATTCCCCAGCAAAAAAAGGAAAATATTATGTGTTTTCAGTTTTGGAAATTACCAGCACTGTGAGTTTAATATCCTGGGGGGAAAAAAGTGGTTTTATTTAAGGTTGGCCAAACATGGGTTCGGTCTAAATTGAAAATTTTGGTTCTATTTCATGCCTCGTAACAGCCAGGGGCAGTGAGAATCATCTAGATCCCTTCTTGTGCTTATGCACATTCAAAGTCATGAAGTGACTATTTAACTTGGTGGTTGATTTACGTACTTTTGCCAGACAGTCATTGTTCCCCTTCTTCATGTGCTCCTTGGTGCTATCTACAGTCGATAGGTAACCTGTCCTCCGAAGCTGGTGGTAAACTCCTATCATCTCCTTTCAGCATATTTTGTCAGAAAGGGTGGTCTCCAAGATTTGCAGAGGTTATGCAGTTAAGATAAAGTATGTTCTGTACCCGGACGTACCACAGATGGACCTCTTCACAATCCCAAACTGACTCACTGTGGAATGTGGTTACTCCTGTGGATGTACTATGTACTTTATATCTGTGGTTTTAGGAACACTGGATAACCTACCAGTGGCGACTCTGTGGGAACTCTCCCAAGAAGGTTCGAAGGAATGATGGCCATGACAACAATGGTATTTATATTGAATGCTATGTCAGTGACTTTGTTGAAGAAGGTATCCAGGTGATTCTCACCACCCCTGGTCCCAAACAGTGTCCTAATCACCATTTCTATTTCCCAGTGTAGTGGGTGCAGGGTGTGGTCAAGATCCAGTGATTTGATGTGAAATGATTTCCACACAGCCTCATTTCTATCTGCTGCTTTCTTTCTCAGGCCCTGCGGTTGAGTTTGTGGACCCTGTGGAGACGGTGCAGGTGCGTTTTGGAGAGACAGCGCAACTTTCCTGCTCCTTCAGCTGCTCGGCCCCTACAGCATCCTGCTGGATCCACAACAGGAAGAAGGTCTGGATTCCAGGACTTTTGTTGCACTTTTTTTAATGTTGCTGTTCTAAAACATTTTTGATTAAATTTATAGAAGCATTGTTGAGTCCATAGGAAAACATTCCTGCTGCGAACATTGGAAAGACTTGAATCATTCATTCAAAGTCAGAGCTCTTGGGATTTAGCGCATAACAATGTGGATAGGCACAAAAACTTTAGGCACACGAGTTCCCAGACAGTAGTTCCGGCTGTAATTCAAATCGCAGCTTTAATTAATGCACTTGTTCTAATAAGTTATTGTTTCTATAGTAACAAGTCATTCACAGAAACTTGTAGGACAGACTTGTATGTTCCGCATTAATCAAACTCTAAAACCTAAAACCATGCTGTTATTTAACAAATAAAAATATATAATCATTGATATGGTGAAGTTTTATGTAAAAAGATGTTTATTATTTATGGAAGGAGTCTCCAGTGTCAGTGTAACTTTGCACTTTCCCGGTAAGAAAAAAAAAAAGAACTGTTTATAGCTGCGATGACACAAATGATATCCGGAACTAACTTGTTACGCATGAGGTTTCACAATGTTAAATATAAACGGATAAAAGTATGATGTGTGATTTAAATTTTCTTAAAGTGTAAAAGTTGTAATTGTTGAAATCCACATTGAGGTGGTAACAGTAACTTTATTAGCAGTAACTCCTTTGGAAATCCCATTAACTATGGAATCCACTAATGCTGGATGTGTAAATAGACCATTTCTTTCCCCTCTTTTTATTTCTTTATAGGTTGTGGTGAATGGAGATCGCACTCGAATAGAGAGCAGCGCTAGTGGCAGTGTCTTGACCATCTCTGAAGTCCTTCCTGTGGATGTAGGAAGCTACACAATCTTTGTTCAAACTCAACGAGGCATCGCTCAACATACAATTGTTCTCAGCATTAACGGTGTGAGAACTAATTCCATTCTCGTTATGTTAAGAATGATCAAGCTGTCAATTCTCAAGGTCTCAAATTCTCAAGTTGGTCGTTTTTGTTTTCGTTTTTGTTTTTTCCCATCCTTTCCTCAGATCGACCGGAACACCCTGCATCGTGTCCATTCGTGTCCCAGCTGACTCCTAGTTCTTTAGTTCTGTCCTGGAGTGGACCGAGTTATGATGGTGGTTCACAAATCACAGATTACGTGGTAGAGATGCAAAGTTTCAGTCCAGGTGAATCCGGGGACTGGACTGTGCTCACTTCCCAGTGTAAAGACACGACGTACCGGGTCCGCTCAGGCCTTCACACACACGGCGAGTACCGCTTCCGTGTACGAGCCTGCAATGCTATGGGGGTCAGTGAACCCAGTGAAGAGTCGGACTACATCAAGATGGATACAGCAGGTACACACTAGCTACAGATTGACTGTAGGCATGTGATGACAATCGATGGTGCAATATATTATGATATAGTTATAATTTATCAGGAACTAAAATTCCTGCGAGATTTACAACAGTGATATATGTGATTGTAGAATCCAAAATTGTACAAAAAAGAGAAAGCCTCACATCCTTAATAAACTGCTATAACCAGAAACACTCATTTCTCAGGAGAGCCACAAGAGGAGACTCTCCCTCAAGTCGACGTCATTGTTGACACCACTCACAAGGTCAAGGATTGCTACAACATCCATGAAAAATTAGGAGTGTGAGTACGTTCCTAAGCCCTGACACAGCAACTTGTGCTATAAAGATGCATTTAGGTCTATAAGACAATGATTTCTCACTGAGAATCCTGTAGTCTGAATATTCTTTCCACAGAGGGAAGTTTGGCCAGGTGTTCCGGCTGACCCATAAGGAGACAGGTCTTGTGTGTGCCGGAAAGTTCTACCGTGCGATCGGGTCCAAGGACAAAGACGCAGCTAGAGAGGAGATCAAGCTGATGAAGGAGCTGTGCCATCCGAAGCTGGTACTATGTCTGGGAGCGTTCGACACCCGCTCCGAGATCGCCTTGATCATGGAGTAGTGAGTTGCGATGCAGCGGTGCTTTAGTCTCTTTCACCTCCTAATCTGTACACACAGCGAGGCATCATGATTGCTCTTTTTATATAATAGATATAAACTGTGATCATATTTGTGTTCCAGCATTGCAGGTGGTGAGCTGTTCGAGCGTATCGTGGACGATAATTTCGAGCACACGGAGCCCAACAGCATGCAGTACATGCGGCAGATCCTGGAGGGTGTCCTCTATATTCACCACAAAAACATTGTCCACCTCGACCTGAAACCTGAGAACATAGTGTGCCTCAATGCCACCGGGACGCTCATAAAGATCATCGACTTCGGCCTGGCCAGAAAACTCGGTGAGTGGTCTGTGGTTTTCTACGATATACAGTTAGATCCGGAAGTATTTGGACAATGACAAAGTTTTTGTGATTTTGCCTTTATACTCCACCACAATGGATTTGAAATAAAACAATCAAGATGTGATCGAAGTGTAGA
>CM074945.1:10816608-10829216 GCA_037577455.1 Pangasius macronema | reverse complement strand
TGACATAGAAGTCACCCACTTGTCTTGAAGCCCATATGGAAGCTTATATACAATTGGTGCAATTCCACGTGAAGTGTCAAGGTATGAGAGACCTGTGAGATAACCATCTTCTTTAGCACCATGCAATATGTCCCCGAGTTCACGTAATTTGGTGTAGTCTTTAGCTGAAATCCTAGGAAAACTGTCCAATTGCTGAAACAGTGACCTTTCAATGATTTCCAGCGCAGCATAACACCCACGTAGTCTTTCCCATGCTTTGTGTAAAGCAAGATTGGGGTTGCTGACATGCACTGAGCGAATGCGCTTCACCATTTCGCCAGGTTCCTTTCCCAGCCATTTAGTCATGAGGTCCAATTCCTGTCTATTCCTACTGTTTCCAGATGATTTTGAGCTTTTCTTGTGGTCTTTTCATTTTCAGTTTAGCCTCTTGGCTGGCATATGATGATCTCACTTTGGCAGCTTCAGCTCTGTCCCGAGCACAGGCTGTACTCGCCGATGATGTGGATGACTTGCCGCTTTTTGCGTTGCACACAGAAACTCTGACTAAACACCAAGTTAAACCGTAGCCTATGAAGACAGAGTTGTAGTAAGGTTGATCATTTACTGTCACTCTTCCTCATTTGCCGTGAAAACTGTAATAAAACAATACTCAGTATTCAGTGTCCATGTTTTGACTAACACTGCATTATAAATGACTGTATCATAAACGTAAACTACTGTTTTCCCTGTAGTAGTGATTACAATGGCTATTAGCATCACTGAAAGCTTGTACACAATGGTAAACAACCGTTTTTAGCAACTTATCAAACATCACATTTTTAACAAAATCATTACTAATATATAATCTTTAACATGTCTAATGTCATATAAATGAATTTATGACATTGCCTCTGTAATGATTTTTAGTGGATACAATGGATTATCAGAGAGAGCACACTATGTCTGTCTCATTGTTTTCATGCAGGACCGGGAGCACTAACAGGAAGTGACTTTGTCACATGAAACAAGTAATATAATTTTTTTACAAACGAGGTAGATAAAGGAAAAGTAATTCATGAACTTCACATTTTTACTTGAGAATATTTACCAGAAAATATTAAAATTTAAAAATATTAAATAAGATATTTGAAAGTTAAATTCCTTAAAGGGCAACACAGTAAGAAAACATGGTGGAATCGATGGATGTGATGTCTGTAGCTGAGGGTAAATTTGTTGAACTCAAATGGGTATTTAGCAGTGACGTTTGCCTGCGAAAAATATGATAGTATTGTACAGTTGTGGTAATTATTATGTAATAAATGATCAATTTACAATGGCTTTATAAATTGATAAAGTGCATTTTTTAAAATGTTTTTTAATGTGCATCCTTTGTTCTTTATTGTCTAGAAATCAAGAGATTATTATTATTTTTTTTTAAACCTTGCTGTATTTTTGTAGTTAATTAAGACCTGCTATCTTGCTCCAACCAAAGTGACTCGAAAGCTTCTGATGTCATAATTATGTACTTCCCAGGAACGCTTGAAGGCACAGTGTGTCACCCTGTGAGGTCAGCGTGGCACACAAGCGCTTACTTCACACAGGAAAAACAGAAATACAGCACTGGCTAACTAATTATCACCACCATCACTCAACTCATCAGAAATATTTGAATATAAATATGTTTAATGTGTTTTAGGGTGATTTTTTCCCTTTAATATCTGAAACTGGGGGGAATCCTGCACACACACAAACCAACCTGAGGTAACCGGGGTCTGGTTTCAGAGGTGTATGCGTGTGTGCGCGCGCGCGTGCGCGTGTGCGTGTGCGTGCGTGCGCGCGTGCGTGCGTGCGTGTGTGTTCGTGTGTTTTCCTGGAAGCAGAGCGCCATCTTAGATCAACATGGAGGGGGGTTTAAACGGGAAAACAGAAGGAGAAAACTATTCTTCCGCCTAATAATCCTGTTTCCTCAAAATGATTTACTTTACATTGTGATATTATAATATATATATTTCAAATATTCCGTATTTAAAAAAAAAGGATACAAGCAACAGCTGAGGCGATTTTTTTGTTTTGTTTTGTTCTGTTCTGTTCTGTTTGTTTTGGTTTTGTTTGTGTTATCAAAGCTAGCCAGCTAGCTAGCCTTTACTTCCAGTCGGATATGGCGTCTTCCAGTCCAGGTATGTCATTTATTTTATTGTTATTACTTATCATTTATTATTTTCCCGGGAATGACAGCACGTCAGGGTTTAGCCTTTAATAACGTTGTTGTTGTTGTTGTTGTTGTTGCTTTTAACTATAAAGTCTTAAAAGCGAATGTTAGCATGTAGCTAGTGAGCAAATGTATTAATGAGAAGATTTGCTGTATAATTTATACATTTATTTATTTATTTTATTTGTTGATTTGTTTTGCAGCGAGGTTCAAGCTCAAGTTAATCATTGCGGTTTAGCTGTCAAGATTAGCAAGTGTCTGTTTCGGTTAGCTAACCATGCTAGCAGGCCGAGAGAAACTAATGCTAATGCTAATGCTAGTGCTAAGGTAAACGGGGGAAAAGTTTTAAATGTGACAAAAATATTTATTTATATTTCAGAATGTATGTTTAATGGTGTAAATGTTGAGCGATGGCAAAATTACCAACTAATAACATTAAACCGCGTTAATGCTAGTTAAAGCAGTTAAAAACGGCTTGCGGTTTTATTTAATACATTTATTATTAATTGTTAATGAACTGGGTCATTTCATAAAGTTTACTCCATGAAGTTTAGTTTCCTTTTAGTAAAGGAAATTCGTTTTATTTCTTCTTCTTCTTATTGTTATTATTATTATTATTATTGATATGCGTTAATAGATTATATTTATACATTACGTAACTGTATATTGGGGTAGTGTCCCGGATGATGTTATTATCGCGATAACTTAATTCAGCTATTCCTGTTAATCAGTCTTATCTAATTTAGTTCTAGTACCTCGTGAACTTTTATATGATTATTTTTTTTAAATATATTTGTTATAGTTTTTATGACCCTAGAATCACATGACAAGCTTTAAATTACAAAAACAGGCATCTGCCTGGGTTTAGAAAGTTTCTAGTGACAAGCAATTTGCTGACTGTGACAATATGTGTATATTTATTTAAAGAATGACACTTTTATCCATTTATAGCTACTTTTAATGTTGTGGAAAACTGCTGCTTTTTTCCCCTCACTTTCAGTTAATAAGCCAAAAAAAAAACGCAGTTTGTCTTGTATCAGAGAAAACGAAACACATGAACTCTTTTGTCCTGAATATGTGTTAGAATAAAAAAAATTAAGAAAGACTGTTAGAAAGAATCATTATTAATTTCAAGACAGAACGAAAGAGAGGCTGATGAGGGAATTGCGATGATAGAAAGAACCCTGCTTTTAACGAGAACTCTTCTGTCAAATTAGCGTTTAGGACTCAGCCTTAGACGAACCAGATAACAAGAAAAATTAAAAATAGTGCATCGCCTAGTCTACTGTGCTGCCATTTTTAATAACAGCTGGTGTTGCTTGGTCTGAGAGCAGAGTCGAACACAAGGAGGCCGTGGGTTTATTTTTCCCCTGTATTTTAAGACGTGTTGACATACGCTCTGGATTTGTTTTGTTAGACATGCCCGATGTGCCGTCTCTAGGGATGGCAGTGCCAGCCGGATCTCACGCCAACCCCGGAGCCGTCGTACCAAAGGGCAGCAACAAACGAGCCGCCAGGTAAGTGTAACGTTTGCACACTCACTTCATCTGCTGTGCAACATCTATACAATTATTACACATAATAAAAATATTATTCTTAGTAGTAGGAATAGGAATATTATAAAAATAGGAATTTTATAAAAATTTATTTACTGATTTCATTTATCAGCCCCTCTGTCTTTTTCCTTCTTCAGCTCCGACTTTGATGATGATGGAGGGAAGCTCTTCAGGTGAGCGCACATCTCCTCTCGTTTAAAACTGTACATTCATTCCTGTGTGTGTGTGTGTGTGTGTGTGTGTGAGAGAGAGAGAGCGAGAGAGAGAGAGTTCTCTGTTTTTTTGTTTTTTTTTCTTAAACCAATCCATAAGCCTGCATCTGTCTCTTAATTCTGTTCTCTCTTCAGGTGTGACGATGATACATCCAACTCTAACGACAAGGAGCGATTCGCCAGGTACTGAGGAGAGAGAGATGGAGAGATGGATGGAGGGGGCAGGTGGAAGGAGATGAACAGATATCATGATGTCTGATTGCATCGCTGTCTTTGTCTCTCGGATTGTTCACTTCTCTCCACCTGTCTGTCTCTATAGTTGTCTGTCTGTCTGTTTTCCTGTCATTTGATTGCTATGTCTGTCTCTATGTCTGACAGTTTACTTCTGTCTACCCAGCTGTGTTTCATTTTAGAAATCTGTGTGTCTAGCTTTGTCTAACCATCTGTCTGTCTGTCTACCCAGCTCTGTCTATTGACCTGTCTATCTGGCGGATGGTCTGTCAAGCTTTGTCTGCTCGTCTGTCTATCTCACTTCAGCAGTGTCTGTCTGTAATTTTAGCAAACTGTCTGTCTACCTCTGTCTGTCATTCTAGCTCTGTTTAAAGACCTGTCTGTCTGTTGTTCTAGCTCTGTCTCACTCCAGCATTGCCAGTGTGTGTTTTTAATAGCAAACTGTCTGCGAATTTAGCTTTGTGTACTGACCTGTCTGTCATTCCAGCTTTGTCCACTGACCTGTCTATTTATCAGTCAGTCAGTCTGTCAATCTCTGGCTACCCGTCTGTCTGTCTCACTTCAGCAGTGTCTGTCTGTGATTTTAACAAACTGTCTGTCTACCTCTGTCTGCCAACCTGTCTGTCTCACTCTGTCTCTCATATCAGCACACTGTATGTCTAGCACTGTCTACTTGGTTGTCTTCCATTCCAGCTCTGTCTGTCTGTCTGTCTGTCTGTCTGTCTGTCTGTGACTTAAAAGACTCTGTCCAAAAGAAATCTTGCTTTAAGATGCATGTTCACTCTCCGAAGCCTTTTATTTTGAGCACTTTATTTCTCTTCCCTTGTTTACCCTCTTTTCCTCCTTCCATCTGTCTGTCTATCTGTCTGTCTCTCTCTGTTTCTGCTTCTCAGGCACTCTGAAGAAATCTTTCCTTCCTTCACTTATGTCACTCACACACTCCTGTCCCTTTGTTTAAGATTAACTCATCCTCTCGTTTGGAAAGATCAGACATGTTTGTCTTTCTTCGCCTTTGACATGTTTTTCTTTTATTCTTTTTCATCTCTTTCTTCTCTCAATCTTTTTTTCTTTCTTTTTTTTTCTTTTTTTTTTTAACTTTATCTTATTGTACCATCTCTTTCTCATTTTGCATCTCACTTGTCTTCATCGGTGACCTTTGACCCCAGGGAAAACCACAGCGAGATTGAGCGACGCAGGCGCAACAAGATGACCGCTTACATCACGGAGCTGTCCGAGATGGTGCCCACGTGCAGCGCGTTGGCACGGAAACCAGACAAACTCACCATTCTGCGCATGGCTGTGTCTCATATGAAGACTCTGAAGGGTAGCGGCAACACTGGCACTGACGGCACATACAAGCCGTCTTTCCTCACTGATCAGGTCTTACACACACACACAATTATTTTATGTTAATTTTTTGCAGAATTCCCTTAAGAACTAATGGGGGCATGTTCCATTATCCCCCTCTGGGTGCATTCAAACCCACCTGCTGGTGTAAATACTAAATAGTGCTTCAAATAGCCTTTAGGGAACAGTGTTAGCTAGTTAGGCAAATCAAGCTCTCCAGAACAGCGTGTCCCAAATCAGACTAAAAACAAAAAAAAACAAACTATGAGGGAACACAGGTCCCTATTAAGTACAGGAGTGTGTGGATTGGAACACAGCCAGAGAGAGAGAGAGAGNAGAAAGAAAGAAAGAAACAGGCATTCTCTTTGAGCTGTCTAAGTAGTACGTGAGTAGTACATAACCTACACAACAGGGTGCACCCTAGTTGCCATGAGAACAGGATGATGTCTGTAGCCATGTCTGAAACTACACTGAATAGACTAGTGCTCGACTTTGCGATTAGTTCGCTCCAGAGCCAAAAGTCCAAGATGTGGCACTGGATCTGATCCACCTTCTACTATAAGCCCTAACCCCTAATCCACACGATGCTGTACAACATAGTAAACACACCCATCCAGCGTAACACACACTTCTGGCTTGAATCCACCCAGGTAGGAGGAGCTGGATCAGGTCTGGCTCCACCCCCTGGACTTTTTGTTCTGCAGTGAGGGGTGCTTGGCTTTTCTAGCCAACTTATTTGACGCAGAAGCACGAGTTAGCGTCTGACGTGGTTCATTTGTCGCAGTTAATAATTAAATCAGCATTAATGATGTGAAAATCCTGACTCTGTACTAACATCTGTGTTTCACCGCTGCAGGAGTTGAAGCACCTGATACTGGAGGCAGCGGACGGTTTCCTCTTCGTGGTGTCGTGCGAGAGTGGGCGTGTGGTTTACGTCTCGGACTCGGTCACGCCAGTGCTGAACCAGGCTCAGCCTGATTGGCTCGGCTCGTCTCTGTACGATCAGCTCCACCCCGATGATAAGGATAAACTGAGAGAACAGCTGTCCACCGCTGAGAACAACAACAGTGGTGAGATCTCTCCCTCTCTATCTCTATCTCTATCTCTCTCTGTCTATCTATGTATTTATCTATTTGTGTGTGTCGGTTTCGCTTTTCTGGTCTCTCTTCTCTCTGTCCTCCTGCCTCTCTCTCTCTCTCTCTCTCTCTCTCTCTNTATCTATCTCTTTGGGTCTTTATCTCTTTTGGTGTCTGTCTCTCCTGGACTCTCTGTTGATCTGTCTGTCTATCTGTGTTTCTTCTGGTCTTTCTACTGCTCTCTCTCTCTCTCTCTCTCTCTCTCTCTCTCTTTCTTCTGGTCTTTCTTCTGCTCTCTCTCTTTCTCTCTTTCTTCTGGTCTTTCTTCTGCTCTCTCTCTTTCTCTCTTTCTTCTGGTCTTTCTTCTGCTCTCTCTCTTTCTCACACACTCTCTCTCTCTCTCTCTCTCTCTCTCTCTCAGGCCGCATGCTGGATTTGAAGACAGGCACAGTGAAGAAGGAGGGAAGCCAGTCGTCCGTGAGAATGAGCATGGGGGCGCGTCGCTCCTTCATCTGCAGAATGAAGTGAGCCGTCACAGCACGCCGTGTCTTCTAGTTACATTCAGTTCTAAATCAGCTTAGCTAAACTCGCACCAAGCTGACTGAAGTGATCTGTGGTTTAGTTTATGCTTCTACCAGATTTCTGAAGCAATTTCAGGAACAGACCATTCTCATTTATTTAAAGGTGCTTGAAGGATCTAACGTGGCTTCAGTTAGCTTTATGGATAAAGCTTTGTGGCTTTATTGGAATGTATCTTTTGTCTTTCTGTGATATTTCTAACTGTCTGTTCTGTTTCTGCTTTTTTACTGCTCCCTCCTGGTGTGGAGTAATTTGCTTTCACACAGCCACAGAAAGATTCGGTGCAGTGTGTCAACTGTCCTCTGCTTTTCATGTTGTGTTAATTGTCATGTGATTGCCTCTCAGGTGTGGTACATGTCCTGTGGAACCCATGTCCATGAACAGACTCAGCATTCTGAAGAGCAGGAACAGGTAACACCCCTCATGTGCCCCCCCTTTTTTTCTTTTCTTTTACATATACACCCACACACAAACACACACACTGTGTTTGTCTGTATGTTAGGAGCGGGTTGGGTCCTGTTAAAGAGGGAGAGCCTCAGTTCGTGGTGGTGCATTGCACGGGATACATCCGATCCTGGCCTCCTGCAGGTAACACACACACACACACACACACACANAAATAGGAAGTGGCACTATTGTCTGCAATGACTTGCTTGTCCAGAGTGCACCAATTCCCAGGGTCCTAGTGCTCAATTCTTGTCAATAACTGTTCGATGACTATTTCTTCCTCAGGCGTTTCTCTCTCATCTGAAGACGAGTGTGAGAGCGGACAGGGCAACCGCTACTGTCTAGTCGCCATTGGAAGGCTACAGGTATTTTGTGTGCGTGTGTGCGTGTGTGTGTCAGCGTGCGCGCGTGCGTGTGTGTGTGCGCGCACGTGTGTGTTTGTCAGTGTGTGTGTCAGTCCTGGATTTCATAGCTCCTTCACCTCACTCATCCTGTCTTCCTTAACTGTGTGTCTGACATCTAGGTGACATGTTGTCCCAGCGACAACAACATGAGCACCATCAGTGTGCCGGTGGAGTTCATCTCTCGGCACAACTGTCAGGGGACGTTCACGTTTGTGGATCATCGCTGCGTGGCTACGGTGGGCTACCAGCCTCAGGTAGGCCTCAAGCGAGTGTGCCAGTGTCAGTGCTGAAATAAAAACAATTCTTGTTATTTCATGATGAACATAGCTATATATATATATATATATATATAGACCATATTTTGGTGTGTGTAGGAACTTCTGGGAAAGAACTTTCTAGAATTGGCTCATCCTGAGGACCAGGGACTCCTGAGGGACAGCCTCCAGCAGGTGTGTTGTGTGTGTTATTGTTAAAGTTCTATGTGAAATAAAAATCTGCTTTTATTTATGCCAGGGAGGTGTGATCAAATTAAATGTGTACATTTGCACATTGTATAAAACCCAAAATTTGATAGTCTTTGAGGACAATGATGGAATTGTGTGCGAGTTGCGATTGTCTGACGTTTAACCTCTGATTCAGGTGTTAAAACTCCGGGGTCAGGTCCTGTCTGTGATGTTTCGCTTCTGCACCAAATCAGGCGAGTGGATCCTGATGCGGACGAGCTCGTTCACCTTCCAGAATCCGTACTCGGAGGAGATCGAATACATCATCTGTACCAACACTAATGTCAAGTGAGCACACACACACAGAGACACACACATATAGACTCACACACAACGTACACACAGTTGTGCTTGTTGAAAAAAGGGAGTGAAATATATTTGACATTATGTCTACGCTCACACAGGCACACAACACTGCAATATGTACAGGTTTTGCAGATAGGAAAGCTGGAAAGGATGGACAAGATGGTTAACCAGAATGAAGATGGGAAGAAAGTTGCACAGACAAGTTAATAGGTTGATGGGTAGATAGAGAGATAGATAGTTGGATAAAAAATGTTGGACAAATAAAGATAGACAGACAGATGGATGGATCAAACCTAAGATGTCCTAACCTGAGTGAACTAAATGACATATTTCATAATTTAATGCATGTATTTTATGGGAATGTTTATTGACAAATGTTTGATTGGATTGTTATGATCAGCATCATGTTGCTGAGTGGCGGGGAAGAAGTTTGTGTGTGTGTGTGTGTGTTTAGAAGAGATAGACAGCTGGATGGATAGACAAATAAACAGAAGGAAATGTAAATAGGTGTGAGTCCACTCTGACCTTGGATCTGCACTTCTCCCCTAATCCCTCCATCCCTTTTTGACAGTAAAGCTCCGAATCAGGACGCTCTCTCCCCTCTGTCCTCCCCTAGGGGGGCGTTACCCCCCTCTCTGGGGCAGAACAGCCCCAGCTGCCCCCCAGCCTCCAGCCCGGGGCAGATAAAACACACCAGGTGAGACCAGATAACCCCAACCCCCCATTCCCCAACCCCCCGCCCAATTAAAGGACTGCCCTCTACATCAGTCCTTCTCTTTTTTTCTCTGTCTTCCTGCCTCTCTCTCTCTCTCTCTCTCTCTCTCTTTCTCTTTCTATCTCTCTCTGTGTTGAGTAGCTCTAATCAGCATGACTACACCAGGTAGATGTGGGTGTCCATGGTTACCGGAGTTGGTGTCCAGGGTTACGGGATGCTGTTTTCAGGGTGACGGGTTTGTTGGTTGTCGGTGGTGGGCGAATGCCATAGGGAGGGTGTGTCTATTCTGACTGTGCTCTCTGTCTGTCCCTGTCTGTGTTGTAGGCAGCTCCAGCAGCAGCAGCAGGCTGAGATGGAGGGAGGAGGAGGAAGAGAGGAAATCTATGAGGCTGGACAGGTGACTCTTCCTCAGGTAAACATACACTGATAAACTGCACAAACTGATTATGTACTTTTAAAGATGGTTGGATGGATGGAATGATGGATAGAAAGATTATTGATGGAGGGATGGATGGATGGAAAGGGGGATGATAGAACAGTGGTTGAGTGCAAGGATGGACGGGTATGAGAACGGACACGCGAATCTTCCTTTAACCGAGTAACTTTAATGTAGCCGAACGGTTAGATAGATAGAAAGGTTATTGATGGAATGATGAATGGATGATTTGGTGGAAAGATGGTTGGATGGATGGAAAGACTACTGGGTGGGTGGAAAGATGGACAGAAAGATTGTTAATGAATGATGGGTGATTAAGTGGAAAGTTGGTTGGATGGAAAGGTTATTTTTGCAATAATGGATGGATGATTGATTTTAGAGATGGATGGAAACATGGATAGAAAAGATGGATTCAACAGTTATTCAAAGTATCCTGACATCCTCCATTACTGTCTGGTACGGAAACACAAACTCCCACCCCAGGAGGAAACTCGGAAGGCATTGTGCGTAAGGCCTTCAAAATAATTGGACTTGACCTACTATCAGTGCAATCTCTGTACATAAAGTACAGCCTTAAAAATGTCCTGACTCCTCCCACCCAGCCTATGTCATATTTCAGCCCCTCCCATCTGGCAAAGGATATAGACGACTGATGTCAAATATAAGCTGCTTCAGAAAAAGCTTCTTTCCCTCTGCCACCAGAGGACTCAACTCCTTCTCTCGTCAGACACTGCTGATATGTGTCTGCCTTTCACTTGTGTATTCTTGTATTGATGGAATGACAGATGGTCAGTTGGGTGGAAAGATGGATGAAAAAAATGGTTGATGAAACAGTTGATTGAAATGATGGAAAGTTGGAAATGAGATCTGATGAATGGATGGATGGAGTATTCACCCAGCCTCTCTTTATGTCTCCCAGGTTCCGGTGCAGCCAGTAGGACCAGATCCTAGTAAGACTTACACACACACACACACACACACACACACACACACACACACACATCTGGAAGTTCCTGCAATCTGTGCAAGGACTGGCTAGTAATTCTTATTACCAAATAGTTTATCATTGTATCTCATCATCTGTAATGAACATAAAGCACTAAGGGACATTTTTAACAGCTGTTCCAAAGAACCTAGGATTGTCAAGCACAGACTGATTAGTTGACAAATCACTGCTGGTTTGTAGGTTCTAGGTTATTGCAATCATTTTCAGATTCAAGTTGCTCAAATGGTCCATTTAATGATGTATACTTTGTTGATGGTTCCTTACTACTTTACAACCATAGCCTGATTAAACAACTCTAAACACTGTGATATGAGCATAAAATGAGCTAGTGTTAAAGTCATTGGAATTTTAAAAAAATTATTTATTTATTTTCAAGTCAAATAGAGGTATATACAGTGAGATGAAATAACATTTCTTCTGGACCCAAGGTGCAAGATACACGTATGACATATAAAGTGCAACAGGAATAAGAAGCATGCAGGGAGGGGGTATGGGAAACAGTCAGGGTGTGTACAAAACCAGGCAGCAGAACATAAATACTCCATGAAAATGGAGAAACAGTTTTCTATAGTCCGGAAAAAATATTTTCATACTTTTTTTTTTTCCCCCAAATACTTTTTCAGATCATTCTAAGGTTTTGCCCTCCAGTGCACCCCCTGCTGGACAGCAGGTTTATACTCCTTCTGCCTCATTCAGTGCTAACACACGTGCTAATGAGTCCTTCAGGTACCACACACACACGCACAATGGTCAAGTAACATGCATGTTAGTGTAACTAAATAGTGCCTGCATGGATTATGGCTGATTGTGTGTGCGTGTGTGTGTCACGTTTTTCAGACAGGCACCTTCAGCAACGCAGATGTTGTCCCACATGTCGCGGCAGAGCGCCCCTTCTGGTCTCCCTGTGAACAGCAGCAGCCCAGTTCAGAGTGTAAAACCTGCGCCCCCTGCAGCCTGGGCTCAACCACGTGCTCCCTTCAATGCACAGGTCATTAATTATGATCATAACAAAAAAGGGGTCATGACTTTATTTATGGAGCTCAATTAATGCATTAAAAATTAAAGTTCCTAAATACCACATTGATCATCATGAATGGTGACTATCCTAACTATTGTAACTAGCATATACTGCACAGCCCTCACACGTGTGTGTGTGTGTGTGTGTGTGTGTGTGTGTGTGTGTGTGTGTGTGTGTGTGTGTGTGTGACCAACAGGCCGGGAAGAGTCAGTCACCCCAATTTTCCATGGGAAATTTTAGCTCCACCCCTTCCTCATCAGCATCCTCTTCTTTTGGACAAATGGGTGGAGCTTCAGCTAACATTGCAGTCAACACGCCTAATTACTCGCAGATGAACGCTCGCAACCACCAGTCCACAAACGGATATGGTAAGAACTCAAAGATTACTAACTCTCTTTCATTCTTTCTCTCTCACACACACACACACACACACACACACACTATATATAATGTGTGTGTGTGACTATATATATATATATATATATATATATATATATATATATATATATATATATATACACAAACACTCGAGATCAAAATCTTAAGACCAGGGGATATATTCACACATAACACTGGGGGATAAT
>CM074945.1:10800068-10816508 GCA_037577455.1 Pangasius macronema | reverse complement strand
AAGGACAATGACATTAAAGCCATATTTTTGTACAGATTTTAACTTTTAAAGGCTATGGTCTTAAACTTTTGATCAGCGTTTGAGTTTAAATGCAGTTTTCAATAAATTGCCTACTCTCTATTTTTTGTTTCTTACTCTTGTTTCTTCTTTTGGCATTTTGAAGAAGTACTTACAACCTGGTTATGATCCACCAGTGCAAAATGTGAATACTTGTAATATTTTCCCTAGTCTTAGGATTTTGATCAGGAGTGTATATGACAGTTTCTCTCTCTTACACACACACTCACACCCTAGGTGATGTGAGCCAGACGGGACCGCAGTTCTCCTCCAGACCAGCAGAGGCAGCAGCGTGGCAGCAGTGGCAAAATCAACCCCACACACAAAGCACAGCAGACACACATCCTCATATACAGAACAGCCAACCAGAGATGTTTACTGTGAGTATTACATACTCATGTATGTACATGCATACTACATACATGTATGTTAAGGTCGCTAAATCTGAAATAACATAAACATGATGCTCTATGGATAGACATGATATCACACATTATTTCTTGGCTACCTGAAACAGGACATTGGATTGTAGGCCAATGTAGGGTACAGCCTGACAGCATTAGGGTAAGGCACACAGTATAGTATACTCACCAGTATAGTGAGGGTGTCACAGCTGAAGGTCACACAGACATTATCATAGCAAGTAGTGCACATGAGTAGGCCACACAGACATTCATAGTGTGTAGGACACATTAGGAGGTCACAAAGACACTATCACAGCGAGTACGGCAAAGAGATAGGCAACAAAGACACTAGAATAGGTAGTAGGGTGCATCAGTAGGCCAAAAACGCACACTAGGATGGGCGGTAAGGTGCATCTGTAGGCTGCAAAGATCATAGAACCAGGTGAAAAATAGCAATTAAGAGACTAGAGTGGGGAGTAGGGCACATCAATAGGCCACAAAGACACTAGGATAGGAAGCAGGGTGCATCTATAAGCCACAAAGACACTAGGACAGGGAGTAGGGTGCATCAGTAGGACACAGAGACACTAGGACAGGGAGTAGGGTGCATCAGTAGGCCACAGAGATACTAGGACAGGGTGTAGGGTGCATCAGTAGACCTCAGAGACACTAGGACAGGGAGTAGGGTGCATCAGTAGACCTCAGAGACACTAGGACAGGGAGTAGGGTGCATCAGTAGACCTCAGAGACACTAGGACAGGGAGTAGGGTGCATCAGTAGACCTCAGGGACACAAAGACAGGGAGTAGGGTGCATCAGTAGACCTCAGAGACACTAGGACAGGGAGTAGGGTGCATCAGTAGGCCACAGAGACACTAGGATAGGGAGTAGGGTGCATCTATAAGCCACAAAGACACTAGGATAGGAAGTAGGGTGCATCAGTAGGGTAGCGTGGTTTGATTTAAGCAACAAATCGCTGCCCAGCCCAGACATGAGCATCACTCACTTCAGATCTCCATGGAAACATTTAGCTCTGCCCCTTCTACATATCTTCTTTTCCCCCACAGGATGTTCTGTCCATGCTGGATACGTCTGCAAACTTCAGCAACGAAGAATTTACAGAAATGCCCATGTTCCCTCCATTTGCTGAGTGATGCCTATTGTCCTCTTTTAGCCTTTTTCTTTTCTTTCCTTGCCTCTTCTTCTTCTTCTCCTTTTTCTTCTCCTCTAATTTATCAAGAAACAAAATGAGGGGAGATTTGTTGATATTTCCTCTATTTTTTGTTGTAAAATAATGTCTCATGGAGTAGAGTTTTCCTCCACGGAGGAAGTGGCTGTGTTCTAATAACCACGCACAAGTGCACGATCAGTCCAACACACTGAGTTAGGTTTATCCCATTACGCCCCCAGAAACACGCACAGTTTTAGCCCAAATACAAGGAATATGTCGATGTTCAATTTTATATTCAGTAGCAATAATTGTTTGATATTTTACAATATTATCACAATTTAATAGATATATTTTTTTAAAAAGTGGTGGTCCTTATCCTGCCTTCCAAGTGGGACTGCCTTTATTGCACTGCCTAAAAATGCTGTCTATGTAGGATGCCTCCTCCTGAGTAGAGCACAGAGGTAGTGACTATTTTTAACAACTGAATATTGCAATTATGTTGTATAGCTGATTATGGACATGTGCCTACGTAAATTCACACACAGTCGCTGTTACATTTCCATGGAAACAATCATGCATTTTCTGGTTCTTCTGAAAGCAATTTGAATTATTCTTATTCTTATTCTTATTATTATTATTATTATTATTATTATTATTCACGTTATCACTATGAAAATGTGTCTTAATTAGAAATAAAGGCACACAATTCTGGACTTTGCTTTCATTTGCATTTGCTTTATTTTATAAAGTTGTCAGAACATAACGTGATAAATAACTAAAAGAATTTGGCATGCAGTGAATCTGGTTATGGTCTAAAATGCATATGTAAATTAGCAACCGCTCTAATATTTATTTATTTAATGCTAATTTCCTCAATGAGAAAGCTCATCGCCCTAACTTGCATATGCAAATTAACTAAGCCTGCGTCACCTACAACTGTGGTGCTCAGTTATTCAATTACCTTGCTTTCCTGATCTTTGACAATCACTTTTGTTCAGTTTTTTTTTCTAAACTCAGCACATCCATGTTAGTATACATGTTTTTTTTTAATATTTAAAAAAAAATTAATTACATTTTAATTTAATTCTGGGGGCAATTTCAATTTCCTAAAAAAAAAGAATATGAAAACAAAAATTATTGTGTTCGAACTCTTTTTAGAATACTGTTCCTATTTTGTATTTTTTGTTTAACCAATAGTTCAGATGAATTCTACGTGTTAATAGTTTGCCCTTTTTTTCCACTCAGAATTATGGACTCATTTTTAATTAAATACATTCATAGTAATGTCCATGTGCATGTCTGGGGATATGCTCTGAATATAATTTAAATACGAAAGATCACAAATATTGAACTTGAATTATTATTTTTTTTTGTAAACTACAGTGGATATACAAACTCGACACACACCTGTTAAAAACAACAGGTTTTTGTGAAAAAATGAAACAAAGATAAATTATCAGAAATCAGTACATTTCCACCTTTAATGTAAAACATCCTATAAAATCCCACTGAAAACCAAAGTGACACTTTTCAGAGAAAAAATATATAAAAATAAAAACTTAGAATAATCTAATTACATAATTGTGTACACCTTTTTATTATCGGGTATGTGACTGTGTTCAGAATAAACCAATCATCAGGTTCATGTGAAACAGTAGTTAGTATACACCTGTCTTTTAACTGAAGTGACTCTGATTAACTCCAAATAAATCTCAGCTGTTCTTGTAGGATTTTTCTGATATCTTCTTTGGTTGCATCCCACTGCAAGAGCCAATGGCCACAAAGGGCCCATCAGTGGGAACTCATTGTTCAAATGTATCGCTCAGCACAGGGCTATCAAACAACATCCAAGGTATTGGAAATACCATGGAAAACAGTGAAGAAAAGACAGAATCAACAAGTGGAGAAAATGTGGCTCAACAGTGACATTATCAAGAACATGAAGTCCCTCCAAAATTAATGAGAAGACAAGGAGATAAACTGGGTCAGGAAGGCTGTCAAAGAGGCCTACAGCAACATTAATGGAGCAACAGTTCTTTCTGGCAAATACTGGTTGATCCCTGCATGTGACAACTATCTCCCATATTCTTTATTGGTCTGGGCTATGGGACAGGGTAGCAAGCTGCAAGCTTTTTCTGATGATAAAGAAAAACATCTAAGCCCGGCTATACCTTGCAAAAACATATCTCCAGTCTCCCAAAACCATGTGGGAAAACTGTGTTGTGGTCTTATGAGACCAAGGTTTTGGCCATAACTGTAAAAGGTATGTTTGGCACAAAAACAATACAGCACATCAGAAAAAGAACACTATACTGACTATGAAGCATGGTGGTGGCAGCATCATGCTTTGGGACTGCTTTTCTTCAGCTGGAACTGGGGCTTTAGTGAAGATAGAGAGAATCATGGATAGCTGCAAGTACCATTCAGTTTTGGAACCTTCTGGCTGAAGGTGAAGAGGGCTTTCACCTTTCAGCATGACAATGATCCAGTGCACACATCCAAATCAACAAAAGAATGGCTTCAGGAAAAAAAAATGGCCCAGCCAGAGCCCAGACCTGAATCCTATAGAAATCTGTAGGGGGACCTGAAGAGGACCCTGCATAGGAGATGCCCTCACAGTTTGAGATATTTGGAATGTTTTTGCTAAGAAGAGTGGGAAAATATTCCCAAATCAAGATGTGCCAAGCTGACAGATTCGTATCCAAACATCCAAACAGTGTTGTAAAAAAATCAAAGCGTGCTTCAACTAAGTGTTAGTTTAGGGGTGTGCACACTTATGCAGTTAGGTTATTCTACCTAATTCTTAAATTTTTTTTTCTTTGAAATGTGTCAGTTTGGTTTTCAGTGGAATTGTACAGATTGTAATTTTTACCTTAAAGGTGGAAATGTTCTGGTATGATTTATCTTTTCATTATTTGCAGCACAAAAACAGGGGTGTGTAGACTTTTCATATTCATTGTACATTTTAATTAAATTCTCGAGCGGTTTCAATTTCCTAAAAAAGAAAAGACCATAAAAAATAAAGATTATTATGTATGATCTCAAACTCAAACTGTTTTTAGGATACTGTTCCTATTATTTTATTTATAATTTTTTTTTTACCCAATACTTCAGATGAAATCTAGGTGTTAGTGTTGGTTTTTTTTTAAACGGAATTATGGAAACCCCCCCCCCTTTTTTTTTTTTGTTTGTTTTTAAATGCATTCATAATTGTGCATGTCTGGGGACGTGCCCTGAATATAATTTAAATATCAAAGATCACAAATACTTTATTTTATTATTTTTTTAACTTTATTTTCCTAAACTACCTACCTACAGTCTAATCTGTGATGGTCAAATAATTTCCGATATTTCTTTTCTTCTGTAAAAGACATTTGCATGTATTTCTTTTCCTCCTTCTCTCCATGTACTTCAGAAGAAATCCAAAGATGCCCTTGTTTTGCAGTTGCTTTAAAATGGATTTCTTTTGCCATTTTTTTAATGTGTTAAATGTATGTTTGGGGGCGTGTCTCGCTTGCGATCTGATTTGCATATGCAGATTAGACATGCAGGCGTGACGAGGGTGATTTGTTCTTGTTTATTGTTGTATTTGTTTTCTTTTTTTTAATTGTTTGTTTTAAACCATTACTGCAGCCGTGAAAATGCAGTTTATATAATTACACAAATATAAAAATATTATATGTATATGAAAATGTTAGGGAAATTGTTTGGCTTTTTGTATTAAATTGTTATATTGTCAAAAAGAAATGTGGTNGTGGTGAGCTTTTTCAATGGGGAGGATGACTTGCTCAGTGATTCCATGGTGTCTAGCAGCTAGTGATGCAGCAAAAAAGTTGTTGTTTTTTATGTGTGTATTTACATATATTTATAGATAAGGATTATTAATGAGACTAAAGCTGTACAGATGTTCCTGAGCCATTTTAAGTATAGTTATTTATGACTATTTAAACTGTTCAAATGTCAGTATGTTCAAGAATCCACGTCCGCAAGATCGGCTTGCAGGCTGTTGTAAAATTTATCAGTGAATCCTCCTGAGGTAAATCTGATCTTTTGCAACTGTCAGGATTACATAAGGTGTCTTAGATTCTGGCAGTCTGGAAGGCGAAAGCCTTTAACCACTTACAACACTTACATTCAGGGTCCAGCAGGGCTCAGCCCCATTTCTCTAACACTAACCGGTTTTCCTATTGCAGTTAATGTTTAAATATTTAAGACCTCTCATGTTGACTTCAAACCTACCAGAAGGTTTGTCTTGTGTACCAGCCTTCTGGATTAGTCATATACTTTTGAATGGAAGGGTAGAGTTTTTGATTTGAGACTGAGCTCATGACAACAATCATGACGACAGAGGAAAGGTTTAAGAGAGACAACTTGTCAGTGAGTAAAATCACTGTTTATGTAATTGCTAAACAGTTTACAGTTCGACTTGGAAACCAGACTCCTCTGCTTTGCGTCAGGCCGTAACACACCACCCCAAAGTGGATTATTTTCCTATAACAACACAATACTTCCCATTAGACTGGTACATCAGTACAAGAAATATTCCTTTGGTTCTAATTTCCATTTGAGGACATTTGCCCAAAACGTTTGGGAGCCCTTGCTATAGATTCATGCAGTGACACTTGTGTCGGGTGATTAGAGTGACACACCCCCTTCCTTCTCACGCCATTCGCGGTGATTGAGATGATGCATATGAAATACGGTCACAGATGTAATAAACCTGAATGAGGTGGATTATCTAGTCCAGATAAAATGCCTCCCATCTGATATCACCACCAGTCAAATAAGGGTCCAGTATGGCTGGATTTTGGAGAAGATCCAACATGTGGGTCAGAAAACATCATGTGTTTGCTTCCATTGTACATGATGCTTGCTTCAGTAATGTTTTAATCCCCAAACACCTGATTGTTACCAAACTCCACTTTTTAAGTATTAATTGGGGACACAGGTGCTCTGTGTGTGTGTGGACACTAAAACTTTCAGCATAAGTAATAGAAGGAGCCAAAGGAGATCAAGATCAACAGGGTCAGTTACCTACATGGAATTCAGTCTTTGCCATCCAGAAGGCTTTATCTAATAACCACATTAGCGCCAATCAACAATGGGTTTTGGCAAATTGAATTCAAACAGAGGTATATGACGACAACTACCAAAGAGGGATGGAACATCAAATCAAGGACTGAAGAAACATCATAAAAGAGACTTGATAGCAACGTCATGGACTTTCATAAAGGATTCTTCTCTTAATAAGAGGCCTGTATATTTTTACAATTTAACAATCAAAGGTGTGTTGAGTTTTATGCTGAATGTACTTATTAGATAGGTGTATGACTTCAAAAGAGTTTTATGAAGGAATTTGTGAGGAATTTAAAAATGGGATAGACCTTACTAAAAGACTGAGAGGCATCTGGAGCTGATATATTAGACAGTCTGTGAAGATTTAAGAAGATATTATGAGTCAAATAAGGACAGTAATGAAGTTCTGAAGATAAAAATGGATGTGGATTTGGGCTTCATTGTTTTATTCCCATTTTTGTCTTTTCTTCAAAGTGTTTTTACAGTTTATTAATGTGAGCCAAAGATGTTTTGACCTTTTTAATTGGAAATGGTGATGAATTATTATTATTATTATTGGAGGGTGTTTGAGTGAAAAAGAGACATTTAAGACAATAAAGGATTTCTCGATCCCTCAGATAATGCTCTTGTAAAAAGCTTCACCCAAGCTGATAAACAAGCTAAATGTTTTTTCTTTCCCCAGTGGATGGAACAAACATGGATGTTCCTCTTGCTGAGTCATGGCGTGATGTGGATGTGGATTTGGGCTTTGCCCTTTTCTTCTTCTTCTTGCTCCTTTTGTTCCTACTGGTCAGCGTAGTACGCTGCTCTCAAATTGTTTTCGATCCCTACAGCGCCGTCTCCATCTCCATCTATCAGGAGGAACAGGACACATGAATGCTTTAAAATAAATGTGCCGCTCAGGAGCTTTGCAACTTTCATGGAGGAGTCAGAGAATCCCAGTACTAATACTTAGGACTAAAATTTTGAAATATGAAGTATTTGTTTGTTCTTGTTTGCATGTACTCTGTCTCAGAGTGTTCGTTTTTGTACTGTTCTTATGATGTCTTAGGGTAAAACACTCAGTGTCATGCTGTTATAGGAAACTAATCAACAACAAGGTGGTGTGATGAAGTGGATTTTCATTAGTAGCAAATCACAAAATGTTTTATTCCTCTTATACCACAGAAATTACAATTGTTAATGTATAAGTAAGTGTTTTTTTGTTTTGTTTTGTTTTTGTTTTTTTGTGGAATTTTAGCAAATACCAGAGTGGTAAATAACTAGCATCCATGCTAACTGCATGAGGACATTAAAATGTATTTTTTAAATTAATAATTTATTTTCAGTGTATAATTTGGATAACAGGGTTATACTTTCAAAGTGACCAGGTCACTCAATATTGTTGCAAATAAAGAAAAAGTGAAAGAGAGAATGTGCTTTTCTTCTTCCCGTGATCTTCAGGAAATTTGGATGATGCAATCTGAATATTTCAGATATATTTAGCTAGCAGTTTTGAGTGAATGTATGGTAAAATGGTTTCATGGCCAATAATGGATGAGTCAAGGATGTTTTTAAAAGTATTTTAATGGTTATATTTCAAGGTAAAATGCAGTTGGTTAGCTGAGTGTGTTGGAAATGCTGTTGCTGTAGATTTTGTAGGTTTTATTTATGTTTTAAGTTTATCTGAAACACACAGGTTGTTGTGAAGGACACTACCTGTGTTTAAACATTACACACATGTTTTTTTTATGTTAATATTGATTTTTTTTAAAAACGCTATTAAAACATTTTTAAACCTTTACAATTTCACCTCAACATGAAAAAAGATATAAAAAGATATTATGACTAAATAACGTCTTGGCGGTTGAAATCGTCTCGCGCGACGGCTTTTAATTTGAAATTTGAAACTCGCCCTGTTGTTTCCTTCACGCGGCTTACATGCTAGTGTTGTGTTAGCCCGGTGAGCCGAGTGGACACACGCTTTCTCGGCGTAAACTCGGGTATGTGTGTGAGTTTCCGCGGTGTGTAGTGAGGTTCGGTGGCTTCTGACTGAGGTACGACTTTGTTTATTCCGTTACTTTAACGAAACACACACACACGGCTGTGGGGCTCAAGGTTAAAGGCGTCCGCCCGCGAGCCCTTACTGAGGCTGTGTTGAGCGGCTGTGAAGAGATGTTTAATGTGTGTGTGTGTGTGTGTTTTTCAGGAACATGTCTGTGCTGGGGAGTTTGTTAAACACAGGGTTATCTCTGTGGAGAAGTTCACTGCAGCTCTGCACCACACACCTGCACACAGGTGAGGAACTGTTACTGCTCCACTCTCTTCAGGGGAAAGTTAACTAATGCTGCTCACACAGTCACTACAAGACACCACATTGCGTCATACACTCATTTGCATATGGACTGAATGGCTATGATCATCTGTATATCAAATAGTTTTATTAGAAAAATCATCATTTTAACTTATTTCTTCTCTGTCTGTTTATTTTGGCTGTCTATCTGTCTCTGACTTTTTGTCCCAGTCTTTCTGTCTGCATCCATCTGTCTGTCTGTTTCTAGGTGCCTGTCACTATCTGTCTGTCTGTTTATCTATCTTTATCTCCCTGTCTCTCTCTCTCAAGGTGTCTCACTGTCTGTCTGTCTGTCTATAGTCTGTTTACATCTGTCTCTGTCTATCTACCTGTCTCTCTCTGTCTGTCTGTCACTATCTATCTATCTTGTCCCTCAATTGGGCTTTCCCTGTCTGTGTATTTCTATCTGTCTGTCTACAGTCTGTTTTCATCTGTATATTCCTATTGATCAGTCTGTCTGTTTTGTCTTTATATCTATTTCTATCTATGTGTCTATGTAACACTGTCTGCATCTGTTTTTGTCCATCTGTATTTCTCAATATTTTGTATGTTTTTAATTTCTCGCTTGCCTTCTCTCTCTCTCGCTCGCTCTCTCTCTGTAGAAACCAAAGGCAGAATTTTGTTCTGTTTATCTCTGCGTGGTTTACTCTGAGCAGTTATAAGAAAATAATTAACGACAGGCTGGTGTGATGAAGCGAAGCCGCTGTTACCACCCCAACATTGATTAGTTTCGAATAACAGCACATGCCCAAGTGTTTATCCCTCTGATACCACAGCAAATTTGCCATTGGTAACTATTTATAGTCTGTTATTTAAAATGAACACTTTGAGTCCAATCAGAATTGAGAATTCGACAATGCTGGGGTAGAACGGTCATAACAGGAACATGAGAGAAAGAAAGAGCGCTCATCTATGCTGTGAGTTCTCTAAGAGAACACACACACTCAGCATGTTTTTCCACTTAGCACTGATAAGTCCAGGGTCACAGGTATTCCAGGTTTTCCCTGATTTCCTCTTGGTGACCAGTAAACTGTGTGTGTATTAGGAGCGTGTTTGCGTGTGCGGATGCACGCCATCCCGCCTCTGAAGCAGGTGGACCGGTGGACGGAGAAGAGGAGCATGTTCGGTGTCTATGACAATATAGGCATTCTGGGTGAGCAACGTTAGCCACACACACTAATCTCTCACTGTGCATTATCAGTCAGCAAGGCTCTATACACAGCTTCAGTTACCATAGCAACCATTATTGACTACACTGTGTACCACTTCATACCAAAATACTCGTTTCTGATTGGCTGGCAGGTGTGCATTTTTTTTTTTTACTATTAGAAAAATGCCTCTAATGTTGATACGGTCTCATCATAACCATGTCAACGATGGTTTAGTCACTATCAAAATGGTGGACACTTGTGGACGAATCCGATTGGCTTACAGGCTTTTTTTTTTTTTTTTTTTTTTAACCACGGCAACAAAATTCTGGCACACTCACAGTTTGTGTTGGCCCAACAGGAAGTGGTCACCGACCTGTTAAATAGGCTCCAATCAACATAGCAACCATATGGCATGGATGAGAAAGTTTCATACCATTGAATTGTTCCCCTCAGGTGATTTTAAAGCCCATCCTAAAGAGCTGATCAGAGGGCCTGTGTGGCTGAAGGGTTTCCGTGGTAACGAGTACCAGCGGCTGATACGCAAGAAGAGGATGGTGGGAGATCGCATGATGACGGAGGACAAACTGGTGCTGGAGAAGAGACTGCGCTTCCTGTATCGCCGCTTCAACCGCTACGGCAAACACAGATAGACCTGTGTGTGTGTGTGTGTGTGTGTGTGTGTGTTCGTTCAGTTAAATAAAGTAAAAATGTAAAACTAACCTCACATTCTGCGCTTTTTCTGAATTGTATACCAAAGTTAACAGTGCAGATTCGTACTGTAACAATCAATTTTCAGAATATTAGACATTATTAACATTACATGTTTATTAAAAAAAAAGTAAAATGAGTCACTATAATGCAATCATAATTAGCCAAAATAGAATAATAAATAGCTTTACTTTTAAAAGGACAGTGCAGCCTAAATAGAAATGTACACAATATTCAAGGCTAATGTAACTAACAAATAAAGGAAGCTCATAGCTACCAGTTTAGCATTTTAATGCGAACTGCATGCCTGAATCACACATCATTTGGCTCAAAAAAAAAAAAAAAAAAAGACACTTGTTTTTTTAAACATACAAATTAAATGTAAACTATGTTTTCATATGAATCACTTCTTATGTACAGTTCTGCATACAAACTTCTGGGCACACTCCCTACAACCCTGAGATGTCAATTTTTACAGACAGCGCGGGACAACGTGTGAAATGATTTAGACATGCGGGTTGTTCGGTGCTAAACTGGTGGCTGTGAGGTTTCTGTACCTGTACCCAATCAGCCTCATAGCTCCTGGCTTGGTTTCTAAACTACGCTTTAAGATGTACACATTTTCACTTCAGACTGGGAGAGGTAGAGCTCAGTGTGAGAGGGAATTTGGGCTCGGGAACGCCGTGAACGGAGTCTCGGACATCACACACAGCTCCGACTCAGCCTACAACACACAGCGGGGAGACACAATTTTAATCCTGGGGTTTTGTTTTAAAGCTTTTGAGACACAGCCAAAGTGTTTAACTGTGTTTAGTCTCACTCAGAGTTTCCTCTCACCTGAGTGTCTCTGTCTTTCTCCTTTGGAACCCGATGCCGCTTTTTCTTCGCTCCGCTGGCTGATTGGTTGGTGGCAGAGGGGGAGGAGCCATCATCATCTCCTCCAGGGGCACCGTCTAAACTGGCTCCACCCTCATCCTGTTAAAACGTGTGTGTGTGTATACATATATTATATATATATATATAATATGGTCGGTGCTTCATTATCATGATATGGTATGAGTGTATCATTATTAGTGTTCTTACTGTTATTATTATACAGGATGTGTCTCACCTCTAGTGGTATTGTGAGCTCGACGTTCCTGTAATCGTCTCCGTATGCATCCAGAGTCTTCATGAGGAACCTAATACACACACACACATCCTAAAATCTCTGTGTAAAATGTGGAATATGAAAAACTACTCATTGCTGTATACCATCATTTCAGTTTTCCTTCTAGACACTTGTAGTCTTTTATTCTAAAAACACATTCTCAAAACAATATTTTACACTATCACTAACATCATGGTCTTATATCGTCATACTAATAATGATTTATCCCCTTTTTAAACATGAGTCCTAGTGTGTCTTGCCTTCTCTCTTTCTTCAGTCTGCGTGTGAGTCTCTGGACTCGGTGAAGGCGAGCCAGCGTCTTCTCATTCACCTGAAAGAACACAAATCACACCGCAATCACATCACGCGTTATTTAACACACGCGACACCCAAGAACCATCCTGAAAGGCGCTTACGCACTTGTTCCAACTCCTTGACCCATTTGCTCAGAGCCTGGTATTTCCTTTTGTCCGCGTCTCTTGTGTCCTTCTGTACATCCTGAGGAGGTCCTCCGCTCTCCAGGATCTCAGTGGCTCCTGAAGCCAGCTCGACACCCGCAGCCTCCAGTTCAGCCTCCAAGATGTGACCACCGAAGAGAGGAGGCAAAGCCAGGCCTGAGAAATCCTCCATCATCTACAGCACAGGAGAGATATGAGGCAACAGGACACCAGCAACACATATAATATACATTATATAATACCATACAGCATGGTACAACACTCTGACAATCATGCATAACTTATACAGCATAAACACACTGGAAAAATGGACGTATTAGTCTGAAGTCGCAGCAACTTTAAAACCAACATAACTGGATACAACTAGGTTTATTTACATGTTGACAAACAAATACAATACATGACTTACTTTTAACACTGCTAGCGACTAAAACTGCAATTTGTTTGGTGTCGCATAAGCACAAAAGGATCCTCAACTTATCTAATAAGAAGAAAATACTAAGACGCATTCACTTCATAAATCATCTTTCAATTCGTTCATAATATCGAACAGCTTTCCTACAACAGCGCCGACGGTTCACGTCGCATTTTAATTACGTCACAGATTTACAATCTAACGTAACGTTACACAGATTCTGTATTTAATAGTGGCACAGTATGAAGGTACAATAATATTACAATAGCTATGTGTATAATGTAATTTCTATATTATAAAAATACAATAATTATTTAAAAAAAAAAAAGAAAAAGAAACAAACAAGCGTACAATACGTTATTAGGTCGCGTTTTAAGTACGTCACGTATGTAGTTTATTTATTTATTTATTTATTTACGGTACAACTAATACTGTTCAATAGTTACATGTTCAACATAATTTCTAGGACAAAAATAACAATAATTAATTAAATAAATAAAATAATTAAAAAATATCATCTGTGTTTTAAATGAAATAAAAATGTTTTTAAAAAATAATTTAAAATTAAGTCTAACAAAAGGTTTGAGAGCATAAAGGTGTATTATAGTAAGTATTAATCACCAAGCTAGTTTTTTTAAATGCGTAATATTTTATAATAACATTCTCCTTAAAGTTCGAGCATCGTTACGTCGCGTTTTAAATACGTCATTCACTTTCTATCCAATCCGGAGCGATGACATCACTCGTCTTCGAACTACATTTCCCATTAGGAGCTGAAAACAAAACTACACGACCCAAGATGGCGGGTAGTAAGTATTCAACATTAAGCTAGCCCTTTTAAGTTCGTGATGTTTAATTGTAACAATGGTTATGATTAATATATTTAGACTAAAATGATATTTAAAATGGGCTTAAACATTGCAGTTAATGGAAATGGGGTGTAGTTTGGTGTTTTTGAGTCGGGAGTGACCTTGGGGCTGGCGTTGCTGTACAGTCAGTTATGCTAGTCTTTAGTCTTTATAGATAAGAGAAAGTTAATGTGCAGATGTATTCATTATATGCAAATATAAATAATAAATATTAATATTTATATAAATATACGTATTATTTTTATAACTATTTTTATTGATATTAACATTAATATATTAATAATTCATATGAATATATAAATCTGAAATATATATTTATAAATTTTTCATTTGCACATGTATTTAATATGTATAACTACATTTTTTATTGTTTCAGTCGGAAATTTCCTGAGAAACGCCTGGAATAAGGAGCCTGTGGTGACAGCGGCGTGTGGCCTCGGCATCGCTGGTCAGTGCCGCAATGATTCTGAGCTTTTCAGCCGACCAAAACCATCTTCATTTCAAATGAACTGCAGATCTTTCAGTACTGTTAGTCCTGCTACTTAAAAGAGGAGCTCTTAGTCCAGGGCCTCCCAAACTTTTTGGGCAAATGACCCCAAATGGCCATTTTGAAATTTCTGCAACCCCAAGCCTTAAACACCCTGATGCGTTTTAAAAATTTCAGATATACAACAACATTCAAACATTTTATGATGTCAGGAACATACGTAAGTTTAACGTATGTGACTAAAAACCAAAGGAATATCCTTTGCACACATTTATCTGTCTAGAAGAAAGTGTTGTGGCATTATAATTTACACACTCGCTGCATATCTTTTGTATATCCGAAAGATTTAAAAGTGGCATCCGCTAGACGGCATGTCAGTGCCAAAACATCCCTGTCTATCAGGTTTCCAAGTCGAACCGTAAAATGTTTCGTGATTTCTCACACACAGCTAAATACAGATAAATACACTGACAAGCACTGTTTCTCTTTCAAGCTTTCAACTCTCGTCATGATTGTTGCCACGAGCTGTGTCTCAAATTGAAAACTTCTGCCCTTGTATTCACATTCCTGACCAAACTAGTAAATTCAGAAGACTGGTATACAAACAGACCTTTGGGTAGGTTTGATTATTTGAATCAAATACTAACTGTAATTAGAAAACCAGTTAGTGTTTAGGTATACAATTTGAGACACAAAGCTAATTTGTTTAGTGAAGGTAGATGGACAGAGAAATTTGTCAATTTTTCTTGCTGAACTACTCTACTGCAGCGTGTCAGGCAGTGAAAAAGAATAACATATCATATACCCTATTCATTTATACATGACTTGTCTGAATGTAACTCAAAGTAACATTTAAAAATATCAGCACACAAAATCTGTCTTTGATATTTCTAATATTCACTTGGAAAATAATTGAATGAAACCGAAGAGGAGATCATGAAATTCTCTCACAACCCCTTTGGTAATTCAAGTGACCTAGGGTTAGGTTAGGCAGAAATGTTTCAGGGGAGAAGTGTGAGGCGGCTCGCGAAAACCCTTCGGATATTGCTACACTCACCTGACTTTTTTTTGTTTTTTTTTTTGTTTTGTTTTGTTTTTTAACTAAAGCTGTAAACACACTGCTTTACTAAAATATCCATAAACATGTCCCTGTGTGACATGGCTAGATATGTACCAGTTCCATGAATATTTCTTTTTGGTTATTTATATGTAATTGATGTTTGTGCAGCTCTGATTCTTCCGCTGGTGAGCCCGTACACCAAATACACGGTCATGTTGAACAAAGCGACACCGTACAACTACCCAGGTGAGTCATGCTCTCACTGCATTTCGCCTGTGTATTGTATTCCCAAAAATACCATTAAACCACACCGCCACCTGGTGACCAGTACATCTGACTGAGTTTCCCATGTTAACTCTGTGTGCTGTTAACTGTTTACCTGCTCTCCTTTTGAACCTGTTTAACACTTACTCGTTTTCTCTCAGTTCCTGTGCGAGATGATGGAAACATGCCTGACATCCCCGTTCACCCGTGCGACCCACAGGGCAAAAACCTGAATTGGCTGAAAGACATGTAAAATATATATATATATATATATATATATATAATCAGCCCCAGACCTGTACAGATTTTTCACTCTCAATCAATATGCTTCTCAATTAGTGTGTCTCAATAAATATCCTTTATTTAACACCACCACTTATTTCTCATTTCTTTTTATGTCAGTGTACAGGTTACGTGTGCCAGTATACGGTATACAGCAGGAATTCATTTTATTACAGCTTCTTCAGTGTCTCTGGACTTGGTAGCTCCATATATTATTTTCAAAATTATAATCATTTTCTTTACTATTGTTCTGCATTTGTAGCATACTACTGGTATTATCTGAAAGTTTGTTATGAATGTTTTCTAGATTCTGTAGCTACATTTACATTTAATCATGATTTACATGACATTTTTTTTTTTTTTTAAATGAAGATTTTACACCAGAGTGAAAAAGAAGTAACACCACATGTGATACCAACGAATTTCCAAGGAATGCTTGTTTTTTTTTGTTTTTTTTATAAGCAAATTAGTAATTTCCTGTCCAATCTAGCCATGGGGGTCACAGTCCAGTGACTTCTGTGCCGGTCCCAAGCCCGGATAAATAGAGAGGGTTGCGT
>CM074945.1:10772392-10799968 GCA_037577455.1 Pangasius macronema | reverse complement strand
CTGAAGGGAAAAGCCGAAAGAAGAAGTAATTTCCTGTCCACATGAGAGTAAAAAAAAATCATCCACATGAATCATCCCCTTTATTATTGGGCTCTGGAGGATCCCACGCTCTGTAATGAAGCTCTTGAAAGTCTTTTTGGCCACAGGGAACTCTCAGTGGAGGTGAAAAAGCACCATCTAAGCGGGGCTATGAGTGGGACTATGCATCGCTTATGTGTTTCTTCATGATCAAATGTGTAATTCATAGCCTATAATCATGGATGAAACAATTAGAACAATAAATTAGAACATTTATTCTGACAGAATGTCTGAAGATTAAGGCTTAATATGAACATTAAATGCATTTATTCAAGTTTTTTGTAGCGCAAAAAAAAAAAAAAGTTGCTGATCTTGTGTTTATTACAGTCCCAGGTCAGACCTCACTGCCAGTCCGCTGAGCCGCTGATACCTTTGGAGAAACAAGTTTTTACATCATCACCACACATAAGATGTGTTTATAAAGAAAATGTTCAGTTATAGTTGCTGATGGTACACCAGATCCAAGCCTCACGCAGATACACACCTGCCTGCTTAGCCCCCAGAGCTAACACAGCCTGTAGGACAGGATGGTTCAAGTCTCACTTTATTCCTTTGTCCAATGTTGGCTGGCTTGTTTTTTTTGTTTGTTTGTTTGTTTTTAAATATAAAAATAAATGTGGGGAAAAAAACAAGCATTGGTTTCAGGCAGTACCCATGCCTCAGTAGTTTACTCTATATGTGTGTGGGTGGTGTGGTGGTGATATTCTGGGCTGAAGCCTCAAGAGGGGCTAACAAGCAAGACTTTGAGCCTGTGTGAAGGGATGCAAGGGTTTATGTGGACAAAGATTTTTTTAATAATAAAAGTAGCTAGAAATGAAAACGTGTAGCATAAGAAAAAATAGTGATCATTGTAATATAAGACAATAGTGTAGTTGGTTGATATATAACAGCAAGTAAATAGTGATAGTGTGTGTGGGTGTGTATATATACACTCCTGAACAAAATCTTAAGGCCAGGGAAAATATTACAAGTATTCACACTGACCAGCCTGTTTGAGTTTAAATGCAGTTTTCAATAAATTGCCTACTCTCTATTTTTTGTCTCTTGCTCTTGTTTTTTCTTTTGGCATTTTGAAGAAGTTCTTACAACCTGGTTACGATCAAGCAGTGCGAAGTGTGAATACTTGGAATGTTTCCCCTGGTCTTAACATTTTGTTCAGGAGTATATATATATATATATATATAGATGTAAAAAAAAAAGCAACAAAAATATATTATATATAATGGCCCAGAGTAGCATAACCACTCATTCTACCTGTCCAGGAGCCCCCAGTACTGGCTTTTACTCTCTTTGCCAGATTTAGGGCCCCACCAGGTTCCAGCACCTTCAGCTGGCCTCAATCCTATGTGGTATTACACCAGAGAGGGACTCACCCTTAGACATGTGAGCCACCTCTACCTTCTAACAAAACCGGCACCCCATTCCCACTGAGCCACCAGTATACACAAACAAACAATCTAGTTTTTTTATTTTATTTTGGTGGGTTTATCTAGGGTTGTTTTATTAGTATTCCAAACAGAAAATATTCAAAAAGGAAATCAGAGTTACAGCTACAGAGTTGTGAATAAGGCACTATCTTTCAGTACTAGGGTCCCTGGTTTGAGCCTGAGCTTGGGAAAGCTGTTTTTGTGAAGATGTTATTTTAGATTTTTTGCATGTGCAGACGTATATTTCGTCTAAGATGATCACACGAAACCTCAAACAACACCAGTTTGGTGTAAATATGACACCACAATAATCCAAATAGTTGATTGAGATTTTTTTTTTAATTTGAATTCTTACACAGCGTGTTAGCTAATGAACAGCGTGAAATGACAGCGTATACACCGTGACACAAACCTGTACAAGCAACTAATATGCTTAATAATCCTTTAACATATAACAAAATTTATAATCAGCATCAATATAAAACAAAACACATTCAGTATAATCGTAATATGACTTTCTTTCAGACTCAGTCTTAATTAATACTGATTAGTTTCATTTACTTTACTAATATAACTAATCTCTTACAAAATAAAAAAATTCATAATAATACTGAAAATGAAGAGACAAAACAGTACAGAATCACAGTTATTCCTTGAAAACATATTCGGTACAAAATGTGTGCTATAATTATCAAAAATGTTTGAAAGTTTTGTACATACAGCAGTGAAGGAAATACATTTCGGTGGACAACATTCAGTCACTCGTTTTATAGGATTTAGGCACAGATTTAAGAAAAAACGTCACATATCAGAAAAGTCTAAATTAAAAAAAAAACATTTATAAGTCAAAAGATATGAAGCTTAGATAAATTTCAAATTTATATTGGCACGTGACAATTAAAATTATTGCAATACATTACATATTTTCTTTTTAATCATATTATATTGCAATAAAAAAAATCCCCAGTCAGAAGAATGACAACATTTTTAAAGCATAGCAACATTGTGCATGTTAAAAATTGTGCATGTTATAACTGAATATGGGCACATGAGACATAAACACCGCATAAGACATAAACATCCACCAAGTGGCTAGAACTGTTTAAATTAAACTCCACCTTCTCCTGAGAGAAAAGTAAACCAAAATAAAAATGATGTTTTTAAATTAACTGTTAATATTTTCAGTCTTTTCACTTTGCACTTCATTTAAAATCCCAAAACTGACCAAAAAAAAAAAAAAAAAAAGAAAGAAATCATCTTAAAATAAAAATCTGGAGATGTTACGCTTAACTCACATCACAGGATTTTGGTCCTACTTGAGCAAAAAAAATTTAAACCAAATTCAAAAGCATTTCATTCATACACTCAATATAACCACGGATTTAAGAACGACCAAAATAATCAACCTTAATTCACGTTAAATGTTCCAGCTATCACAAATTTCACCCTTTTCTCTCAGACATAAGGTTTGAAACTCAAAAAATCGGACATGATGTTTGAAAACAAATTGAGAGCATTTGGGAGAACTAGCTAGCTACTGACTACAAGCAACAAATAATCTCTAATCGTCTGAAACTCTCTCCAATAAAGAAAAAGCAATCAAATGAAAGTAAAATATTAGGTCAAATTCTTCCTCCTCTAATACATTCGCACTTTCCCAAACTTTCTTAATCACTTTCCCAAGTCGCCATCGGTCCCTGCACATTCTTAACCTTCACACGTTTCACAAAATGTCCATTACGATTTTGCTATATATCGTTAACATTACGCTATATAGTTTGATGTTTTAATTTCACATCTTTAACCTTCATAAATCTTACCAAATATCTGTCTATTTAATAATTCCAACATTGATTTGGCCTATTTGAGTGAAACTCATGATATGCCGTGATAAACTGCTGTATAGCTAATGTTATAGATAGCAACATCAAACTGTTAAACTGCTTAAATGTTACCAAACATCATTAAAACACATTTACATTGATGTGAATATTACACTTAGGCTGATTACAGATTGCAGGATTCTTGCAGGTTTGACTTGGTGCTTGGCCCCCCAGTAGTCGCCACTTATTAGAGAATATATTTTCTATATAACGTTTCTCGCTGTAGCTTCAGAAATTAGATCTGTGCTTCTTTAAAGGTTGGATCTCAGCTAACTTCAGCAATTTTTTTATGGGATCTTGGATGTATTGCTCCGAATAAAACACTAGGAGGCATGCTGTTATAGGAAAATGATCAACAACAGGTTGTGTGATGTGGCCTGAGGTGAAGTAGAGTTATTGTTACCATGGCAAAGCTGAATATTTTATTTTATTATCAGCCATACAAGTCCCTGTGTAAGTTGATATGGAAACGATAACCTATTAGGACAAGCGCATTATTATAAACCTGTGATTTGCAGCTGCACTATTGCCAGAGCTGCTGTTATTGAAAATTAATCAACACCTTCTGACCAATCAGAATCAATAATTCAACAGCGCAGTGGTATAAATAGATAAGATATATTGATATACATTGATAGAGAATGAAAATCTCTGTAATGTTTATGCCTTTAACATTAAACAAACTCTCACACTTTATAAATCCAGAACATGAACCTACATTCATTAAGCATCAATATTTCGACAAACTTTCCTCAGCAAGAAAACATACCAACAAATCGACCTTCTACAATTTTACTTCCTGAATCCTTCAGAAGATGAAATACTGTATTCTATAAAATCAAGTAACAAAAGTCTTTTTCCGAACATTCCTTAGTTGTTATGTCTACAATCACTAAATACGTCAACAGAACAGGCAGGCCAAGACAAGGTAAATGATATAAAATCTATATAATCGAGAGGATATGTATATAGTCAAAATGGCTCAAGGCACAACCACAAATCTCCATATTAGAGTCCTGGATAGGTGACAGTGTGTACACTACGGAAGCACACTACAGAAGTCCCCACTCCAGCGACAAGTAATGTGTGAGAGAAAATTGTAATTTAGCCATCTTATGTCTGAGAAAAAACTATCTAGTTAACGTTTGATAGACATTTAAAATTCACTTGTGACTAGTTGAGAGAAATTTGTAATGTAATGTTTGAAAGGATACAGTAATGTAATTGTTATTATTTGAAAGAATATTGTAATTAGCTAGTTACATTGTAATGTTTCATAACATTTTAATTCACCAGCTAATGTTTGAGAGAAAATTATAATACAGCAAAATACAAGCAGAATACAAAACTCTAAGTTATTAGGTAGCTAAAATATGATAGACAATTGTAATTCACCAGCTTATTTGTGACAATTTTATTGTAGCTGTAAGGTAACTATCTATCACGTGAGAGAAAACTAATTCGCTAGCTAATGAGAGACTTGAGAGAAGCTTGCAATGTAGTTAAATGAAGTTTGAGAGAAAATTATAACATAACTTGCTAATATGTAAGAGAAAATTGTAATTATCTAGCTAGCGTTTGACAGACATTTGTAATTAGCTAGCTAACATTGGAGAGAAAACTGTAATTAGTGAGAAAACGATGGATAGACATTTCTAAATCACTAACATTTGAGAGAAAGGTAAGTAGCTAAAATTTTGAATTTTAATTTTTAATTTGACAGAAAATTGTATTTAGCTAGATAACATACAGAGATAATTGACTTGTTAACTGAGATATTGATTCTTTAAATAGTTTTTCACAAAACACAATGCCAGCATCAGTGGCTTGTGTACCTTTTAAAGCAATGTAACAATACTTTGATACAGGTACTTAATTAGACATGAAGCGTCTCACTGTGGATTTTTTTTTTTGGCAGAAAATGTTTGCTTTATCTGCCTCGAATGGAACAATGTCATCAGCTATCTAGAGCTCTAACATGGAGATTTCACTCAAAAACCTGTGACCACCCAGGCAGCTTCATAATGAACTAAATGCTGACTAATGGTTTTTAAATATATTAAGTACATAATATAACCTGATTTCCGGCACGTCTGACCCAAAACACAAATATAGAGGACGTTTTTGGCACATCACAGTATGTGTTCATTAATTATTAATGAGTATTAAGTCATTATTTAGACAATTTGTTAATCAACATGGAAGCAAAGCCAACAAACATCTAAAAAAAAAAAAAAAAAATGGACCAATCAGTGGCTCAGATGAAAAAGAGAAAAAAGGAAACAAAAGAAAGAAGTAGCTGTGTGAATAAAAAGATTTTTTTTACAGGTTTTGTACATTTACTGGCTTTTTTCAGATGTCTGTAAATTATTTCAAATTATTTATTAAAATAATTATTTTCTAACAATCAAAATGGAAAGGTTAATAAAAGAGACGATCTTCCCTACTCGATAAGTGGAGCCGAGCGATCGTTGGTCACTGTCTTCCTCAGACGGATATGAGCAAACGGATTGGTCCTGAGGGGCGGAATATGCAAATTAGTATGCAATTTAGAAAGAGAGCAATGAGGAGTAGCTCTGAAGTGCAGTGATGGTGGTTTACCTGGTGGGAGACGGTGGAGGAGGCGTGAAATCAACGGGGAACTACAACAAACACAGGGAGGAAGGGAACTATATCAGTCTGAATACTGTTTAATTCACTAATCAATGAGATTTTTTTAAATTAATGATTAATTACATTTTTTAAACAACTATTAGAATTGAACATAATGTAATAGAAAGATTATTTATCATTATTATCATTTATTCGTCCCCCAATGGGGAAATTTGCATTGTCTAATCTGACAGACAGATTAGAGGGAGAGACAGACAGAGAGATAGAAAAATTGATAGACATATTAGAGAAATAGAAAGTGCTAGATAGGTAAGAAAGAGAGATGAATAGACACATTAAAGAGAACAACAGTTGGATTAGAGAGATAGGCAGACAGAGAGACAGACAAATAGGTTAAAGAGAGAAACAGGTGAGAGTGAGACAGATCGACAGCATACAGGAAGGTAGATAAACAGACTATCACGTAGACAGACCAAATCACAGACATGCAGACAGACTACAGAATAATAAATAAAGCACACAAATGGGCAGACAGACTAATAGACAGACAGATAGACAGACAGACAGAGAGAAAGGCAGATAGCTAAACAGATACAGGCAGACTTACTAATTGATAGACAGACTGACAGGCAGATAGTGAGTGAGGCAGACAGATATATAAACTAACAGATAGGTGGACAGACAGACTAATGGATAGACAAGTAGACACACCAACAGATAGACAGACAGACAGGTAAGACAGTGTAACTGATAGACAGATAGATGGACAGACTGGAAGACAAACAGACTAATAGATATAAAGATAGACAGACCTACAGATAGTCTAAAAGATAGAAATGCAGACAGATATATAGACTCATAGATGGAAAGAGAGACAGACAGACACATTGAAATACAAAGTGATTAATAGATATACAGATAGACAGGCCAACACAGACAGACTAACAGATAGACAGACAGACAGGCAGGCAGACAGATTAATTGATAGATGTTCACAGACAGACTGACAGACAGCTATTATCTGGAAGACATGGTAGATGAATGGACAGAGCAGAACTCTACAGGACGGTTCACACGTGGCTCACCTGCTCTTTGCCCTTCTGCTCAGTCTGTCCTGGACTCACACGTCTGATGTCAGGGTTCATCATGCTATAGGGGCGTGGCCTAAAGGTGCTGATCCCACGCTCCTCCTCCGAGTCTGGACTGAGCTTCGCAAACTCACCTGCAGGGGGCAGCCTGTCTAACTGACCCATACTCGTACTGTTCAACTTGGACAGGCCCGGAGAACTGAGAGGACAGAAGGACACGCATTAATACACTGTATATTATTAATGAAATATAAAAAAAACACTGTAAGATAGTACTGTTCGCATTTGTATATTGTGATTTCATGAACTATGGAGCATGAAGCTGGAGTCGGACCTGGCAGGGTCATGCTGTGTCGGTGTCGATGTGTTTGGGAACGGCTGTGTGTAGGAGAAGGGAAACCAGCCTTTCCTTCAGGAAACACAACAGCTCATGTGAGAATATTAATTTAACACAATTTTATAGTGCACTAAATATAATTATACCACAATGCTCAATTCTGATTGGTCAGAAGGTGTTGATTAAGTGTCTATAACAGCAGCTGTTTGTTAGTGTTGGATAATTGCTGTGGAATAAGAGGAATAAAACACATGCTGTTATTGGAAAATTTGAACTCACACTCTTCTGACTATTAACAAGTTGTTGTTTTTTTTTTACCGTCCAGTTCTCTCGTTCTGTCCATAGTGCCAGCCATCTCTCGGCTCGCTGATTAGAAGATTGATGATGTCTCCAGGAAGGAAGGACAGCAGACACGAGCCCCCTCTCTCCCCTTTTTCTGCCCTGTCACTAGAGCTGGGCGAGTGAGCGAACAGCGCCTCCACACGGAGTGGAGGACAGAGAGGGAGCACACGGGGTAGGGTGGAACCTGAGAAGGGAAAAAAAAAACTTTCAACTGCCTACCTCCTATGTAATGAAAGAAAGAAAAAGGATGTGCAATTAAATTAAATTTAATTAAAAGAATTAAATGTGCAATAAGAAGAGCTACAAGCATGAATAATCACCCATAAATCCTGTCCGCAACTCATTTGGCTGTTTCCTTGGTAATGGCAGTGTGGAGGTTGCGTAGATGTCGGTAGCCCTGGGCAGCACAGGGTTATGGCCCGGTGGAGAAAAGGCAGAGGGTGGCACAGGAGTGAGGGCACGAGAGAGAGGTGCACTATGGGGCAATGGAGGAGTATGGGGGGCGTTAAGGAGCGAAGCCTGCAGAGAATTAAGGGATGAAGCAGACGTGGGGCTAAGAGAGAGAAATGCAGAACCAGAAGGTGGAGAAAGCAAGCTAGAACCACTTCCTGGCTGCATAGAGGTAGTCTGTGGGTGGGCGGGGCTAGAAGAGGTGCTAGTGTTCTGGGTGGTGCTGTTTTGGGTGGAGAGTGAGCGAGGGGTGGGATCAGATGAGACAGATGATCCAGCGCGCTGTTGTTGAGAGTGATTGTTGGACTCGCCGTTCAGAAGGGGCGGGACTTCCTGTATGGACAGCCTCTGTAGAAGTGATTAGTGACAGGTGAGCCAGAATGCTATAATGCTTATAAATGTTATATCTCTTATAATATTCATTTATATCCTCTAAAGGATTCCCCTACCACACTACCATGTAGTGCATACTAAGAAGTAGATAAGGTACAATATAAAAGTTGCACCTGCTCGCCAGACTGAGCAGAGCCCAGTTTAGTGTGTCGGAGGACTTCTGCTATCCCAGAAGCCCCGGCGCCCTGAGGGGCTGTGTGACGCAGCAGGTTCAGTGCCCGATCTGGTAATTTTGTTGGCTGGGAACATGATTGTTGCCATGATGACAACTTTTGCGACAGAAGTTCACGCACCTGTGGGAAGCAAACATACATTTAGTGCTGTAGTACCTAACACAGAGTGTAATTAGGTAGTTTGTTAGTGGGTAGTTTATGTATTTTTTAAATCTGATCCCATAATCAGCAAAGATTTGTATGTTCATTATATTCTGAATATTTTAGTATTTGTTCTATAATTTTTGTTTAGCGTTCTTGAACTGTAATAGTTGACTGACTATGAATGAGCCTAGTTCACTGTAGTTTTGCAACCTACAGTGGTAGTTTATTCTCTAGTGGAATTTGCCTTAGTTTTGCACTTCGTCACCAGCGGTAACCAACTTAGTGTCAGGTCTATTTTAGATTGTTGTGGTACCTCAAAGCGGTAGTTTATTATGAGAATAATCAATTCAAAGTTAATTTTGCTCTCATGCAATTTTGTTAGATTATTATGATGAGAAGTATAGTTGCTTAACTTGTACTGGTAGCTTCTTATGGTGAACTGTAGTTGTATAGATTGCAGTGGTAGTTTATTATGGTGAGCTGTAGTTGTATAGTGGGTAATGATGGTTTATTGTGGTGAGCTGTAGATGTGTAACTTGTCATGGTAGTTTATTATTGTTGGGTGTGGTTGCATGCATTGGTAGTGCAGTGGTAGTTTCTTATTGGTAGTTTGTTATTAGCTGCAGTTGTGCACTTTGCTGTTATGGATCTCTGTAGTCATGTACCTTGTAGTGGTAGTTTATTATAATTGGCAGCAGGTGTGTACTTTATAGTGGTTATTTATTGTGATTAGCTGTGGTTGTAGTGGTAGTTGAAGTGGTAGTTTATCAGTTTGCGGTGGTTGTTTATTATGATTGTTGTTTGCCTTTAATATTATCTGCTGTTATTTATTCTGTTGTTTATGCTTTGTAACTTTTAGTGGTAGTTTGTTATGGTCAGCTACTGTTGCGTACCTTGTTGTGATAGTTTATTAGCAGCTTGGCGACTGAGCACTGACGATCCACCAGGAAACAGTACCTCCTCCTCTCCTCAGTGAGAGCTGAGCGGTAACCCACAGCTACCAGAGAGTCCAACTCTGTCTGCCTACGACTCATCAGCTCCACAAACTGACAGAGAGACACAGAGACAGGAAAGACTCTGCTCATTATTGTTTCTTACAAAGAACCACCCATGATCACTGTGTTTTTGATGGCATTAAGATGTGCTCCACACACACACACACACACACACACACACACACACACACACACATACACACTAAAGGAAAAGATGGTACAATGTGAGAATAAAATCAAAACAGAAGTGACAAAAGCAGGAAATCATGTCCTATCTTCCAGCAAGAAACATAATATTGATGATCTCTCTTGCCACTTTCCAATATTTAAAGAAAAATATATATTTTTTTTTTTTTTTAAATCTTTTGCAAATCTTTTGCTACTTAAGTCATTTTGGGTATGTCCAACACACTATTTGTCACTTTTGTTTACTACTAAATATTTAATGATGTACTTTTTATAATATTTAATTTACCATTTATTACTTTTGTTTTAGATTTTATTTATCTTTTCCAAAATTAAATAATATAATCTTACATTTAAATAGATTTATTTGATTTTTAATATTTCATGTTTAATCATTTTTCTTTATTTTAATTACTAACATTTTTCTTTTAATTTTACTTTTTAAGCTTTCTTTCATTTTACATTTTAGCCTTTTCTCTTTTTTGCATTTAATAACTGTTACTTTTATTAAATAATGGTTTACTTTAACATTTTTAATATAATTTTAGTATGAATATTTTTCTTTTAGTTTGACTTCTTAAACATAATTCTTTTTTAATATTTTATATTTCACTTGCATTTTACCTTCAATAATTTTTATTTTTTAATGTTGTTATTTTTTATCTTATGTTTAAATCATTATCATGTTTAAATGGTAATATGTATCACTTTGAAAGCATGAAAATTTGTATCCATGTACCTGCATCTCTCGGTCTCCATATTTATTCGGGTGGCGGCTGCCGTGACTTTTCCTCCGCAGTTTCTTGAGCTGTGATTGGCAGCGTTCGATCGACTCCGCCTTCGACCGCCGCTCGCTCTGGTATTTCTTCAGCGTCGCCTGGAAACAGATTAAACTCAGTCACCTTCATCTGCTCTGAACACTGAGTGGGATTACTTAACATATTAACATCTTATTAGTTTTGTGAAGGAAAAAAAAAATTAATAAAAACCTGAAGCCAGATAAAAAAAATGGAAATGCAGACTCACGGTGAGGAATTTAATATCCAGTTCAAGCTTCTGTTCCAGCTGAGAGAGAAGTTCAGAGTGAAACAGCTTCAGCTAGAGAGAGAAATAAAAGTGTAATAAATACATGAGATCTTTCTTTTATTAGTCTAATTACTGCCCTCTTTTTTTTATGAAATGTTCATCTTTCATAATCTAAAGAAAAAGGGACTGGAACTGTCATTAAAAATGGTTTATTTATTTATTATGATTATGACAGTTTTAAATAAAATTCTTTGTATATATTTCCCTAACAAACAATTGTCTGCCAAACTGACTCCTATATCAGGGTTAGATACAAACATAAATATACAATAAACAGCAATTTTTTATTTATTTAGTGAGGAATTTCTGCAAATATACTATTTAAAAAATGTCTTTAGTCAAGATATTAAGAATATATAAAGAAATATATTAATGTCATTTCTTTCTCCATTGATAAATAATATATTTTTTGTCTACTTTAGTCTACCATATTATATTTATTAGATAAAAATGAAAATTTCCAAAACAGCAATCTGGGAAAATTAAAAGTCCATTTAATGTTATTTCTTTTTTTTTTAGTAAATAATTTTGCAGAATTACAACATTACAATTCTGAATTACAATTCTGACCTTAGCTTTTTTTTGTCTTAATGAGACAGATAACAAAAGAGAAGAATGATACTGCATAATATTTAAGCACATTATTACAATCTTCTTGTAAAACGAGCCATCTTTTGTTTATTTCATGCAAAAAAATGTCTTGTCTGTGTACACATACTGTATACTGTATATATATGATTCTCAAATGTGCATATTCTTATGATAATTAAGAAGTACTAGAGTTTTTCCCCCAAGGCAGTAACACTAAGAGTAATTAAAAGTAAAATAGTAAAACAAAAAAAAGCTGGGAAGGAGAGACATAAGTGAAAAAAGTAGCTTGATTATTGTCTAAGATGATGTAAGCAGGAACAAATTAATCACTGAAATATTTCAAGCAGTCAAAACATTCGCTTTCCATCAGGATCGAGGCTAATCTTGGCTTGGAGAATTGACCCTTCCCCACGTGCACACACTTATTTCAATACACTGACGTTTGCAGTAGCATGTAGCTGAGCTTTATATTGTGAGATAACATAAATTATCACTTTAGATAATCTGTAATAAGACATTTTGTGTTCATCTCCAAAAAAAGCGGTAGCCTTGAACACACTGGATTATACAACGGCGCTGTTGAATTGTTGATTCTGATTGGTCAGAAGGTGTTGATTAATTTTCTATAACAGCAGTTCCAGCTGCAAGGCAAATCCCAGGTTTATATTACTGCGTTCTCTTTATAGCTGTTATAAACTACATGATAACAGGAACTAACTTGTTTCACGGACGTTCAACAACATTACATTTTAAACGTGTCTCGTACATTTGATACGTGCACACTCACCACGTCCTCTAACTGCACCTGGATCTGTCGGTGCACTTCGGCCATCTGGAACAGCGTGTCACCTGAAAAGAAACACAAAAATAAACAATCAGGAAGATGCACACGTAAAAAAAAAATACACAAAACTTGCACTATGTTCCTTTTAAAAAGTGAAGCCAGGTATAACAGCCATATACATATACATATACAATATCTGTATACATACAACATTTGAAAAAAACACAGAAGAAAGACATAAATATGGAGGGAAACGTGGACATCAGGACATACAAGTCCAAAAACAAGATATAGACGTGAGGGAGTTACTTCTACAGTGTCAGTACTTTTAAGCAGGCCAGGACTGAGGTGAATCTACTGTTGAATCTAATGTTGTTTATTAGTCAAATATGACCTTCAGCCATGTTTAGCAAACTTAAATATAATTACTCATGTGTTTTTGGGTGTCCAAGTGGAATTCAAATTAACACATTATATTCTCACTGTTAAATAAGCCATTAGCATAAACTAGTGAATGATTTAGGCTAATGATTAACCCAGCTGGCTGTTTACAACATAAAGGCAGACAGTTTTGACAATAAAAATGAGACAGAACAATCAGGAGTATCAACATTTTCCTCAGATGTGTTACCAAATTACTTCAAAAATGACTCCACATAGCTAAAAACCGACACCGTTGTTAAGCTTAGCGTCAATTGCTAACCAAACTTTGATGGGTTCTAGCATTTTGAAAAATATAAGTGTTGTCTGAACGTTTTGAATTCTGAAGTAGTAAACCTATGAAAGTTACACATTTTATGGCAGTTCACAAGTTGTAAGTCCATGGATGTTGCATTAGCATTTGATGCTAAGTATCATTACAGTGAATTGTAAGTCATATGGAGCCTTTTCTTTGTAATTTACGACACATCTGAGAGAAATGTTTATATTCCTGATGATTGTGTCTTGTTTTTTATGTAACTGCATCTTTAAATTGTCTGTGTGAAAGATTAAACAGTTATGCTACAGCTAGCTAAAGCTTTAGCCTCGGTCTTTAGCTAACTTTGCTTGCCTAGCAACAGTGTTCTCACAACTTCAGGTGAACATGGCAACACATATATTAGTACACATTTTATTTTGTCTATACTACAACACACACACTACTTTTGAGTTGTAATAAACACAACTAAAGATGGTCACACTTATGTTAGCTACAGAACAGAATATGTCCCTAATGAACGTTGAATGCTAACCAGTACAGGTGACATGATATCTACAGTTCCCGCCCACTTTAATATTCATACTCGTTTATGAATATGAAAATTTCTCATCTCACAGTAGTTCATACGTTTATTTCCCTACAGTTGGTGATAATTTGTCGTCTGTTTTGTGTCACCCCTCAGCTGGTGTGTGTTGCGTGTGTGTCCCCCCGCTGAATAACACTCTGTGTGTGTAGTTTGGCATGTGGCCCTTTTCTTCACCCCCTCCATCCCTCCATTTCTCTCGTCCACCCCCGCTGCTTCCAACGACACAATGCGATCATGTGGTGTTGTTAATCTTTCAACAAAGACTTCTCTCTCTCCTTTTCTTTCTTTCTCCCTCATTTTCTCTTTCTCCTGTTTTTATGGTGCACTCTGTATTTTAATGGCGCACTCATCTTTTCTGTCCCTGTCCTCCTTTCTTTCTCCTTCATTCACTACTTCACCCTTAACTTTTGCTCTTTTTCTGTTTTTTTTAATCTACACTCATCTTTTCATTCTGTCTACATCATTTCTTTTCTATCTTTTTTCATCAGCTTCCCTTAATTTATTTAATTAATTTAAAGATAGCTTATATCAATCTCTCAATCCATCTATATCTCTTTTGTCTCGTTCTTTTTTATCCATTGTTTTTTTCTTTTTGATGGTGCAATGACCTTTCAGTTTCTCCCCTCTTTTCTGTCCCACTTCCCTCATTAACCTCCAATCCCTTGTTTTCTCTCTCTCTCTCTTTATGCTGAACTTGCTTTGCAGCCTCTACTTCCCCTCCTTTCTGTCGCTCTTTACTTAGTAACCAGCCTTCCTTATTCTTTCTCTTTTTGTCTTTCTCTTCCTTTCTTTCTTTTCTTTACTCTCTCTCGCTTCCCACTTCTCTTCAGGCCTGATTTACACTTCTGAATGGTTACGGAAAAATATAAATCAATCCTCACTTTTACTGTTTCTTTTATACTGCAGTTGCCTTTTCTATCTCTTCTCTTACTTCTCTCTCTTCACCCTCACAGCATTCTCAATCCTTGTCTCACTTTCTCTCTTTCTCTCTCCCCTTGGTTTAATCTTCTCTTCTACTTTCTTTCCCCTCTTTTTCCTTCTTTGTCTCCCCTCATTCTTGTCTTCTTCCCTTCTTCGTTTATTGTCTCCTCCTCTCTACACTTTGTTCATTACATCCCTCTTTTCCGTCTCTCTTCCCTCAGTAACGCCTCACTCTCCTTCCCCTCACTCTCTCTTACCCAGTTCTTTCGAGCTCTGGCTGTCACTGGCCAGTTCTCCCAGTTTAACCAGAGCATCAAAGTAGCCTTTAGCTGCGACAGTCACTCCTGCACAGAGGGAAAGGAGAGGAAGGAAGAAAAAAAGGATACATCAATCAATCCATTTTACTGTGTATTAGATAACAATTTACTGAATTCAATTCAATTTTATTTGTATATCGCTGTTAAAATAGACAAATCATTACTCTTCTACAGCTGTATACTATAAATACCAACAGTACTAATTGTGTTGAAAGGATGTTCAGTATGAGCAGATTGTGAATAAAAGTCCTGGGATAAGCTGCTGCAGCATCAAAGGGCAGCGCAACACATGCAGAGGAAAGCGCTATACGCCCTCTTCCACATACATGAGCTCACGAATGCCCGCAATTGGCTAATGGTACTGTGATTGACAGGTGAGAGAGAGTATGCCCCTCCCACCCAGAGAGAACAGCCAATTTTGTTCCCATGACTCGGACAACTAATAACGCTTTTCTGTTGCGCCAGTCGGGAGCCAGGAGCAGCTCGTTCAGTAGTTACGCACACTTTGATTACTTTGTTTTACGCACTTTGTTTTCTTCACACTAATTAGCTAGCATGTTTACTGGGTTTTTTTTTTATGTAACATATTTTATTTTCATGTTTAAACAATATCTTCCACCATTATGGAAAGGAAACTACTATTGCAGAAGTGGTTCTCAAACGTTTTGTAGCCAGGGACCCCTTTTAGCTATAAAACCATTTCCACAGACCTGCTCAGTATGGATTTCTTTCATGAACATTTTTTTAAATAATATCTTTGGAGCCATAGAGCTTTCTATTCCTAACACATTAGGTCTGAGTTGACTTTGGTGCTTGGACCCCTAAATGTAATAACTCTGATAATGTGGGCTGTGATTTACGCAACTGTAACAATTCTTTTTTAAAAAATGTCTCGACCTTCTGGGGATCCCTGGACCCTACATTGAGAACCAGTGGCCTACAGGAATGTTGATTCGATTCCCTTGAGCTAACAAACCTGAGCTGATGAAGTAATGAAACAGGCCTTAAGATGGCCGACAAATGATTGGACAAAAAAGCAAAAACAAAGTGTTCCTTACCTGTCAGTGCTTTCTCATAGTGTTTCCCCATCGTGACAAAGTTCTTCAAACTGGGGTTAAACTGCTCCAGGATACCCTGAACACGAACATGCGCACACACACACACACATAAAATACACATACCTCAGACACACCACCTATAACAGTTTGTCCACTGTATTAACATGCAATCACTCAAGTTTGCAACACACTGGTGTAAAGGAAAAACAAATCAAGGGGAGGTTACATGGGCAGAGCCTGGGCACAAACGAATTAAAGCAGGAAGCGACAGGAAGGGTCTTTTCACACAAGAAATAGAACATGAAAGAAGGCTGATTTAATTTACCTTGTAGACGTTTTCTGTCATTTTGTTCACCTCGTCAGATCTTGACATCGTGTCGCTGTCACTCGCACGATTCCTTCAAACACAACCCAGGATGTTAGGATGAAGCCACGCCCACCTGTAGAAACAGAGAGGCACGTGTCAACATGATACCGTTTCTCTAATGTTAATGCTGTGTCATACGGGTTATTTAAGAATTTAAAAGCACAGGAAAGTATCAGAAGATCAACAGAAAAGGCTTCAGCTGTGTGCTGTTATTTTAATGTTAAAATTACAAACCGCTGACTCTGGAGACTCCTTCCATCAATGTTAAACATTTTCTTTAAGAGAAAACTTCGCTTTATCAATGAATTTCTTTGTTAAATAACAGCACATTATATCTTCGCGCTATGAATATATGAGATAAGGGAAAGCACATGACAATTATTAATGATTAATTCTATAGCTTCCTGATTTAAAGGAACAAATTTCAGCCAAAAATTTCACCTTTACTGCAAATATAGTTAACCAGCCAAGACATGTTTTGTGTCTAAATTTTTTGCACTAATGTAGCAAATGTGTAACAAATTAGGAAAACTTATGAAAATTAGGAACATTTCCCAGGTTAGCATTGTGCAAACTGACATCAAATCTTCACACCCTTGCATCAAAAGACGTGCCAAACTGCTAGCTCTAAATATCTAACTCCAGTAAAAAAGCAAAAGAACAAAACTTTATAAACTTTGTGTGTGTCTGTGTGTGTGTGAGAGAGAGGGAGAGAGAGAGAGAGAGAGAGAGAGAGAGGGAATCTGGAGCAGAATGTCAGCACACTGAACAAACAAGTTTGTGATCCTTCCAGAGTTTTCCGTTGGGAGAGAAGCTGGAATTCCAGGGTGGATTATCCGCTAAGACAGGAGCCCGGAGCAAAGTCACCCACCCCACACACACACACACACACACACACTGCTGTACCACAGAACACACGTTACCCTGTACCACGTTACCGTGGGGAAAAAAAAATTCTGACCTCATTCTGACCTCTTTCTTTCCTTCTATCATCTTCCTTACGACTCGCCCCGTCTGCTGTCTCTACTCAAGAGTACTGATCTCACACACACACACACACACACACACAACTTTTTATGGATGGATACAGATGGATAGATAGCTCTGAAAGTCTAGTCATACATCACTACATGTAATGAATTTAAAAAAAATAAATAAATAAAAATCTTTTTTTGGGGACATCACTTCATTACAGCGCCCTTCTCCTTTAATTCCCACAATGGAACAGGTCCTAGGATGGCTGTAAACCACAGAACCCCATGTAAGAGTAAAATGCTGCCTGTGAGGCAAGAAAAAATGAGATATTTTTGTCTGAGATGAGGGAATGCATATTTTCAAATTCAAGGGCTAAGTGGCAAAGAATCCTTCATTTCAGCATTATAAGAATTCATACTTGTGTTCATTTGAGAAGGCGTGTAGGGTCTGTTCAATGCTGCAGATGTTCATTAAACACTGAGAGGGCTGATTCAGTGTCCCTTTAAACCAGTTTGTTGAGTCAGATGTATGACAGCAGATGTTCATGCAGAGGTCCAAAATATTCCCTGCTGAAAACAACTATAGAAACCATCACAGAAATTCTAATGGTTTTCACTATAAATACCATTCCAAACCATCAGCTAACCATTAAAATCATTACTGGTCCTTAATGGTATCCACTAGACAAAACATTTTTTTCAGCAGGGTTGCGTTAATTGAACACTTGTTCATTTAGTTCGTGTGTGGTAACTATAAGAGATGATGCTGTGTGTGTGTGTGTGTGTGTGTGTGTGTGTGTGTTAATTCAAAAGTGTGTCAAAGCTGATTCCAGTGTTGATGTTCATTTAAAGTAATGTACATTGTAAGGATAAACTTAAAGTGCTAATGCAACACACTGTTAGTGTTAATTCAAGAACAGCTGCACACTGTTGGTGTTTCTAATCAGCTGTGAAGATGAAAGGCACCTGTTGATCTATTCTGCTCAGTGTGTGTGTGTGTGTGTGTGTGTGTGTGGTAACGCGTGCATGCCTACTCACCGTCTCTGCGCGCATCAACTTCACTTTTTTCCCTCCCGCGTGCTCCAAATCTCCGTTATTCCGGCTGCCGCGCGCTCGTTTTTACGCGCACCTCCTTCACGCGCTCATCCAATTAAAATAAATCAATCAGTTTAAAAGTCGGGGTAATGTTTGGATGGCTCGCGAGCGCTGTGGCACTGTAAACTCTCTCTCTCTCTCTCTCTCTCTCTCTCTCGGGTGCGCGCGCGCCGGACAATGTCCCCTTCTCTCACTTCACGGCCGCGTCCCAAATAACCATTTAGTGCACTACGTAGGGAATGCGTCCTCTTGCACACTGCTCAGGCATTTGTTTGTACACTAGATAGTGCACTTTAATAAATAGAAAGGGTGCATTTGGTATTCAGCCCTCCTTTCTTTCTTTTTTCTTCCCTTGCTCCCACTCTCTCTCTCTCTCTCTCTCTCTCTCTCTCTCTCACACACACACACACACACACACACACACACACACACACACACCCCTTCACTCGGGGTGAATAACAATGAGTCTGGACATTGGCAGTGAGGAGAATAATGACCAGGGCTTACTGTCAAATGCATCTCTCCTCCCTACTGTGGACATAGGGTGACACAGTGGCTTTGGCACCCTATGTAGTGCACTAATCTGAGAAAGGAGCCTTTTTGGAGTTCAGCCCAAAGTCTTTACAATCCCCACATCCTTCACTACATCCTCCCCCATCAACTCTTTCTCATTCACACAGCCCTGACTCTTACATTAGTGCAGTGTGTGTGTGTGTGTGTGTGTGTGTGTGTGTGTGTGTGTGTGTGTGTGTGTGTGTGTGCGGAGCTATATCAGACTCTATCACACACATTAACACACATCAAAACGAATACAGAATTTGTTATTTTTTTCAGTCAATTCTCTATCTCCTGTCTCTCACATGATATTTTTTATCCATTTATAGTTGCATTTAAATGTTATAGAACTTCCATGAAACGAGCTAGTCCCTGTTGCCATTTACATTATCGTTACCAAGAAACCGCAAATAGTAAACTCCCCTGCCTGGAAGACTGTCCTATGGTGGCAAACTTAATGAATGGTTCAAAGCACTGACACTGGAGACTCCTTCCATAAATGTTAAATAAACATCTCCTTACATAAAAATTCACCATAACAACGATATATTTTATGAATTACCACCTTTTTGTTTTTATTTGTTTATTATCAGTCTAGGATTATGTGAAGCGTCAAGCCACACAAGTCCATGCGTAAGTTGTTACTATAGAAACCGTAACAGGAAACACACACACTAGATACAAAAGTACTACATATACAACATACACACAAACATAAACTAAATCACAAGCTTAACATACTCTTTTTTCACTTCCTCTTGCTTTCTAATACTTGATCACTCACTTCATCCATGTATTCACGAGCTCCCTTTATTTATTCTCCGCGTATGACCTTTGGCCTTTTCATCCTCTTGTTCTGAGTAGAAACAGACGCGTGGAGGTCGAGGGGTCAACACTAAACATTAGTGCCGGGAATGAGAAAGGTAACAGAATTAAGGTTGAACAAGACCGGATCCTGACACACACACACACACACACACACACACACACACACACACACACACACAGTAGTGTGCTAGGGGGCGCTAAATGCTCATTAGAAGAAATTATGTTTCTTTGGTGCTCAGTTTAGCATCTTGCAAAGTGTCAAATAGGTCAAGACTGCCTCTGATCACTATTATATATACAGAGGAAAGTGTGTGTGTGTGGGTGTGTGTGTGTGTGTGCACTGTCAGGTTTAATTAATGTAGTGCATACCTACTCCATTTTCTACACAGTGTGTGTGTGTGTCTCCTTCTGGCTCTAAATCTCTTTGGGTTTTCACACACATCTGGATTAAAGACACAGGTGAACAAGCACAACAACAAGTTACGCTGTCTGTGTGTGTGTACACAGTTTCAGAAATATAGATCAGAGTTTGTGTTTGTGTGTGTGTGTGTGTGTGTGTGTGTGTGTGTGTGTGTGTGTGTGTGTGTGTGTGTGTGTGTTTTCTGTAAAGCCANGTGTGTGTGTGTGTGTGTGTGTGTGTGTGTGTGTGTGTGTGTGTGTGTGTGTGTGTGTGTGTGTGTGTGTTTTCTAACATCTGTATCCGGTGTAATTTCCTTTATAATTTAATTGATTGTGAATCTGGCCTAATTTCATTTCTACAGTTATTTAATTTGCTGGGACAAAAGACTCACACTGGGAGAACAGAGAGAACAGACACAAAGCTGAGGAAATGACACTTCACAACAGGTGACACACACACACACACACACACACACACACACACACACACACACACACACACACACACACACACACATTGTGTGTGTCCATCCTCACTCTGTCCTAATGTACAGTATTTTCAATTGTGTGTAGTAAGCTCCCTAGACAGTGTGTACTTCATGCTCACTGGCACATTACATTACATGAAATACACCATGGCTCCATCCCGATATACACACTTAAGGTATAAAGGTAACTATTTAGGCTCTGAAGAAAAATGTTTAGCTACTGCAAAGATGCCTATTAGCCTTACATCCTATTTTATTTAATAGCCCCTTGTTGCATCTCTATCTAGCTTATATAATAGTATGCTAACTAGTTACCTATTCTTTTAACAAAATAAAGGATATTATAGGCAATAAAATGGTATCTCTCTCACCATGTAACACCATGCTGTGTGTGTGTGTGTGTGTGTGTGTGTGTGTGTGTGTGTGTGTGTGTGTGTGTGTGTGATGTTTTGAGCACTTGTTTAAAGCATCAGGTTTAGGCTAAACAGCTAGGCAGTAGCAAGGTAACTATCATTCTCTTGACCTCTACTCTTTGTCAGAACTCATCCTAGCTTTTGGGATGTTTCTTACAATAGCTGTTCCTGGGGGGAAAACACAAACAAACACAGGAATACTAGCAGAGCACATGTCTTTCTCTCCTCATTTTGACCTTAATCTGTGGCCATCTGTCTCCAGCTTAATTCGCCCATTAGCTCATTAAGACTCATGACAGCATACACCACAGCATGACCGCCACACACTCCATTACAGTACACACAATGCTAAAAATAATCTAAAGTTTATACAGTGTAATGAAGCAGAGAGGAACATGCACAGCTGGAGAAATCCTAACACATAAAAAATCTCCATTTTACAACAGATTTATGTCACATTACAGATTTCCTCTTGAATAAATGATCAATAAATCCATGTCTACAAGAATAACAGTTATCCTATAGATTATTATTAATGTAAGATTAATAATAATAATAATACCTTTATAGCAAGACAAAAGAAAGATAAAGCACTGTATGCTTGTAATCATCATTATGACACTGCTTTTACTTCACTTCTTGAAGTGATAAGAGAAAATGGGACAGGATGTGTGTGTGTGTGTGTGTGTGTGTGAGAGAGAGAGAGAGAGAGAGAGAGAGAGAGAGAGAGAATTAGCTCAATCACCTGGATTAAGTCTATCCCAAGCTGCTGAGACACACACACGGGTAAGACACTTCTCTCTTTATAATATTATATAAATTATGTATGTATATTATGTATAATATACATACATAATTTAATAACATACACTCTACTGTATTAAACTATATAGTAGAAATGCACTTTATATTACAAGTAAGGTATTAAAAATGACAGGGCGTTCTGTCCTAGAAAATAAGTTGATTAAGTTGATTTTCTTATAATAGCGCATTCTGAAGTGTTTTATTTCTCTTATACCTCAGCAATTTGCTAATGATCTGCTGATTTTTTTCTTTCATACATTTTTGTTTCGTCTATTTGTACAGTTAAATTTAATGTTGTGGAATGTTAAGTTCCTGTTATCACTCACGTTAAAACAGCTATAAACAGTCATTCCCTCGGCAGCCTTTCTTTTGCTTCTCTTTATTTAAAAAAAAAAAGTAGCTTGTCATATTTTTTGTTACAGAGAAACCGCAAAGCCTAAACTCCTCTGTCCTGACTGATATTGGAGACTCCTTTCAAAAGCACTAACAAAACTCCACCATATCAACGATTCCACACGTAATCATGTAAATCTTTTTTTTGGAGCGTGCACCATACATGTCCCTGTGATTAGGTTGTTACCATAGAAATGATAATGTGTTAGAAAAATTCTGAACAAGATTCTGACCAATCAGGATCAAGAATTCAACAGCACCACAGTGTAAATCTCGATATTGAACTATGCTGTTTTCCTCGATGCTTAAAATGTCACTTCCTTGTGTTTAAAGTTGTTCCAGTGTGTAAATATTGCACTATCATTGCATATACACTACAGCTGCCTGTTTAATGTGACCGTTATGAAGTGACTGGTATGTGAACAGGATGTTTAGATAGATGTTCAGCTGTGTGTGTGTGTGTGTGTGTGTGTTTATAAGTGCTGTACACTGCTTCTTCATGAGGCCTCATTTGTCTTTGCAGGAGGGTGTTAGTGCCCACTTATAGCCACTCTAAAGGATTACACACTCACACACACACACACACACACACACACACACACACACTGATCTGTCCCAAGCTGTTAAAACTCTCCACATTCAAGGCCACTTGTCAGAAAAGGGAAATAATACAGACATATTAATTACGAACACACATTAAAAGAAAATAGTGCAAGTGTATTCCTATGTATTCCAAGTATATATTAAATATTACATAAAATAAAATATAACATTACATTAAGTAATTATATATGAATTCATTTCATTAGTGTGTTTTAGTGCAGTCATTAGTCTGTCGCTTTTGTACTAATAATTTAAATAAGGGTTTACAAAGCAGAAGGAGAGAACAGAAAGTCTAAAAGAGAGAAAGAGAAAGAGAGTGAGTTAGGGAGCAAGATAGAAACAGAACTAAACTTAATGTAACACAACACAGAACACACACTTCACTGGAAATGAGATATGATGCATTTCACACACACTCCACAAATCTCCTGAGGAGGCCAAGGATGGACGGATGGGCGCTACCTCTTCTTGTGGGTGTGCTCTTTGTCTGTGGAGGAGTTTCAGGCTCGGAGCATGAGCTCAGTCATGAAGCCCATCCACGCTTCATCTGCACCCCCATTCCCCCTGATGCCCCCTGCGTCCCCTCGGATAGCACTGGCCACCATAGTGGCCATCACAGTGGCCATTATGGTGAGCATCACGGCAGGCACCATAGCGGCCACTACAGCGGTCATCACAGTGACTCCTGGTGGGGCATGTCAGATGAGACCATGCCCACCATCTTGCACCTGCGTGAGAGCTTAGTGCAGCAGAAGGAGACAATTCTGGACCAGAGGGAAACAATCCGCGAGCTCACCACCAAGCTGGCACTCTGCCAGGGCTTCGGGCACAGCCTGGGCGGACATGAGCATGGGCACACCTGGTACAGGCATTACCATGACAACGAAGAGCACACAGGCGACGGGACGATGAGTCTATCTCACTCGACCTCTCCGGAGCAGATGAGCCACATGCTGGCAACGTTAAAGGAGAGACTGGAAAACTTGCAGGTGAGAGAAAGAGACAGAAAGTAAGACAACTACATATTTTAGTTTTCTTACTCTTCTCCTCAAAACAGTATGTTTTGACCAGAACAGTGCAGCAGTAACTTTTACTTTAAGTATTTCATGTTGAGTTTAATACAAACATGTTTGAGTTTGATACAAACATCACTATCACTTAAGTCCTCTAGTATCTTCAACTCTATACCAGTTAATCCTATACCAGTGCAGTTTCTGGCCATTCTTCGAACAGGAAACTTAATTAACCTACACCTCCACAGTCCCTGCTGTTACAAAGGGATTCCTCAGGTATCAGTTCCAGGTCCAGTTTATGCTTTTTTAGAATTCTCAGACATATTTATAAACCCAGCTCCAGCCAGAAGTCAAGACCTAAACGATAAACTACTTCCTCAAACTTTCCTTTTGTGGAAATGTTCATTTAGCTACATTCTGGTACAAAGCTATATAAATATAACTCATATAGCTAGAACTAACTAGAACTAAAATCTGTAAAATAGGTATAGCATTGAAAAGAAAAAGTGAAGCAGAACCATTCATGTCTGAGAGAGACAGAGTATGCCACTTCTAAAAAGCAATGGACGTAAAACTAAGCCTTGAGGAACCCCTTTTTTTTAAATGTGTTTCATGTTTAAAAAAAAAAACACTGAAATTTTCATAAAAAACGATCCTAAGTATTTTGAAGAAATTTAACTAATCACATCAAGATCATACACTCAAAACCACACACAGCGTAGAAAAGAACTTGTTGACACTTCACAATCCACGTCCCATAACTGCATCCCAGGTGTTTTAAAACTCTATATGTGTTGTCAGACCCAGAACACGTCCACTGCATATTCCGCCTCTCTGAAGGAGCTGCTGCAGAGGAAGATCTCCGCTCTCGAGCAGCAGATGCTGCATCACGCTGCGTCCATCACCAACGGCAACCATCACCACGGTGATGACGAGGATGATGATGATGATCACTATGACGGCCATCACGACGACGAACACCATGATGGGCAACGTGACAGTAACAACAATCACCACGATGGCAGTCACCATGACAGCAGGCACCAGAGGACATCTCACCGCTCGCAGGATCGCAGGACGACGCATGACGAGCTGGACAAAGTGCTGAAGCAGCTCACACACGGTGCACGCTCCAACACGGGTGAACACATACATCATTTCAGAAAATATGAGGTGGTATAATTTCCAACTGACAGCTGATTCTGTATTCGTTACCATCACCGCTGTTTTCAGGTATGAGGAAGAGAAGTAAATCTTCCAGAAGTTTCCAGATTGGCTTCCCCATGCGCACAAACTACATGTATGGGAGGGTGAAGCGAACTGTGACAAGTGAGATCTACGCCATGACGCTGTGTATGTGGCTGAAGGGCGGAGCCTCTGGCATCGGCACGCCCTTTTCCTACTCCACCCCCGGACAAGCGAACGAACTGGTGCTGATTCAGTGGGGGGACAAGCCAATGGAGTTGCTCATCAAAGACACGGTAATGAAAGAAGAAAGAGAGAGAGAGAGAGAGAGAGAGAAAGAGAGAGAGAGAGAGAGAGAGAGAGAGAGAAGACAAATTGGGGTTGTTTGATGAAATTCTGATCTCCGATTGGTTGGATACAGAAAACACCCCACAAGAGGGTGCTGATGGTTTAATTTTTATGGTTTAACAACTGATAGTAATGCTGCCTCAAACTGATATGTGTGTGTGTGTGTGTGTGTGTAGGCAGTGATATTACCCCTCTCACTGCATGATGGAAAATGGCATCACGTGTGTGTGACATGGTTGGCACGGGACGGAGTATGGGAGGTTTATCAGGACGGAGCAAAGAGAGGATCAGGGGATAATCTTAATGCCTGGCAACCCATCAAACCTGGAGGAGTGTTTATTTTGGGACAGGAGCAGGTGACACACATACACACACACACACACACACACACACACACACACACACTTAAAAACCTTCTCCTCTCATTAATAACCCTCTGTATGTGTTTGTGTTAGGACTCACTCGGTGGACGTTTTGATGCCACCCAGGCTTTTGTTGGTGAAATTTCAGACCTGCAGCTCTGGTCTCACACACTCACACACCACGACATCTCCAGCCTCGCGTCCTGCCGAGGTCACATGACTGGTGATGTCATAAGCTGGGCAGAGTCAGTGGTGGAGCTGCACGGTGGGGTCACCAAGTATCCGTTTGATCCCTGCCACTAAGGTTACATTCCTAAATATAGTATATACATTTTCAAAAAAATTAGGAATTGATGAAGTGAGAAAGAGGGTCTGGTGAGGTAAAAGCTGCTCTGAGAACAGGAACAAAATCATAAATGTACCTATAAATGGATAAAAAGTACATTTTTGGATAAGTTTAAAATTGTAATAATTGCAAAATCGATGTGGTGTAAGAGGAATAAAACACATTGTGGCATGAAAAATAATCAGCTTCAGGGAGGTAACAGTGACTCCACCTCATCACAACACTCTGTCACTGATTATTTTCCTCTAACAGCGCAACTCCAAGTGTATTATTCCTTATATATTGAACCAGATGTATGAGAGCCATGGGTAGAAGTTATGAGTTTTTAGTTATCATTTATTATTGTTATAGTTATGAACACCATTTTAAATTTAGTAGACTAGTGCTCAAAATCACACTCTCACCGCGTACTTGACTCAGAAATAACAGTATACACTACTTTTTTTAACTTCCTTGTTTGCATCTTAGATACATTCTTAGTATGGAGGAACATAATTTGAGACAAAAGCAATTCTTTCTGAAAAGGCAGCCTTTCTTCCAAAGTAGGTGTGACCCGAGCTTTGCTTTTTCTCAGAAAGTGAACTGAAAGATACAGCAATACCAAAGAAGTTAGCTAAAGCATTAGCATTTGTAACTCTTAGAAAAGTAGCTTTATGTTCAAAATATTTTTTTAAACTGTTACAGCAAGAAAGTCCATATTTCAAATGTTTGAATGCTCAAAAAATTATTTTATTACCATCTAGTGCACTACAGAGAGTGCTAGAGCTGTGTGCTTAGGTAGGATGTAGAGATTACAGGGAGCTGAATCCCAAATAGTTCCCTGAAGGCATGAAATATTATGACACTAGATATCTAATGTACTATGTAGTGCATTCATATAGCGTACAAGACTGTAGAAGCCATAATTTATAGCCTAGTGAAAGTGGATCATTTCCAATTGGATATTCTCTCATATAAAGTGCACTATATAGGGTGCACTACATAAGGAGAGATCACGTCATACTCAGTGTAGAGCACTCATTTAGTTTTATACAGCAATGTGGTGAACCTGGACATATAGCACTAGTTAGGGTGTAGGAAGCATTTATAAATGGCATACTCTATCCCTGTTCAGATATTTAGTGCACTAGTTCATCACTAAGTTCGAATATACACTATATTACCAAAAGTATTCGGTCACCTGCCTAGACTCACATATGAACTTAAGTGCCATCCCATTCCTAACCCATAGGGTTCAATATGATGTCGGTC
>CM074945.1:10750854-10763241 GCA_037577455.1 Pangasius macronema | reverse complement strand
ACATCCCAATTAGAATTCGGTGTAAAACCTTTGACAGTGTTGTTGTGCCTATTGCGCTGTACGGATGGGAAGTTTGGGGTCCACTCAGTACACACGACTACATTAGATGGGTTAAACATCCCACAGAGTCCCTGCATGCAGAATTCTGTAGAAATATCCTAAAAGTTCAAAGGAAAACACCAACCAATGCATGCAGGGTAGAATTAGGCCGATTCCCACTGATTATACCTGTACAGAAAAGAGCTCTGAAATTCTGGAAACATCTTAAATAAAAAAAAACAAAAAACAAAGACACACTACAATATGAATCACTGAAAACCCAAGAGTTCAGCCCTAAATCCAGTGCCCTCTGTCAGCTGGTCCTGAGCCTCTCTAACACACTCACCACTAACACACTCACCTCTAACACACTCACCACTAACCCACAGCAGTCTCAGACCAGCACTGCCCACCAAAGTCTAATCAGAGTCAACCAAATTACTGAGCAGATGAGTGATGAAGAGTGTATGTGAAGCACTGGGACAGTCAGACCAATCCAGATTACACTGCTATTGGGCCCTAAACAGAGAGTATGAACTGGCAGAGTATCTCTTCACCATCAGAGATATAAAGCAGAGACACATGCTGAGCAAGTACAGGATGAGTGAGCACTGAGTCTCGCCGTGGAGAAGGGCCGACACAGAGAACAGCGACTGTGTGCTCACTGTACGAGCGGTGAGGGCGAGACAGAGCTGCACTTCCTCCTCCACTGTGAAAAATATCAACACCTGAGAAACACCGAAAAACATCACAAATTCCAAATTTCTGCAGTTTAACAGTAGAAGAAAAATCAAAAATCATTCGAGAAGGAAACACTGCAGCCTTCGCTGCAAAGTATGTCAGAATGTAATGTTTAAATACATATATATGTGTTATTTGTGCAAATGTTGGGTTAATCTACCTGTAATATTTGCTTTGGCAACCATGTGATTTATAACATTCATGCCAATAAAGAACTGATGAACTGAACTGAGAGAAAAAAAAGAAAGAGAGAGAGAGAGAGAGAGAGAGAGAGAGAGAGAGAGAAGACAGACAGTGAAGAAGTGACAGAGAAAACAAAGAGACAGGTAGATGAAGAGAAAGGGGAAGAGAGAGAGGGAAAGACAGACAATGAAACAAAGAAAGAGAGACAGATAAACGGACAGATAAAGAAGGACAGGGATCAGAGAAAAGACAAAAAGAAAGAGCAAGAGAGAGAAACAGGGAAAAAGACAGAGAGAGAAACAAACATGGCAGACAGAGAGTGACAGAGGAGAGACAGCCAGACAGAGAGAAAGAGGCATACAGAATGATAGCCAGAGAGAAAGACAGAGAGAAAGACAGAGGGGATGACAGAAAGACAAATGCAAGTAGACAAAGCGAGAGAGAGACAGACAAAGAGACAGATAAAGAAGGATAGTGAGAGAGGCAGAGAGAGAGAGACACAAAAAGAAAGAGAGAGAGAGACAAAGACAGAAAACTAAGAGACAAAAAGACAGACTGAGGCACAGACGGAGAGAGACAGAGAGAAGGGAAAGAGAGAGAGAGAGAGAGAGAGAGAGAGAGAGAGAGAGAGAGAGAGAGTGAGAGAGATAGAAAGCGTGGCTGTTGCTGCTGAGTTCCTGCAGTAGTGTGTATGTAGAGAAGAGTTGTGGAGCGTCAGACTCTACCTCTCTCCCAGATAGTCTCCGATGGCCGTTTTGTTAAGCCCCTCCCCTTTATAGAGGAACTGAGCGATTTCCTCTGGAGTGTGACGCAGCAGCTCGTTCTCCACCAGGAACGCAATACCCTGAGAGCACCACACACACACACACACACACACACACACACATACCTCAGAATTCACAACACACCACCACTGACCTACAGAACACAGAGAATGTTCTCTACATGCCATAATGTTCTGTCACTTAGCATCCACTGTGTGATGTCACCGTCCCGCACGGCTGACCTACACTCGTTAGGTCCACCTATTACACAGATCACTTCATAGGTGCACAGGTATAAGTGACTTCAGCCTATGTGTTGTGCTGCACAAAGTATTGGCACCCCACCATCCCAGCAAGTCAATGGAAAGCTGTCTCGTTTCTTACCTTTTTGGGGTCCATGTTGAATTTTTTCCTCCCCATAGCCACATGGCGACTTTTCTGGAGCGTTTTGCTGCAGACATAAACTTTATTTACATTTACATTTATTACATTCATTAACGCTGGTATGCAACGCGACATCCCGTAATACCACACACACACAGCGAGTGAGGCTCTGACCTGCCCTCTGTGCTGTTCTCCAGCCCTTCCACCTCCATCATGGCCTCTCGCAGCTCCTCTCGCAGCCTCTGGATCTCCAGCAGCAGCGCTCCTTTCCTCCGCCGGATCTCCTCCAGCTCCGCTCGCTCCTCTGGGCTCAGATCAGCCGGGACTGATGGGAGAATTATTATTCCTTAATTATTGTCACACCACTACTGATGACGACAGTGATGACAACTTTTATTAAAGTGTACAACTCTGAGGTTTAGCTCACATATACAGGTTCTGACATGCCGTGGGGTTATAAAAAAAAAAAAATACCACCTGAGATCTGAGTCTTTTTTGCATTCTGTACGCTGACAGAATACCGCAAAACACACACACCTTTCATTATTGTCAATGACATTACTGTCATTACTAGGATATTTAACCAGAATGGCCTTCAGTCATGCGTTTCAGATATGCACTGTATACAGAGGAATGCACATTGTAGTGTGGTGATTCTTCCTGCTTTTACACATCTATAGCACATCTGCAAAACATATAAAGCATATACAACACATATACAACACGTCTATAACATGTCTATAACCTAAACATCATCATAACGTCATAATGAACATAAAAACATGTAGATTTTTACTGATGAAAAGCTAATATATCTAAATGCCAGCGCTTTGACCAATGTGTTAGTTCACATCTTTTTTTTTTTAAAAGACTAAATAAACTCGTAAATGTCATGATGATTTTGCTAACTATAAGCATTTTAATCAAATCATCAATGTCAAGTATAAAGCACGAGCCAAAAAAAAAACGTCTGACGTTTAAAAAAAAAAGCCATGATATGGTGTATAACGTGGCAACACAAACTAATCATGCATAAATGTGTCAGGGGAAATCTAAATAAAATCATTAAAACGTTTGTGTGTATCATAAAAATAAAATGTATTGATTAAGCAACGTCGGGAGACTCATTTCCCACCCGTATTCAGCAAACCCCGCCTCCTTCAACACAATTGGGTAGTAGAGCCAGGTATCTGCGTTCCTATTGGCGGACAGCTTATTAGCACAAACTCATCGCCAATCACAGCACGACTCATCGGAGATACGGTGGAAATTCAAAACAGCGCATGCTAACGCATTAGCTCGCTTAGCTACGTTAAACAATACAAGATACAAGAACACAAGTTTTCTTAGCGACTTACTGTAGTCCAGGTCGTCCATTTTGGGAGCTTTGCTCTTAGGCATATATGTATCAGAGCCGACTGTCATTCAAATGCTGAAAATGACGGATATATAAAATATACCCCCTTAAATTAAAAGGAAATAAATAAATAACAAGGCGGAGTAAAAGGAAACCAGGGAGGTTTCTAGACAAAGTAGGAGTCGGTGTGATACCGGAAGTTGCGTCAGAGGGAGGAAAAAGAACGTGCGTTGCTGTCGGTCATCTTGGTAAGGGCACGAACTTCGCGACGCCATTTTGGAAGGAATCATTACTTTAGCTAGAATGGTTGAATGCAAAAACCCTGCTTTTTTATCATGCTAGTTCGCGTCCCTATTCAAAATGTTCAGTATTAAACGCATAAAAAACAAAAACCTTTTGTCTGTAATATTTTTTTAATCAAAATTTTTCTATCTGTGAACTTTTCTAGCTAACAGTTAGCTTTTTGATGTAGTCATACTAACTCTTGATGAATACCTGACTCATGAAACCAGTGGCTGAACTGAAAAATGGAGATACTTCTTCCTGTAGCTCAGGAAGAGGAAGTTTTTGCCTTGTTAAATGTCATTAAACCTTTTCGTAAATGTCCCCTCAGTTGGAGATTAAAGTTAAATAATCAAAACAGGTTAAAAATCAAACCAACCAGACAGCTACTAACTGACATTTAAATATGTCTGTGGTACGTTTTTTAGATCCAAGGTAACGTTTAAGATCGTAAAGAATAAAAGGTACCGTTTTACTGGCTCCAGACATCGTTCTTTGGTTAGCACTAATTGTACCACTGTGCTATTGATTTCTTGATTCTAATTAGTCCGAAGGTGTTGATTTTCTCTCACAGTAGCTCTCAATGTAGTTCCAGCTGCACGACACATCACAGCTTTATTCTTATACATTATCAGTTCTATAGTGGAACTAGGGTCTTGTGTGGTGGAAGAACCACATAATTAGAAAAATGTATAATTTCTGATATAGTTTACTGTGAGGAGACATTTCTTTTGCATTTGTGTAAGGAGTCTCCAGTGTCAGTGCTTTGTAATAATCATGAACAAAGGATAAACAGTTTGATAAAGCTAATTTTTAAGTTTTCAGGCATGGGAATATCTTCAGGAGAGGCAGAGGGATGATGCTGGGTTTCTCGGTAACTCTGTAAACTGTGGTTTTTTTTGGTCATATTAACTTCAGGAGAAAAAAAAACAAGAGGCTGGTGTAAGAACAACAACTTACAGCTATTATAGCATAATTAATAACAGGAACCAGCTTGTTCCGCAGATGTTCCACATCATTAAACACAACTCTAAATGGATAACAAATACAATGCCTCATTCTTTAACAAATGGTTCCAGTAACTCCATGTTGTTGATTATTTTGCTATAACAGCACGCCCTCAAGCGATTTTATTTTTGGGTCCCACAAGATCCCAGGCTTGATGTATACCTCTATTGTGGGGTTTTCTGTTGTTTTTGGACTCAGATACTGTGGACCAAAAAAACTCCTTGGCAGAGCTGATAGGGAGGAGGAAAGGCGTAGAGAAGCGAAGATAACAGAAACAGGACTGTTTACAACTTGTGTGAGTGGCAGATTACCAAACAGCAACACCACCACATAGACCTATAGCACACAATATTTCATATATTATAATTAGATTAATTACAATTACCCTAATTAATTAGATTAACTTAATTAAAATTAGTTTATTAATTTTATTAATTTAAAAAATCACTGTACTATTTAATAATGATTTGTTGATTGTGTTCCATTTCCACTTGCTCCTTATTGTCTATCAGTGCATGTTGCCATGAGACGGCACATAGAAGAGAGGAAGTGAGTCTGGGACGTGGGCTTCCGTATTTACAACTCCATAAGGAGTGTGATAACCAGTAGCATTCATACAGCTATCCTACAGGAAGTCTGTTGAATCACAGCCATGTTAATGTCACTTCCCCTGGCTGATAATTACCCTGCATTCCTAAAGAAGGCAAAAAAAAGTACCACCTTTTTTCCAAACTTCCACTGCTTTTGTTTTGGTGCTGGGCCGGAAAGCAGCAGCATTTCTGAGTCAACATTGTGAGGTGTAAAAATAGAAGATTTGAGTTTTGGCTCTTGTGGGCTACCATAGTGTAAGCATTTTGACATCAACTCTCTGTCCCAAATGCTAGAAGTCATGTACGCCTGATGTTCTAAGAAACATGTCAACTAGAAACAATGTTAGTACTACTTTAAAGTTTTCATATGCTACCCATAATGCACTGCAGGTGATTGATGTGTAATAAGTTAGCATGGTTACGTGTATATCTAGACATCATATGTTTGGCTAATTAGTAATTAGCTCATTGTCTAGCAAACCACAATGGTTAAAATGTTCTCTCTCTCTCTCTCTCTCTCTCTCTCTCTCTCAGCGATGTGTCATTGATATGACACCATCCTAGCATTTGGGATGCAGCCACAAGCTCTGAAAACAAAGCTGCAACTCATGCACCACACATTTCGTAGTTAAATTTAATCTTGAAGATAAACAAGACATTTTTATACAGAACTATGAACTGTACATCATATATATATATATATGACTTTATTTAACATTGGCTATTAGTGATCATTTTAATACAAGCATCTATTAACAAGACATCATAACTGGCATCATGAAACCAAGCAGCAGTTCGATTACTACTGAAGTGTCTTAAGCTGCTCTAAAGCAATGGTCCACCAAATGAAATGAAACACGGCCCAGCGCTAACAACAAGTCCAGGATTCCAGGAGTCCAAGATTTAGCACTCCAAACACACCGGAAATATACAACTTTCCCACTCACCCCAAATGCAATCAGCCAAGACAAGTTTGTGTCTTTAGTTTAACACTGGAGCTAAGAGGAAAATGTAGCTAAAAAGAATTGGACATTATGTAGCTAAATCTTGCCTGAGGTCTACAATTTTTGTTTTTTGTTCAAAACAGAACTTTATTGTCTCAATTTCACCTACAAACTTTGGGAGGCAGGGCTTAATATTTTACACAATCGTTTCCATAGAAATTAGATTATGTACCTTGTTAATAGTGTTTGAAACAAGTAGATATAAATCTAGGCATGTGTTGACGAATGAGACAGTTGTCCATTAGCTACTTCTTAGCTACACTGGCCTCGTAGCTCCAAAGCAAACTTAAACTTCAGACACCAAAAATGGCTGACTGACGAAATTTGAGACAAGAGGAACATTGTGTACATTTTCTTTTTATTTAAGTATTCCTTTAATTATTGTGGTAGGAATTCATAAGCTGTCTACATTTGATGTTGACAAAATTTAAACAATTTAATATTTTTTCCTGCTCAAAATGTCCCTTTCTTTTGTCAGATATTGAAAAATAGAGTAATAAAAAGTCATTTAATGTCTTAAATTTAACTCGTTGGTTTAAATTTAAATGGTTCATTTTGGGGAAAAAGTGTTTAGTGTTTATTTTTTATTAAGTCTATCTTAGATATTTTAGCTTTAAAACTATTTAAGCATTTTTCTCTTATTAAGGCTTTTTAAAACTATTTAAACATTTTCTCATAAGCATAAATCTTTGCAAAATGCACTAATAAAATGAATAAATTAAATGAGTGACTAAATTTTTTACAATTAGCACAATTTTGAATGCTTGGGTAGATTTCAAATTTGGTTAAAAAAAAATTAAATTAAAATTTAGCAATTGTGCAACTTGCATTACCTCACATGAACATCAGCATTGCATGCTTTTGCTTAAACAATCAGGCAAATCCACTATTCAAGATAACTATATCAGAATAAACACCATTAAATGGCTGTATCCTATAACGACTAGGCATGTGCTGATTATCAAAGGTTACGATATTATCATGATATAGTATTTAAAAATATTGCTAAAACCAACAATTTTTTTCAGATGTGTTTCATTCGTCTAGTGAACAAAATTATAAGATTGCCTTGTCTGATAAGGACACTTTCAAACTTGTCCAAAATAAGGGCCTTTAGAAGACCACTGTCATTATGCTGCCTGTTGAATTATATGCACTTGACAGCTCCCTATTCCTTACTTAAGGGATTAAACAATGTAGTGCACTATATAAGAGCCAAGTGTCCTTGCTAACAAGGTTGCATTTTACAATATATCGTGATAGACCGTACGACTGATTTTTGGCACATGCCTATTAGTGAGCTACACTCACCTAAAACCCCAGACTACGCTTGATCATAGGCTACCTAAGACGTCATTTATTATGCACATTTATCTATGGCCCTCGTTAATGAGAATTACTAAAAGGCTTAGACAGAGCTTAACTAAGGTTGCAATCTTGAAGTATTGCGTGGAGAAGTTGATAAGATTACCAGTTGGAACATTTCTGCCCTCGCAAATGTCAGTTGAAGGATTCTGAGTGGCATAAAAATTGTTGCCGAATGGGATTGGTGATTACCCATCCCTGAATAGGGTGTGGCTGTGGCAGAGCTTAAAAGGGCCAACTGTAAAGGCAATGTAAAAGGTGTAGAGTATAAGGAGGGGCTTGGTAGGTTAGGACCTGGTCCAAAATTTGGCAACAAGAAGACAGGCATCAAGGAAAGGCAGAGAAAGGAAGTGGACCTGCGGCATACCTTCTGCAAGGAAAAAATGGAGGAGGCACTTGGTAGATTGGGATGCAGCCCCAAATGGGGCAGTGAGGAAAGATGGGGTAAAATAAGGGGACGAAGCCTTAAAAGGGACAACAAGATCTGTGAATTAAAAGGTGAAGGAGGCAAAGCTTGGCTGAAAAATTTGCAAGGAAAAAAGGGAATAATCAAGAGAAAAGAAAGGGGGAAAGCAGGGTGTGGGGTCTGCAGCCTGGGACGTGCCTAAAAAGTTAGGCATCTCCATCTCTTTGTGTGTAATAAGGCAGGAAAACTTCCATCATCTACTCAAACGAAAAACTGGAAACTGAAGTGCTCAAGCTCCCTTGTGAAGAAATTCCCTCATTCTTTTTCATCTATTTTTACCAGTTGTTATTGTTTCCACATGTAGCTTAGTGTCCAGTTATCATCTCCTTATTAAACTCACTGGTGATCCAGTAGTCCCATTAAATCCCATTAAAAGCTATTGCTTTTATTGCAGCTGCTGGCTATATTTATTCCTCAATGTCTCTCTCTCTATCTATCTCTCTCTCAAAAGGGGACGGCATAGTTATTATGCAATGCAGAGTGTGTAAAATAATCCACCCGCGTTTCAGGTCAGAATCTAGTGATCTTCACTCCTGAGTCTCCCACAATGACACGAGCCATGGACGGATGGATCTGAAAGAAAAGATCTCATGAATGGAAATTAATAACTCTAATAACACCACAACATTTTTTTTAATCTGCTGGGTTTGGGGGATGTCCAAAACTGCATACTTCAACATTACATTGTCAAAATAGTACCCCACCAGTGGGATGGATATCCAATTTTGTTGCGTTAGTATGTGGTTTGGGACGCAGCCTCAGGCAGTGGTCGAAATAGAAGGTATCATAGTTGCTGTGCTATTTTGACAATGTACTATTTAGCAGTATGAGATTCAGGACACAACCCATGACTGTGGGTGACAGTTGTGTTGTGGATAATTAGAAGACATAATGGGACATGCACAAAAGTATGTGGACACCTGACCATCACACCCATAGGTACTTGTTGAACATCCCATTCCAAAGCTGGTCCCCACTTTGCTGCTATAGCAGCCTCCACTCCTCTTGGAAGGCTTTCCACGTGTCCACGTACTTTTGGCCATACAGTGTATATTAATGTACTTGGAATGAAAGATGTAGTGATTAGTCACTCAGTACCTGTGCCTGCAGGGGTCCATAGGGCACGAGTTCTCCATCCACAGTTAGTGTCCCCCGTGGCGAAAGGGGCTGCAGCCGAAACGCTCGAGCAGAAACATGGCTCACATAAGGTGACGTTAGAGAAAGATGGGTGCCTCTTTCCATCGCCAGGAATAGGCGGAGAAGCGTTGCCCGGGAGATCCCAGCCCTCACAAATGTCAGGTGAATGAGTCCGTCATCAAATTGTGCATGCGGAGCTGCAAACAAATCAGCGCCCAAATGGGACTGGTAGATAGCAAGTACTAGAACAAAGTCACCTTCAATAGTCACCCAATCTCGAGTAGGCAGCGGATGATCAAGGGGGGGCAAGAGGTTGTCTTGAGGGGGTGGATCTACAGGGGAGGTAACGGGGGGGCGGGGCTTAAGAAGCCCAGCAGGTTGGACCAGTTCAAAGGGGAAGGAGGATGAGGAGGTTGAGCTTGGCAGGTATGTATGTGGGCCTATATTGGATGGTGATGAAGGAGGGGTTGGGGAAAGAGACAAGGAAAGTGAGGCGAATTTGGGTGGTAGGGAGTTAGAATTGGACTGCTGGAGGAGGGAAAGAGGGCGAGGCTTAGACACACTCGGTTTCTGGTTCTTGTTCTGGTCCACTGTGGTTTTGTGTTTAGAGAGGGAAAACCGCGAACGACGAAACGGTGAAGAAATGGTCAGCGCTCGCTCTCGTGTAGGGTCCGCTGGAAACGCACCATGATGGAAAAAAGTCCCATTCAGGTCCTCATCTACCCTCTCATATGCTGGTGTTTCTACTTCTTGATCGGAATCTGCTCCGATTGGCCGGCTAAAGAAGGCGGTAGCAATCTGGCTGGATGGGGCAGAGTTTTTACGAAGCACCTTCCGTTGGTCTGGGTTTGAATATGCCTCCACTTCTTCCTCTCTTCCTTCATCTGCACTATATTCTTCTCTCAAATCCCTCACTCCATCCATGTCATTCCATCTCTCTTCCTCTCCTTCATTTGCGGAAATTTTCTCATTCCTCTCAGACTCCTGTCTTTCGCTTGACTCCATACTAGACCCAGATGTGCCCTCTATCCTCTCCGCCACCTCTTTTCCTTCATCTACATCATATCCCTCTTCTGTTATATTTCTTGTACTGTCATCTTCTTCCTCCTCCTCATTAGACTCCAGTCTTCCATTTGACTCTGCACTAGACCCAGATGTTCCCTCCATCCTCTCCTCTGCCTCCATCTCTCTCTCTCGATCCTCAGCAAGACTGCTCGCCCTCACCACTCCTCCCCCTCTCGCTCTCCCTCTTCTCCTCTGCCTTTCCCTGTCTCTCTCTTCCCTCTCCCTCTCTCTATCCCCCTTTTGGAGGCTCCTCTGTTCGCTGAGGCCCATATCAGAGCAGGTGCGATGGATTGGCATTCTACAGTATCCTTCTAGTCCTTCAGTGATGCTGCGGGAAAGGGGTCGATGTGGAGTCTGCAAGGGCACTTCTGGGGTTGAATTTGCCCCTCCAGGGGGCAAATAGGACAAGCGACCCTTATAGGAACGCAGAGATGCTAAACGCACCAGTGTGCCTAGCGTGAAACGAGCAGAACCAAGCCCTCTGTAACGCTCACTCTCAATGTCCACGTCTGAAACAAAGCCCCAGGCTACAGACAGGAAAGAGAATAGTCTCTTGGGTGATGAAGGTCGTCCATTCTGATTGGATGATGAGCTAGTTGTCACGGACACCAGGTCCATGGGACGGACTCCGCCCCGGCAAAGCAAGAAGCAGCAGTTGATGAGAAGGGGTTCGCGAAGGCACATGTCATATCTGAGAGAAAGAGACCAAGAGAGTGTAACTGAGGCCAGCTGACTTACAGATAATGTCAGGAGAATCAGTACAAGTACAGATAATAACAGGTGAGCTAGTACAGTTAATATCATGTGAACTAGTACAAGTACACATAACAGCTGAGCTAGTACTGGTAATATCTGGTACACATAATAGTTGAGCTATTACAGGAACACATAATATCAGGTGAGTCAGTACAGGTAATATCAGATGAGTAGTACAGATACACTATATAAAGGGAGTTAGTAAAAGTACACATAACATGAGTTGAGTTAGTATAGGTGCATATAATATCAGGTTAGTTAATGAGTTGATATCAAATGAGGTACAAGTGAAACCACATAATGGGATTTGGTAAGTTCAGATGAATTGTTCCAGGTAAGGGGGGGTGAGATACTAGGAGTAAAGGTAAAGGCAGGTAAGTTACTACACTAGAGTTAAAGGTAAGGACACAGGTAGAGGTAAGGTTAAGGAGATCGGGTACTACAGGTAGAGGTAACACCAGCTGAGTTACTCGACATAAAGATAAGGCCGGGTAGTGTCCTACAGGCAGAGGCAAGGCCACCTGAGTTAGCACAGATAATGTCAAGGCCAGGTACATTACTATAGGTAGAGGTATGGCCAGGTGAGTTGGTAGAGGCAAAGGTAAGGACAGTTCAGTTATTACAGGTAGAGGTAAAGCCAGGTTAGTGTTTTACCCTGCATAGTGATTAACGGAGCCAGCGAGAGCGTTGCCAGAGCCACATGGTAAAATTCCCACTGGAGTTTTAATTGCTTGCTCCCAGTCTGGCCTGTCCATGAGGCCATTAATAACCTGTACAGAGCAAAAGACAAACACACAACAGTGATGTCACAGGTTTCAGTTAAAAACCATTAACAAGTGTAGATGCGTTATCTTTTGAATGAATGAACAAGACCTCGTGCAGCAGTCCATCTCCAGAGACAATGACGATGCCATCCCACTCATGCAGAGAAATCTCTCTGATCAGCTCACGAGCATGATTCTGCCGTTCTAATGTGCAACACAACACAAATACGAAATAAAAATGAAAAATAACATCACAACAAACGTAATAATGCATTAATAAAAAAAAAAAATTTTTATTATGGAAACTTCTAAATTATATATATACAGATTATTACAGGTTGTAAGTACTTCAAAATGCCAAAAGAAGAAACAACAGCAAGAGACAAAAAATAGCGAGTAGGCAATTTATTGGAAACGGCATTTAAACTCAAACAGGCTGTTCATCAGCTGATCAAAAGTTTAAGACCATAGCCTTTAAAAGT
>CM074945.1:10716646-10750754 GCA_037577455.1 Pangasius macronema | reverse complement strand
GTTTCTGTTGTCATCATGATTTAAAAAGAGTAAACACAGTTGACTGACATTAAATGGCTTCAGCCAACCACTAACCAAAGAAAGAAAGAAAAGTTTTTGTGTTATCATTCATATTCTCTGAAAAATGGCCAGGAAAAATTCTGCTAGGGTATGTAAACTTATGAGCACAACTGTATATATATATATATATATATATCTTTTTTTTCTTATAAATATATAAAATAAAAAAAATAAATAAATAAATAAAATTTAAGTAAGATATTACAATTATAAAATTAATCAAATAAAAAAAAAACATTTTACATTAAATACAAGAAAATAGTAAATACTTGTAATAAATACTTGTGTAATTGTTTTATGTAAGTGTGAAATTCCACACTTACATAAAACAATTACACATGAGAAAGTCATATAATCATTTAAATATATATATTTAATATATATAAAAAAACATAGGTGTACCTGTCTGTATGAGGTTGTAGCTGATATTGGCTTCACTGATCATCGGTAAAATGTGTGTCTGACACCACTGCATTGCCAAACCCCGCCCACTGAATGGATTGACCAATAGCAGCAGGCGACGTGGGCGGGGCAACAAGCTTTTGTTGAATTCTAGAAAAGATGCGAAAATCGGGCAAAATGCTCAGTGAGCATGCTTTATAAAGCACTTTGTGATTCAAGGCCCTAACTAACACACACACACACACACACACACACACCTGTGTATACGCTGACATCGATCCCTCTCAGCAGGCACTGCACAGCTGTGTTCCATTTCTCCGCCTCCGCTCTGGTTTCAGCCAGGTAAGCACGCACTTGCCTGCGTTTAGCCACACCCCTGCGCCGCCTTCCCATTGGGTACCAATAGAGCACCAATAGCGGCGGGGCAGGTGCCCGGGGGCAGTTACACCCCGCAAGTTCAGAGAGAGGCAGCAGGACTTGGGCTTCCTTCCCAGGTCGGGGACAAATCCTCTGCACGTGAATATGAGTGGGGGTCAGAGTGAGGGAGTAAGTGCATGATGAAGGGCTTGAGGGTGATGAAACGGTTCCTGCAGGGCTGCTCGGGCCACTGTCAGCGCCGCTGCTGCTCCCTCCTGAACTCCCCCCGGAGCTCCCGCCCATGCTACAGTCCGAGAACTGGCCGTGCAGCAAAGCATCCTGTGTCAAGAAAGAGTTCGGGGACGGAGTGCGAGGACTCGGAGAGCGCATTCTGACAGCCGTCTCTCGTCGGCAAATATATCACTTTATCATGCACAGTGTGGTGCTGCGCAATCCATCTTGAGAAAACACCGTTTTGTAATTGTTTGAGCTGACTGGCTGATATGAGCAGAGGAAATCGAAAATCCGAAGTAGACTTTGAAAAAGCTCGTTCTCTGAAACCGTCCTTGTTTTTCAAGCTGAAAAGAAAAAACAGTTTTTGGATTTTGGGTGAAGAAACCTTTGTATAACCTTAACGCAAAATGGCTTTAGAAGCTCCTTTTATCAATTTTCGTCAGAGCACTCCAGAAAATAGCTGTCAGTGCTGCATCTGGAGTAAATTTTCAACTTTTGGCTTTTCCTTTCAGAAGCTCAGTCTCTGATGAACCTGTTTTTCTTCCGAAGATTTCACGAATGCGGGGACTCAGAAGCAAGCTCTCTCTTTCCTGTGTTTGTTTGTTTGTTTGTTTCAGAGTTCACATTAGCTACAGAGTCTTTTTTATCATGCAGAAAATTTCATTCTCTGATTCTGCCTTCACATATACAGTTTATTGCCACAGACATCCGTATAGTAAACAGAATTGTGTAAATATTGCGTTTCACAAGCTTGTTCTTTGAATCCACTTTGGTTTTCAAGCTCTTCAAGGGATTCAGCAGGTTTTTATATCTCAGAACCAACGTCAGCACTCACGTTCACCAACGCTTGGATGGAAGATCGTGCAGAAAATGTGCTTCAGAGGTTAATTTACTTTCATTAGCCAACGCATGGGCGGAAAAATTAAAGTTTGGAGGTATAAATATAGTAAAGCTCGTGCTGTCAGTTTTATTTTGTTAAAGCATAAGTCAGGAGACAAAACAGTGAGAACGTAGAGATTTAATTTTTAAATCCCTAATTGCTATGACTTCAGAAATTAACCTGCCTTCACTAACAGCAGGTCTGGAACAGCAGATGTAGTAAATAAGGAGTCAGTGCCTGCGGTAAGGTTGTTAGAAATCCTGTGCGAGTCACACAAAAATGTTCCTCATTAGAGTTTCAGATGCACATTTTTTGTAGCATTTGGACAGAAAAGCAATCCCAGACAGCAGTTGTAGTCAGTGGACTTTTTTTTTTTTTTTTTGTCCTGATATTACCATTAAAAAACTCGACATCAGCAGGTAGAATGATCTCTGATTGCACTTATTGCCTGAAGCAAAAATATTGCCATATGTTCAGAGAGAAACTACATTTAAAAAAAAAAAGATGCCGTCCTCCAGGCCTCGACCACTCAGTGTACATGAATGAAAAGAAATAAAAGCGCTAAGTAATGATGTAGTAAACACTAATAAATAAGTGTCTGGCATTATAAATAACAAAATTCCATTGCTGGATTATACATGCGATTAAAAAAAAATAATAATAAAAAAATAATGAAAAAGTCTTGTTAGTGTTGGAGAAAATGAGTGCTGATATCTTGAGGTAAGGAGGTGTACAAACGTAAACGATACACGGATTAAATGACTTTTAAGGCAAAGAAAATAATTTACAAAATGTCCACAGATATAGATGGATGAGACGGAAATGCAAAGAGTTCAGGTAAATTTGCTCGTCTTATCTGACAACGATGTCACTTCCTGTTTCAGACTGGAGATTCCACGTCACATCGCCAAATACAGACGCGAAGCAAAGTCCGACATCCATCTTTTTGTTAATGTGTAAACACACTCGGAGCAGTGCAGAGCCAGAGTAGAGGGGGTAATGATGTCACCGTGTTACATCATCACGTTTCCATGTCTGTCTGACGGCCCAGAATTCCCTGCAAACAAACCCAGAGGAACATCACTATATAGTATACAGTATATCTCTAGTACTGTGCTGAGTCGTGTTCTTTGTGTACAGAAGCGGAAGGTGGAACTTGATGTGATCTGCTGTTTGTTGCCTCAGGTTTTGATGTGTTGAGATGCTTTTCTGCACACCACATTTGTAAAGAGTGGTTATTTGAGTTACTATAACCTTCCTGCCAGCTCAAAGCAGTCTGGCCGTTCTCTTCTGACCCTCTCTCATCAACAAAACAAATGTTTTTTGTTTTTCGCACCACACTGTCATGGTGTGAAAATCCCAGAACTACTCAAACCAGCCTGGCACCAACAATTAACTGAAGAAATGATGTGACATCACAGAATCAACAATGTTATTCGATGTTGATAATCTTATTCTCCCAACAATCTGATCACTTGTGCTCTTCCCCCCCTGGCCTGCTACATGTTGATACAGCAAATATTGACCTTTGACCTACTAATGAATTTCAGTCAGCAGATGTATGACGTGTATAAAAATGCAGAATCAGCGATATAGCAGTGAAAATATTTCTGCAGGTGGGATGTGTGTGTGTGTGTGTGTGTGTGTGTGTGTGTGTGTGTGTGTGTGTTAACCATGGAATGAGACTCTGTGTGTGTGTGTGGTGAGGTTGCGGTCTAAATACAAAGTTCATTGCTCTACAGAACTGTAAGCAGAAGTGCAAGTTGGGTGAAAAGTGAGACACACACACATGACTCTGACGAATGACAGTTGATGCATGACATCACACTCGTGTCTGATTTATTACATATTACACATTAATTATTATCGCATTATTTGTTATGAGGGTTGTGGAAATTCATTTCACAAATTCCATTCGCAGTTTAATTAGTTAAAACATTTAGCTAGTATTCCCATTCATTAGAATATTAATTTAGCATATCTCTGATTTATATACACATCCGCTATTGTCAACTCATCTTCACACAAGTCTTTTTTTTTCCCTCCAAACGACTTCCTTTTCACTACATACTCTGTAACATAATGGTGTTGTAGAATCAATGCAAAATAATTACATGTAGTTGTTAAATTCTTCATTATGATTGGTCAGAAGGCGTTTACTATAATGCAAATATTGACCTCTGAACTACTAACGAATTTGCGAAACACACTTATCAGTCAGCAGACGTACGACATGTATATTTCTGCAGACGCTGTGTGAGTGTGTTAACCAGGGAATGAGACTGTGTGTGTGTGTGTGTGTGTGTGTGTGTGTGTGTGTGTGTGGTGAGGTTGCGGTCTTTACTCTTTCTGAGAGTAAAGACATACACAGGGATCTGAATAGCAGCCGTGCCACAAAAATCAATGATATAGTGACGTTTTCTGTTGTTTAGCGTTTCTGGAAGGAGTCTCCAGTGTCAGCACTTTGTAACAGTAATAGGTCCATCTTCATGACAGTAGGCTTACGAATTAGAACACAGCCACAAATGCACAAACATAATGCAGTGTTACGAGTGTACTTGTGTGACTAATTATTGACGCAAAATGAAAAACAAAGGACACGTTCCTCAGTGCCCTTCTGTGGCCTCGTTTCATTTATCTGTCTGCAAGGTGTTTAGAATAAATCAATCATTGGCAGATCTCCAGATCAGTTTAAAAGTCCAGCACCAAGAAAGAGAGAGAGAGAGAAAGAGAGTGAGAGAGAGAGTGAGTGAGAGAGTGAGTGTGTGTGTATTGTTAAATTTCATCTCATTGTAATACTGGGTGGAGGGTTTAGGACACGACCCTGACTTTCTCCAAGAGCCCACAAAGGACGCATTCTTCCTCACTTTCTCTTACACAGGTATTAACGAGAACAAAACAATGACACATGTGACCGTTATATTTTTGGTATCATAACAAAGGGTTGTCACATCAAAATGGTTGGGGTTTTTCCGAGGCTGTGTCTCATTCCATGTGAAAAACCGAAAGGTAAAGAAAAACTGTGGTTAGGTGATGCTTTTATTAGTCGCACACTTTTCTTCTCCTTTGGACTTTGGATTAGACATTGGCCCTGGATGCAAGCTTGTTTTTTTATATACATGTATTTATCACTGAAATGATCATAAAAGCAGAGACTGATATTGAATTGATAAAAAGGAAGAGATAAAGAAAGATATTTGAACTTTTGGCACACCAATGATTCACTGATTCACTCTCTCCATTACAAAAAAAAATCTAATATAATATAATATAATATAATATAATATAATATAATATAATTAAAACTAAATTCCATGAGAGTGTACAAGCCTTGACTTCACAGGTGGTTATTATTATTATTATTATTATTATTATTATATTGTTTAGATTTTTAAGTCCAATGATCTATCCACAGAGGAAAAAATTAGATTTAAAGAGTTTTTAATCAGCTCATAATGACAAAATCAGTCAGCTAGATTTACATGAAAAGAGCTAGAACAGCTAGCTAGCGCTCAACACAGCAGCTTAAACATGAGCCCTATGTGTAAAAACACAACAACAACACGGTTCTGCACACTTTTATCCAGCCATGTCATGAATAAAGATGATAAAATAAAGCAGCCTGTTAGCCTGTTAGCTCCTGTACTGTGTTAGCTTTAGGCCAACAACTAACTACTGCCCCAGTTATTAGTACTACTAGTATTTATTTATTTATTTATCTATCCCACGTCTTCCGCTTTGAAATAAAACACCCAGGATTTAAGCACTAAGGCGTAACAAACACTAAACAACAAACTGTAACAATAATAAATAAATAAACTTGCCTTCTAACCGCTTCCTCGCGTACAGAGAGTGAGAGAGTGAGTGTGAGAGAGAGAAAGAGAGAGAGATACAGAGTGTCACTGAGCCGCTCTCTGCTGCCGGAGTTCCGGAAGTGTCCGCCAGCAGGGGGCGGGGCGCCATCAGTTGACTGACAGACTGCCGAGCCAATCGCAAGCGTAAGGCCCACCTATTGACATTCCATACATTTTTAAGGAAATACAGTAGACCTGCAGAAGGAATGCTCAGATTAGTCAACAGACACACAAACACAGACCGATTCAATGAATACATATAATTATTAATAATTAATTATGGATAAATTAATACACAGAAACCTCGTGCCTATTATTAAAGATCAAAATCACTTATATATTATGCATAAATTATGCAATGTGTAAACAGTATCAAGGAAAAACATTACATAATGCACAAAACAGTAAAAAAGAAAGAAAGAAAGAAAGAAAGAAAGAAAGAAAGAAATGTTTTTTTCCGCACACTATTGAAATATAAATGAGGAAAATGTTGTAAATGGTTAATTACAATTAATCACTAATAAGATGTAATATTTCTTTGACTTTGCTGTAGTGTATAAACATGCGCTGTTTGTATTCATGAACTATTAAGCAAATGTGATCATTTGAGTCACGCATTTTAGTTCAAATATTTCATGGAAATGGAAATATTTGTGGATGGAAATGTACTAATAGAATTTTGGCTTGTGAGTACACAAACAATCTTGTAATAATAATAAGATCATAATACTATTAATAGATGTGTTTTATTTAATGTATTTATGCAAGTGACAAGGTTGCTATCACAGCACTTAATTTTTATTTTAGTTTTAGTTTTGAATGGCATTTTATTTAATTTTATCATTATATTTACAGCGTTTGGCAGACGCTGTTATCCAGCGCGATACACAAGTGCTTTCTATCTATCTATCTATCTATCTATCTATCTATCTATCTATCTATCTATATATGGCATATTATCATATCAAGAACTACACATTATTTGTTACATGTACATCCTCTATATTTAATGCAATAAATCGTAAAAAGTGAAAAAGTGAACCTGATATCATTTCCGTAAATATAACCTTCGACCTAAAATTACAGCCAATGAGCGTAATGCACTTGTGGGCTTTTCACGTGAGTGACAGGGAATGCTAACCAATCATAAAAGAAGAAAAAAAACAAAGGCGGAAATTTACTAAATAAAGGGCCACATGTTTCATCCAATCACAGGGCAGGAAAATGATTGGGGCGGAACTTCGTACAGTGGAGGCGGGGCTTTTACGTCCATCTTTAATGTAGCTGAGGGAGAGTGACGAGAAGAAGAGGAAAAAAACGTGAAATATTTGAAAATAATTTGTTCGAATCATTTTCGTCGGGGCTTAAAGACAAAGATATAAACAAATATTATACATATTTGAGAAAAAGGTACAGGACAAATGAGCGTGGTGTTAATGAGCTGTGTGCGCTGTTCTGCAGGCTTGCTAATTTAGCCGAGCTTTAGCATTAGCTTTAGCGTTAGCATTAGCTTTCTCTAAACTACAGTAGACAGCCAGGGTGACGTTTGCTTAGCATTCTTGGCTGAGAGCTAACATCAACAAAATGGCGTCTCTAAATTAATTCCATGGTTAATTCATTACTCTAGTATAATTTAGAGGTGTTTATTGCATTGCAGTAGCGCGCGAAGTCAACGCTCTCTGCCTGCGCAAAACTAAGCATGCTAATAAGCTAACGTCGTTGTGGTAGCTACACCGAGGCTCGCGCTAAACCTGACAATATAGATTAAAACGCGGCTGTTTTATTTATTTATTTTTGCTAAGCATCTGTATAAATGCTGGCTGTTGTGTTGCAATGTAAAAAAAGACAGCTAGCTAACTTACTTTAATTAGTTTATTATTTAGTGGTTTTTTTTAGCCAGCTAGCTTTAACAGATTTGTTCATCAGCATTGAGGAAGTAAATATAAATAAAGCGCACGAGACCTGAGTGTTTAATAACAGTGACTGGATTTTTGTCGCTTTTTCATTACCATACAGCTGCATACTTGTATTGTCGTATGAATATGTATATGTAAATATAATTTTGTGTTATTCTTCATGGCAGGGACAGAAGGTATGAAGACAGTATCATAGCCAAGCCATGGCCGATAAGAGAAAACTCCAAGGTAAAGCATGTTACAGGTCATCCAGGTAGTGTTTATCCATTTATTTTTGCCTGCATCCTGTCACGAATGTATCTTCTGTCCTTGAACCCATTCACTCACACACACACACAGGTGAAATAGACCGGTGTTTGAAAAAAGTGGCAGAGGGGGTGGAACAGTTTGAGGACATTTGGCAAAAGGTGAGCGCTGATTATGATGATATTATTATTATTATTATTATTAATATTACATTATTATGTATGTGTTATAGATTGGTGTTGTACTGTTGTATGTGCTGTTTAATACCATTAGAACCACACAGCAGGTCTTATTTCGGAGAAGTGTGGCTGAGCGTGTGTGTGTGTGTGTAGTGAGTAGTGTGTGTTGTTGTGAGAGAAGGACATAATCAGGAAGACTGCGGACAGAAGCTAGCACGTTAGAAGTCCAGTAAAGCACTGTGAGGTGGTAACGTGTGTGACGTGCTGCTGGTCTCTGTTCATGGTGTTGGTGAATGAAGAGTGTGTTCTGTGTTAAACAGCTTCACAATGCAGCCAACGCCAACCAGAAGGAGAAATACGAAGCTGACCTCAAGAAGGAGATTAAAAAGCTCCAGGTGAGAATCTGTCTGTCTGAGGATGTATCAGTCTGTCCGTCCATCCACCTATCTATCTATCTATCTATCTATCTATCTATCTATCTATCTGTCTGTCTGTCTGTCTGTCTATTTATCAATCTGTCCATCTATCCATCTGCCCCTTTTCTTTCTTTCTTTGGTCTATCCACTGAGCTATCCATCAGTCTTTATTTATCTATGTATCTATCCATCCATCAGTCTATTTATCTATCCGTCTACCTATCCATCCATCAGTCTATCCATTGATCAGTTTATTTATCTATTCCTCCATCCCTTCCTCTTTCTTTCTTTCTTTCTTTCTTTCTTTCTTTCTTTCTTTCTTTCCTCCCTCCAGTCCTATCTTCTTTTCATCCTTCCTTTGCTGATCCTTATTTTCTTTTCTGGATTTTCTTTAAAGCTTCTTTCCTTCCCACCCTTGCTGCCGCTGATATTTCCATCCCTCCAGCTTTGTTGTGTAAAAATTGTCTGGGGATTCACACACTTCATTATTCAGCAGTTTTAGTACATCTGTAACATTTGGTTATTAGCAGCGCACCGAGTTTCCCCCCCAGTGTGAGCACACGACTTGCACTAAAAGTGGTTAGTGCACTACATCAGTATGTGATTTGTGTGTAGAGCTCATTATGTCCCTGAACGTCTCCCTCACAGAGACTGCGAGACCAGATTAAGTCATGGGTGGCGTCCAACGAGATCAAAGACAAACGGCAGCTAGTGGAGAACCGGAAACTCATAGAGACGGTCAGAACGGGGGGGGAAATAACCTTTTTTTTTTTAAATTTTATTTTTTTTTTTCAACATTGAGGTGATCGGTAAAAAGTAAATAATCAGCCCTGTGCTGCGTTTCTGTAGCAAATGGAGCGCTTTAAGGTGGTAGAGCGGGAGACAAAGACGAAGGCATACTCTAAAGAAGGACTGGGTTTGGCTCAGAAAGTGGATCCAGTGCAGAAGGAGAAGGAAGAAACAGAACAATGGCTCACGGTAAAGTAACTCCAGAAATTTCACAGTAAATTGTCTCCTACTGAAGAGACCTGCAGAGTTTGTAGTGTGTGTAACGCATGAAACGTGACACATGAACAGTTATGACATCGTGTTCACAGTAGAATCTGTGCTTTGCTTCACTTTAGTGCTTTTATATTTTACGTTTTTAAAAACAATCAAAATTCAAATATTCATTTATGAGGAGTATGCTGTTTGAAACAGCCCACTGTTTATGCCATATGCTTTTCTTGTCTCTCTGTAGAACACCATAGACACTCTGAACATGCAAGTGGATCAGTTTGAGAGCGAGGTGGAGTCTCTGTCCGTTCAGACAAGGAAGAAAAAAGGAGACAAGGAGGTCAGTCTCTCTCGCTGTGTCATTCCCTGTCTGTCTCTCAGTTCTGTCATCCTTCTGGCTGGACGTGCACTAGACGGCACTTAGGAGCCGAAGCATCCCTGACCTTCTGGTCTCCAAGTCGAACTCTAACATGTAGCAGTTTAGCAGTGACGTTCATGAACACAGTCACAAGCTCTGTCTCTCTTTAAAACGCTCCGCTGTCTTCATGATTGTTGTCATGGGCTGCATCTGAAATTGAAATCTCTAACTGTACGTTCAAAAGTATTTCCTAAGACCTTTCGGTAGGATTAAAGTCTACATGAGAGGTTTATGAAATAAAAAAAAATAGTTAGTGTTAGTACTCAATAAAAGTCTAGAATAGTACACAAGTATGTGATTTGACACACAACACTAGTTTGTTTAGACAGCTGCCGACAGTGTCACATGTTGGGGAGGTATAGCATCTATTTACACTGGTACTGCACCCACCATGCTCTAATTCCTGAAGACACGCGACACTCAAGCAACCACACGATGCACATGCCAGTCATTTTGCGTATGTGTAGTTGAAAGCAAGTGTAACTGAGTCTTGAAAAATTACAATTAACAATATTAACACTAGTCCTGCCTTCACACTAGCATGTGCCACTTCTAGTTTGTCTCTAGTGCAAACTAGAATAGTTATTGCTTGAATAGGTAACCGTACTCGCTGACTTTACTAGCTACGTACACTCACCAGAGGCATCAGCAATCTCTGCTGCGTCCTTCCAAGCTTTTCTTTCTTTATAATGCCTCTATACGCATTTGAAAAGATGCTGTATATGACAAGATAAGCTTTTTGCACGTCAAATAGTAAACAGGAACTAATTGTAGGTAGGAACTAAAGTTGTAAGTGGGGAACTGAAGAAACGTCGCACCACACATGCCATAGGACTTGGCTCCAGAATCATTCAAGCCAATAGTTTGGATGTGTTGCATTTCCGTGACCGAGAACTGTGAATCTCAATTCACATGTTGCTTTTCCCGCTGTCGCTGAAATCGAATATATAGATATGATTTCACTTGGTAGTGTGAATATCCTGTGTTAACGTAGGTATTAACTAGAGTGATTCGTATGTCTCTTTGTATTCATGTCCGTGTCATATAAGACATATAAGTGCAGTAACAGAACATTCAGTTATTCTTTCATGTTTATCAGTAACCATGATCGAGTGTGGCCTGTTTAACTCCAGATAAATAAAGAAAATATGATTAAACCTGTGCATGTATGTTTAGAAGCAGGATCGTATTGAGGAGCTGAAGAAGCTGATTGAGAGACACAGGTATCACATCCGTATGCTGGAGACCATCTTAAGGATGTTGGACAACGACTCGGTGCAGGTGAGACTTTAATTATGATTGATGATTCTGTCTTTCCATTTTTTTCCCCCCAAAAACGAATGTAACGCTCATGCGACGTCTCTTTATACCCATCTCTGTGCCTCTCCGTACAGGTGGAAGCGATCCATAAGATAAAGGACGACGTGGACTACTACATCGACTCTTCACAGGATCCCGACTTCAAGGAGAACGAGTTTCTGTACGACGACCTCGACCTCGAAGACATCCGTAAGTGTGTGCGCGCAGTGGAGCTAGTGTGTATCCGGGGCAGACGTCATGTTGATCTAACGTTAGCGTATGGCCGACCCTTCGGTTATGGCTGGTGTTGATAATTTGTGGAAAAGTTTTGAGATTATTTAAACATATCCACTGTTCTGTCTGTCTCTACCTCTCTGTCTCTTAGCTATGTTGGCCACATCGCCGCAGGGACACAATGAAGAAGAGATGAGCACTCCCACCTCCACCACGTCGTCCTCTCCTATCCCTCCATCTCCAGCCACGGCTACCGTTGTAATTTCTCTTTCTCGTTTTTTATTCTTTTACCAGCTCGTATTCACAAACCTAAGAGTAATTCACAAAGCACTTTAGCTCTGAAAGCAGCTCTTAAACTACAATCTTATCTGTGACTTGACCATGCAGATCTGTACTGCATCACCCAGTCTCCTCCGACATTCATTCAGGATAGTATTCCTCTTGGCTTAGGAGTTCCTCTTAGTCCTCATGGCTGTGTGAATAGGATTAAAGAAAATCCCATCTTTCAGGAATTTTAGCATATAAAATCGCTCTGTGGGACAGGGTTAAGTGGAGATGATTTAGGACAAGTTCTAAATATAGAGATTTGGGACAAAGCCCGTATATTGGAAATAGACTAAGGGTAAGCATGCGAACTGATTTGCCACAGAGGATCTGATTTAGGACAGGGCCCGGTAATCAAACAGGTGTTATCTAATTGGCCTAGTGCAGATAACTGAGCTGGTATAGAAAATTGTTTTTAATTGTTAATTGTGTGTGTTTGTTCAGGAGATCCCTGAAGAGGAGAAGAAGAGAGGCCGATCTACTGACAGTGAAGTGAGCCAGGTGGGGTCTGGACACTGTTTTGCCGCCTTGACCATTTAGAGCAGAATATACATTTTCATACATTTATAAAACAAAAAATAAAATTTATGAGATTTCATTGTGTGCTTACAATTCTTTCTTCTTTTCTCTCTTCTCAGTCACCTGTGAAGAGCAGCAATCCCCTGTCTTCTTTCTCCTCCTCTTCCTCCTCCTCCTCAGGCTTTTCCTCCTCTTCCACCTCATCCCTTGTTTCCATGGCAGCTGTCGTTGGGGGAACAGCATCAGTTTCCGGGGGCAACACGCTCCTGGGCAGTTTCAGTAGTGCGGTCCAGCAGCATCCGCACGGCAAGCTATCCTCCTCCTCCTCTTCATCGTCGTCTTCTTCCTCCTCCTCCTCCTCGTCCTCTGTGACATCCAGCAGCACGTCCAGCCCACCCAGCCACCCTAATTTGCCCTCTTCCACCACCCCCTTGGCCCTGCCCACTTCTAACTCTCAACCACTGACATCAGCAGGGCTTAACGTGGGCAAAGCAGGCACAGCTGTGACGAGCAGCAGTATGCCAGGCATGATGCCCAGCAATATGGCCGCCATTATTTCGAGCTCGATGCCCACTCCTTACGCCCAAGCAGCAGCCAGTAGTGGCCCGAGTGGACCTACAGGAAATAACAGCAGCAACAGCAGCACTGTTTCAGCAGTAGGTGGAACAAATTCTAACACTAATTCCACGGCTAATGCTAATGGGACAGTGCCGATGGGCTCCAACGGGGGTATATTAGGCCTCGGACCAGTGCAGTCAACCCACCAGGGAGCGACGCAGTTACCCATCAGCCCAGTGGGCACGGTGCCAGGGGTCGGAGCCAACATGGGCCCTGGAAACGGGGGCAGTACAGTGTCATCAGGGAGCATCATGGGTAATGTGGCACCTGCCCGACCACCCAGTGTGGTTAAACAAAATGGCGGAACAAGTAAGTAAAGCCCAGTTGAATTATGTGGGTGGAGCTACATATGAGATTAGGAAGTCACGGTCCAATCAGGGTCCAATAAACCAATTATTAGAGAATGATAACATGGCCCAGAAAAGCTTTTTGCGGTGTGCTAAAATTACAGTAAAAGTACAAATTAATCAATTTTAGATTTTTTTTTTAAGAATATTTCATTTTTGCACTGGGTTACCTGGCAACACCCACTCTCATTTTAGCCCCACCCACCTCAGTTAAGAAATCTTGGGTTAAAGTCTGTCACAGATAGTAAGCACTGCAAAGTAGTAGTGATGTTAAGAAGCTAATCATTAAATTAAGTTGATATTTTGTGTGATAGCTAACGAAATATGGTCTAATATGGCTGGTGTTTGATGTTAAGACCCTCTAGCATACAGTGCCGTGGTGGCCGACAGCAGTTCAGACTCCTCGCTCAGCAGCGCCAGCCTATCACAGAGCAGCCAGCCCTCTTCCACCAGCTCCTCGGCCAATCAAACGTAAGCTGAATTGTGACAAAAAACAGAAGACAGGTCACTTGGAAACTCCAGTTTCTTACGCTCACCTCGTCTCTGTCTCTTCCCTAGTCTGGATAACGGGCCGACTCTGCTGAGCTCCATCACTCTGCCTCCCTCCTCTCAGTCTCCTTCGTTTTCAGACAGCACACCTGGTGGTGGCAGTTTACTGAACGGCCCGCACTCGTACACACCCAGCACAGAGGCGATAAAGGTTTGTGTTTTATGCTATAAACCCTCAACATGAATATTGAAAAGAATCCGATTAATCAGATGTGATGACTCTGTGTGTAGGCCCCCGAGCCTCTGAGCTCTCTGAAGGCGATGGCTGAGCGAGCAGCTCTAGGTTCGGGGCTGGATGGAGAAATCCCACCTCTTCATCTGACAGAACGAGGTACATTTACCAAACACACACACTGAGCTATCTTAAGAATAACATCTTCAACACAGCTAACACACACACACTGTGTTTCTGTTACAGATTTGTTTTCGGGATCCTCGGCCGCCCCCGGACCCCCGGTCCCCCCCCAGCCTGTCGTTACAGAGGTCAATCTTCCACCTACTCTGGGGGCGTGTCCTCTAGGCCCCTCCCCTCTCACTAAAGAGCAACTGTATCAGCAGATCATGCAGGAGGCAGCCTGGGGGCACATGCCCCTCCCGTCAGATTCAGAAAGGATCAGGTATTCACAACACACACTCAAAAGGCCACTAGAATGTGTCGCTAGTCCAATATTATTATATATAAATACTGTAGCAACACCAGATTACACACACATGCACACTTGTACAAAATACATGTTTGTGTATGCGTGTGTATAGGCAATACGTGATGAGGACTCCGTGCCCTCTTTTGGCCTTCCACCATCACACTCCTCCTCATCACAGCGACTCCATTGATTTCTACCAGCGACTCTCCACTGAGACCCTCTTTTTCATCTTCTACTACCTGGAGGTGTGTGTGTGTGTGTTTTAAAGGTGAAAGAATACAGACACTATTGTGCATGTGTGTGTGACCATTGTGTTTGTGTGTGTGTGTGTGTGTGTGTGTNTGTGTGTGTTTGTCAGGGCACGAAGGCTCAGTATCTGTCAGCTAAAGCCCTGAAGAAGCAGTCTTGGAGATTCCACACTAAGTACATGATGTGGTTCCAGAGACACGAGGAACCCAAGACCATCACCGATGAGTTTGAACAGGTTCAGAGTTTCTGAATGATTTATTTTAAACACCTAGGAACTAACTTGTTTGGAGGAACTGTGAACGGATAACAACAGAGAACACGTTATTCTTTATCGGCATTGTTAGCAAGTCAAACATAATGTATACAATAAATAACACTCATCCAGGAACTGAGGAGTTCTCCTTTAGCAGCCATTTTGTTTAGACATGACTAACTGATGAAGCTGTTCTCCCTCCCCACCTCTTCCAGGGAACCTACATTTACTTTGACTATGAAAAATGGGGCCAGCGAAAGAAGGAGGGCTTCACGTTCGAGTACAGATACCTGGAGGACCGAGACCTGCAGTGACACACAGATCCAGTGCATACAGTGAATGAATGAGAGCGCGTGCAAGAGAGAGATGGCTACGATGACTGCAGCTGTTAACATTCCAGGAGAGGAGTGCAGTCCACACGGGGAGGAGTGTAAAGTAGGGCATCATCAGTGAGTGAGAGAGAAAGAGAGAGACGGAGTCGAGTGCCTGTTTACACACACACACACACACACAAACTATCTATTTCAATGAAAAGGCCCCTTCCTTTATCATCTAAATAAGCAGAACAAAATAAAGATCTTTAGTACACCTTCATTACCCCATGTGATCGCAAAAGAAATGAAAAGCATTACTGTTTGTTTGTGCTTTATGAAATGAGTCTTCTGACGTGCTCTGATGTCATTCAGCACCCCGCTCATGTCCGAACAAAGAGCAAATTTTACTCTTAAGGTCTACAAAGCCTTATACTTTCACGTAGTGAAAAAGGGCAAGGACCAGGATATGCAACTGCCACACCAACACATTAGCGTTAACATTTTACCCATAAATAAATCCACAGGGAGAATCATCATTAGATGGTAGGAATTAACACCAGAATCATAACCTTAACAAGTGTGGCTCTTAACAGATTACCTGCAAGATAAGAGCCACACATTAATGATTAATATTACCCTCAATCCTGTTCCATAATGCAAGGCACATAAGAGAACTATCACAAGGTCATGATGTTCAACTTTGCTGAAATTTGCTAACAAACTGAAACATCAGAAGAGCAGTTCTGATGAAAAATATATAGTGTGGTTCAGGTAATTGTGGCACTTAGCATGTTCTCCTCCAGGTTCTCCAGTTTCCTCCCAAAACCATGCCATGTGGACTGGCCACTTTAAATTGCCCCCAGTTGTTCATGAGTGCATTCCCGCGTCACTGAAGGTTGAAAAGCTTAAAGGTTTTATTGATGAATTATTGCGTGGTCCACCAATACATCTACTTAATATTGACTATAACGTCAATTGTAATGATAAGAACGGCACAGACATGATGTCATTGAGGTGCAGAGTGACTTCACAGGGTTTAACGCCAGATCTCAGAAACCATACTAGCACAAATACATAGAGATGCTTTCTAATATTTAACATATCGTTTCTTTAAGGTGCAGTAGTCAGAATTCAACAACAAAACAAACGTTTTAATCTGGAGAGCACTAATGGAGCTCAGACACGTTCAGGACAGACAGAGGGCAAGATGGAAAACGAGTGGACACATTAAATTGCTATGCAATTGAACTCTTCTCGGCCTGCGTCACCTAAACGGCGTTATTATGATGATGATGATGATTTATTATTGTTACTGGCCGTCCTCGTTTTTTTTGTAGCATCTTTATCTTGAGTGTGTGTGGGAGGGTTTACACGCACGTGATTCTGGTGTCTGTTTAATAATGACGTGGGTTAAAAGAATTCTCTACTAAAAGAAGTATTCAAACGATACGTAACGTTCAGAGCTTTATATGTTGTGGCTTTTTTGGCGATTTCTAGCTCCAGACGTCCTTTACCTATTCTCATATTTGGTCACTAAACTAATCCCCATTTCTAGTTATTGCATACTTTTAGTACATAAAATACCCCTTTAACACATCATTTCACTTTTTCCTTTCTTATTTTAGAAGGGAAAAATAAGCAAAATTCCATCCAAGGTTAAAATGACTACACCCAGACTTTGAACAGAGGACTTTTTTCAGCACATGGACTGAAAGTGCAGCTGATTTGTGAATTTTTCTCCTAAAATAAGTGATGTATAAATTAATTTCATGGCCTTTAGTGGGGCTGAGAGTGGAGGAAAAAAAAAAAAAAAAAGTGTACAATTTCAATAAAATACTTTTATGAACGAGACTCGTCATGCTTTCTGTCCTCAACATAAACGACTTCCGGATTTTTTCCCCCAAACAGATTAAATGTGCATTTTAATTTAAAGCAATGTAATATGCATTATAATCTTAATTTCATAACCGGTAACCTTGAGGGGGAAAAAAAAACTTTTTGGACTTCCAACATTACATTTTAATCCTTTTCATGTTTATTTAAAAAAAAAAAATCAAAGTGATGCAAAGGAACTTAAAGGGTAAAAAGAAAACATCATACAGTGGAAAAACTCTTTACACACACACACGTGTAGGAAAAGTCTTTATCCAGAGCGAGTGTGCGCGCGCACGCATGTTTCAATCTCACGCTTTGGCTCCTCCCTCTTTCTTGACCTTGAGGAACTCAGCCATGTTGGAGAAATATTTCTGGTTGGCTTCTGCCACTTTCTTCTCTGCAGCCTGCGGATTGACGATCTCCAAACCCTGCGGGGAAAAGAATGCAGGATCTCTACGGCTGCGTCCGATATCAATAGAGTCCACTAATTACTAGCAAGAGGTTTGGAATACAGCTCAGTCAATAAGTGTGTTCAAATAAATGCTCACCCTCTACTATCGAACCTTTACCAAGATGTTAGCATGCTAGCGCTCTACTTTTTCACTCTCACAGATGAACATGGCTGCTTCCCAAACCGCAGAAAAGATCTCAAGTCATCTAATTATCCAGCTAAGCACGTGACACCCAGTAACCATGGCATCTTGCTTTTATTTCCGAATACATCTCAAACTGCAATAAGTTAACAGAAAGCTAGCCTTACTGTACTACCATGTAAACTATGATGGTAGACAAATCGGACACACTACTTAGTATGGAAATATGCGGTTTAGAACACAGCCCATGACTACATACATCATGCAGTACACTGAGTAAAAATGAAGAACCCTTCAAACTTTGCATTTATCAGAACTTTACAGTAATGAAAATGTGTGTGTACCTGTAATGGTGTGAATGCCACACTGGAGCTTGTTCCTGAAGACCTGTCTCTGACGGTGGACTTCCCTCCGTACGTCATGCTCTGCTTCTGCAACGTCCGCTACACACACACACACACACACACACACCAATCAAAACGATAATAACAGTTCAAATACGACAGAGAACGTGTTCAAGGGATTAAAGCTGTGTGAGAACACTGTTGCTAGGCAACTGGGAAAATATGTCTGGGCTTATAGTCAAGGTTTAAACTGATAATAGGTGTTATACAAGAAAAGAAAGTTTTCATTATTATTTCTGTATGAACAAGTGTGTGTTCAGAATCAGTGTGTTGGGGAAGTGTGTGTGTAGGTGTGATGCGCTAGTCGTACCTGCAGGGATTTGGAGATGCGAGCTTTCGTGGCGTCATTAACCTGCGCCTGTCTCACCCTGCCGCTGCCCGATTTACCCAGCTGCCCCAAGCTGAAGCCCAGATCCTCCTGATACGCGTCGTCTTCAATCTGAGACACACATCAGTACACAGCAACGTTACAAAGCAGAGCCTGACCGTGAACATTACGTCAAATAAGTTCATTAACATTGTATCATACAGGTAATGCGCTATATTTACCAAGCTGGACACAAACAAATTTATTCGTAGGAGTGTTTACACAATTAGTTTGATATTCATGAAAGCTTGGTAGGCTTGGAAAAATGTTTATATCCTGTGAGAGCTCAACGTGAATCTCTTCAAATCTGATCTGCTTCAAATCGTATAATTGTCGAATTACTATGAATAATTTATTCGGATTATGCTGCCAAGTTTAAATTGCTTATTTATTTCAATTTCGCACACAAATTTAATGATTTTTTTTTTATATTTTATATTTTATATTTATATAACTTGAAAATCCATTGCAAGTCTGTAAATCAGAACAAAAAAACTAGAAGCATGTGTCTATAGCACTGGTGTGCATCTATGGTGTTAGTGTGTGTCTGCAGTATTAGTGTATATATGGTGTTTGTCTGTCTATAGTATTAGTCCGTCTAAGTGTGTGTCTCTAGTACTAGTGTGTCTGTAGTGTTAGTATGGAGTGTATTTACACACAACTTTAATTACTGATTTAAAAAGGCCCTGTTTGTGTGTGTGTGTGTGTGTGTGTGTGTGTGTGTGCGTGCGCGCACGTTGTACCTCGGCGAATGTCATTCTGTTTGCGTGTTTTCTGATCTCTGTGAGTCCCAACCGCTCTTTCATCTTACGATACCTGAAAATAAACACGGTGTTGGTGAGTGACAGCAGATACAGATGCTCTCACTCTCTCTCACACACATACACACACACACAATTACACATGCACAATCACACACGCACCTCCTGCCTCCTCTCTTCGTCCTCGGCGCGTCGAGCGGGGCGGGGAGGGGCTTCACCTGTTTGACAGGCGGTGGCTCCTGCCACTTATCAAATTTACGCTCAATCTCCTCCTTCAGTTCATAACCGACCTACACACACACACGCCAATCTTAACAGAATGTTCGTGCTGCTGTGTGTGTGTGTGTGTGTGTGTGTGTGTGTGCGCGCGCACGCACGCACGCACTCCTCACCTTGCCATCTGTACTCTCATGAAAACTGTCCACACGAGCTGCGAGTGTGCACTTGGCTGAAACTTGACGTGCTGCCTTCCTCCTCAGATCCTACACACACACACACACACGATTTTCTGATTCTAAAATTTTTTTAAATTATAAATAGAAAATAGAAATAGAAAAGGCTACTGGGGACTCACAAGCATGAATAATCCATTTGGGACACTACTAATATGATTACTGTTATGGTACAGAGCCACCTGTGAAGACCCACTATGGGCCTCTGCGTGTGTGTGTGTGTGTGTGTGTGTGTGTGTGTGTACTAACTGGAGGGAGGGACTGAACAACGTCGCAGTGGTAGATGTAGCCTGTGTGAGGGAGCAGTGACGTGCTGCTGAAGCCGGACAGTGTTCTCTTCTGCGCTCCCAGCAGCATTAAATTACACGCCGGCATCTTCGACAGGTTCGTCAGGCCTCCTGCGATTCCTGTTAAATTAAACACGTTAAAAAAGAAAATGTAAAAAAAAATTAAAAATTTAACTGAAGATGTTTAAAACCCAATCTACCCATGATCTTGGCAGCTGTCGAGGCTCCGACGATGATGGACAGATTAGGAGCAATGAAGGACATCCTCGACTCGACGTATTCGTAAATCCTGTGTTTTGATTGGTTGAGCTCGAGTGCCATGTCACACGCCTCCTCCAGGCGCTGAAGCTCATCCTCTGCCAGTAGTGCACTGGAAACAACAACGTTGTTTAATAACGTAAATTAGCATCAAGTGAATCAAAATCAATAGATTGTTAAGTGTGTGTGTGTGTGCGCGCGCGCGTGTGTGTGTGTACGCTTTACCCCTGTGTGGTGGAGGCAGTAACACTGACCACCATGATGGTGGCATTGGTCAGAATCTGCTGCAGCGTTTCATTGTTCTTACACTTGTCCAGGTTGTTCCCCAGCTCCTACACACACACACACACACACACACACACACACACACAAATATATTACATTCCACCAATTTTATGATAATATGATGTTTTGAATTGATCAACAGAGCCAGTGAAGAAAATAAAGTTCTTAATTAAAATTTTTTTTTTAAAAGTCCACCTTGACAGTCCTGATGTAATCCAGCGTGTTCGGCACCAGTGACTCCAGCTCTGGGAATCTCTTTGAGTATTTATCACGCACAAACTTATGAATGATATCTTAAAAACAACAGCAACAACAACACACAAAAAAAAACAATTAGAAATATATCAGTGGTCATCTTCATTTATAAATCATATCTGTCCTATCCTATTTTCCTGGGCTGTGTTCCAATATCACCCTTCGCCCTTCCCTGGAAAATCATGGGCAACATTCAGTACTTTACAGTACAGAACAGCCCCCCCCCAAAAAAAAAACCCTCAGTAATGACTCCTACACACAATCGAGTGCACTAAATGTCCAGTAAGAGGTCATTTAAGCAAAGTGCACTAGACTAATAAGTGTGACTTGTTTATACAGAGATAAGGAGGAGACTAAATCAAAGATTTTAAAGCTGTACAAACTCCAGAGACGACCCGAGGCGAGAACACACCACAGTGTTACACAGCCTCAGGAAACTCACTCATTTCATTATCGATCTCCACTGTGAGGTTGTTAGCAGCGACGATGAGGCGATATTCGGGATCAGCCTCCACCGGACCAGAGACTGCGAGAGAAAGCACAGATCAGAGCGATGAGAATGACAGATCACTCCCACAATACACAGCCTGATCACCAGACTGATCTCACTATACACTTACTGTTACTAAACATTTCAGTTATCAGCAGTCGTCCACTTACCGTCTGTGGATTTGCGTGGATTCCCTACGTACTGCGCAATCTTATCCATGATCTCAGAAAACTACACACACACACACACACACACACACACACACACACACACACAAACAAACAGTTTAACAAAAGTCACAACTGTGTTCTAGTGCAACTGGATTAGTAAAACAACTGTAAACCTGTCACTGTGTGTGTATCTCAGGTCTCCCCACCTGTCTGTCCAGCAGCCATCTTTCAATCAATTTATCAATCTATTTCTCTACCACTCTCTACAAGTCTGTCCATCCATCCACCTGTCCACATACCTGCATGGCTATTTGACCACTCACCTGGCCAGCCGTCTGTCTGTCTGTGCATCAGTCCACCCTGCCACCTGTCTATTATCCACCTTGCTGCCTGTCTATCCATCCATCCATCGCATGTCTGTCTGTCCATCTAGCCATCCACCCACCTCTCTGTATATGTCTATCCATCTGTCCACCTTGCCCTGCCTGTCTGTCTATCTATCTTAACCACCGCTCCACCTGTCTGTCTGTACATCTGTCCACCTTTTCTTCTGTCTTCCCATCTCTCTACCTATGTGTCTATCCATCTGTACACTTTGCCACCTGTCCACATATCTGTCTATCTGTCTGCCCATCTTCTCACCTGTCTGTCTATGCATCTGTCCACCTTGCCACCTGTCTGGCCATCCCTCCACCTGCCTGCCTGCCTGTTTGTTTGTTTTTCCTCACTACACCTGCCTACTTGGCTGTCCATCCTTCAGTCCACCCATCTGTCCATCCCTTCACCTGCCTACCAACCATTCTATCCTTCATCTTGACCCTGCCCAAGCTCTCACAGAAGAGAAACAGAGACACATTGAGACTTGTGTAAGCGTGCCACTCACTGATTTGCTGTTGCGCAGTTTCGCTATAGAGGTCACACACTCTGTGCTGCTGTAGTCCGTCTCCATCTCCTCTGGAATGTCCTCCAGTCCTCCATGTCCCTCTCTGTTTGAGGTTTCTCCATCACTCTGGTCTTCTCCACCTGGATACAGTCCATCCTCTCCTTCCTCTCCAGCTTCCTCCAAATCAGCCAAGAGTTCGTCTGCTAAAGACATCTGCAAAACAAGGGGAATTGTTTGTTACACTCTAAAGCCAAGTTCAAGTCTTCAAACTTTGACCGCAGACGCAACAATAACAGGACAAAAAAATTATAATAATTAAAAAAAATACGTAACCAACATCAAGTAAGTGATTTTACTTATAGCTAGCTACATCTAAACAAACGACTTTTTATAAGTGGTTATATTAAACAAAAGGAAGCTGTCATGGTTACATTAGCTCCCTAAATATCAAATGGGAAGTAATCAGCTAAGTCAGCCGGCTAACTAATTAGTAGGCTTTGTGGAAACAAAACTGAATTTTATTTTAATTAATAGTTAATTCTGATAAACTTACCTCGTAAAGGTGTCTCTAGTCTTTCGGATAAATGCAAAAGTGTCAAATTAATAACAAAAACTAAATACTTAAATGAGGAAATACAGAAACCCTCATTCACAAACAAACGTTTTAACAGCGCTGCAACGGTCGCACAGGAAGTACGTCACTTATAGCGCAGGCAATTGCACAGTCTTCTGGGAAATGTTGTTTTGAACCAAAATATACACGCTACAGTATGACATTTTAAACCACCGTATTAAGGATTAGATTGAGTTAAATAAAAATGCAAAATGCAAATTTTAATGATAAAAAAAACCTCCAAACACACCGGGGTTTTATAAGCCAATACAATTTATTTTCATCAAACAGTTCGTTAAATGTTTCACAGTTTCCTTTTTTTCCTCCCCAGAATAATCCTTAAGAAACCTCGCAATGAGACACTTTTACAAATAAGCTGGTTTTACCTCTGACACTGATTTATCAAATTAAATATGAATCAGCGTGTCGCTAACTAATCGTGTGTTATTTATTTATTTTTTGACTATTTATTTCTTCTTTTTTAATTGCTTTTAAACGTAAGTAATGTAAAGACTGTGTCAAACACACTTCAAAATAATACATTTCCAAACAGACACGCTAAAGTGACAAATCTATACAGACTAACATCTAGGTAAATAAGAAGGCAAATAATATAAAAGATTGCAAAGCTTATGGAGGTGGAATAATCTGGCTTTTGTAGCACCTGATTAAAATAATGCATAACATCCAAGACAAAGTAAATGTGCAATTCTTTTTTTTTTTTTTTTTTTTTTTTGTGTGTGTGTGTGTGTGTGGGGGGGGGGGGGGGGGGGGAGGTTTATTTATAAAAAAAATAAATAAAAAAAAATTAAAAACACAGTANTTTTTTTTTTTTTTTTTTTTTTTTTTTTTTTTTTTTTTGTTTTTTTTTTTTTTTGGGGGGGTGGGGGGGGGGGGGGGGGGGCCCCCCCCCCCCCCCCCCCGAAGGCTAAATAAATAACAAAATAAATAAATAACAATTAAAAACACTGTATAAAACATAACTTAGACAGTTGGTAGCAATATTTTTTCTTGCGTGCAATCTAAGAATAAAGGTGAAAAAAAATCCTAAAATGAGTTTGTACACTGCCGTAATGTCACTACTCATTTGTACAAAGACTAAAAGAGCACTGCACTGTTAGATACAGAGGCCTTGGGTTCGCCTCAACTGCAACGAGAACAAATTTACATTTACTGTTAGGCATGTGCCAATAATCAGGTCTACGATATATCGTGATGTTTAATATTTGCTGTTACCAAGCATTTCATTTTTAGTAGTTACGCACGAATTTTGTAGTAAATATCAGGAGAGCCGCCAGCGGAACAGCGCTTACACCCGTGATCTTCTCTACAGTCTTCTCCAATCAGTGTTTTATATTATATCCTGATATAAGTAACATGGAAAATCCAATTTTTTTATCGATTTAAAAACAAAAAAAAAAAAACAAACTTGGATCAATTATGTTTCACAGTGGGAAAAACTGAAGTGACTCTTCATCCCGACTCTTCATCACTTCACTTCTCATCTGCGTAAATTTAAACGTTATCTCTCTGCCAACTTCCCTTTCATCGGCGGTTGTCTTTCAATACCACGATAATATCGTAACCTGTATCTTCAGCACATGCCTAACACTTCTATTTAAGCTCACAGACAGACAGGTACTGGTCGAAAAAAGTGCTTCCCCTTCTGAATACAGAATACAAATGTACTTTATGAAGCCATGAAAATAGAGCAGTGAAGCTGGTACAACTGTAACGAGACTCCTATTGCATAGCCATGAACGCCGTTTCAGATTAGACACAAGTTCCTGAATTTTTTTTTTCCTCCAGCCTCAAAAAAAAACAGGAGTCTGAGTTTAAAAAAATAACCTCCAGGTGACGAGCGTCACTCCAGAGCGCTACATATTTCCTTAGGGTGTGCGTGTGTGTGTGTGCATCAAAGTGTGTCAGACTAAATGAGGGTCATCAGCGGGACTGACAGTGAAGCGCGATGATGCTGACGTTGCTGATGAGCTCAGTGCAGATTTTGACTTTGCATGCTCTTTGTTCTTGCTGGCTTTGTGCCCGCTCGCTCCTGCTGGGAAAAAAAAAGATTTTAAGGATATTTTTACATTATTCTTCACAAAACCTGCCTATTTTTATGAGAACTGTACTTAATTAAACAACACAGGAAGTAAGGAGGGTGGTCTAAAAAATCGTACTAACATTCCTTTTTCCATGTACAATACAATTAGTGACGCAGAAAACATACCACACTGAAAAGCAAAACCTTCCCTGCACTTTCTCTGCTTCACCTCTTCATTGAAAAACAATTTGCAAGAGAATTAAACACTGACTCTTTGTCAGAGGTGACTGCTTTTCACTTTCATCAATGCGTTGCAGACGTGCTACACTGAAATGCAATCCAGATTACATGATTAAAGTGATTAAACACTGCTGAGTGTACTAACTGTGTCCATCGAAGTGGGCAGGCTTTCCAAGAGGAGACGGACTTGTAGGGGCAGAGCTGGAACTCAGCTCATTGGTTGGTGTTTCCTGTAGGAGAAGAACATTGGCAGGTGATTCGCCAGTGTATACAGGCCTACGCACACTGATAAATATTTAGGAGTGCATTTGGCAGTCTACCTGATCAAACAGATAGACAGTGACATCATCAAAAAAGGACACGTTCCTCCCATGGTCGCGATTTTCTTTGTCGATGGGTTCCTTCGGTGATTTCAGCAAACTCCGCAGCCCTACTCGCTTGTGAACATCGGTCTCCGTGATGACAATGACCTTCCTAGAGGCCTCGTCCTCCTGTTCTTCATCTTCTTCTTCCTCTTCAGGATCGCTTCCTGCTGAGAAGCCCCTTCTCCGGCCGATTCTATTTTCCCCTCCTTCCCAGAATCCTTTGGAACCAGGAGAGAGAGGAAGCGAGAGAGGCAGTGGGGGGAGAGAGAGGGAGAGGCGGGCCAGTTTAGCTGGAAAAGAGGATGATGATGCGATAACAGAAGAAGAGAAGACGTGTGAGTGTAAGAAAGAGGTAAAATAGAAGTAACTGCTGAAGTGGAATTCCACAAATGACGTTCAGACTCATCCAGTACAGAATTTGGTGTAAGGACTGATATAGCTCGTAACACCATTTCCTTCTTCAGTCATCAGTTTCTATCCCTGCTTTTTTCTCCTTGAGAACAATCTGGCAACCTCAGAGGCCTAAACTAAACGTACAGTTAATTTTCATAAGCTGTATGAAGAAAATCAGAAAATCAACTTTCCCAGAATAAATATTAACATAACGTTTGTACCCGAGTCGCTGGCTACATTAGCTGGTACATAATAGAAGTGTACCTTTCATAGCTTGGTTAGCGGCAGGTGGATCAGGTGTGACTTCAGCCTTCTCCGTCATTTTCTGTGTCCCCATTTCCACTTCAGCATCTTTACTTTTAGATAAAACAAGGCTAGATGGGACTGCTTCATTTTTACTGCAGAGACAAAAACCACGGAAATATGTTCACAAAAAAAATGGGTTGCACGATAGCTTTGGAAGAAGATGGTGTAGAGAAAACTGCAATAGTAATTTATATTTACATGAACTACAATAGTAGGACACAAACAACAGAACTTTTCATCCAAATTAAGGAGAGGTGGTTAATATAGCAGTATATTTAAGATTGTAGGATTTTACACTTAAACCAAAAAAAAGTGATTCGCAAGCTTCAAGTGCACAAGCGTACATGACAAACCTCTCAATTCCCACTGAGGGTTCTTCATTGGACGCATCATTGGCAGTGTCGGTGTAGGTTTCTGCCCAAGGACGCAAAATGACGCTGTCAGTAATGGTAGATCCCCATAGCACGTTGGTTTGAACATTCTCACTGAGGGAGTACTGCAGTTTTTCTTCACAAACCTTAAAAAAAGTGTGAAGAGTGCAAGAAAAACAGGATGGATCATTACGTCTTGAGTGTGATGGTGTTCAATACATCACATTATGATTTGACATTTTGAAAAAGGAAAAAAAAAAAAAAAAACTAATCTAAATGTATTCGTAATGCATGCCTTACCTGCATCATTAACCCATTTTTAGCTGGCATTTGAGACAGTAATCTCTGACCTTTGGCACCTTCGCTTAATTGACATGGCGAAAGTACAGGTGAGATGTTCACTCCTTCCTTCTTTTCCAGTAAAAGCTCATTTTCTTCGAAGCTTTGCAATTCGTCCATGGAAACCTCCTTTCTCAGCTCAACTCTTGTCTTGCCATCGGAAATCCCAGAGTTCTCTTGGTTGTCTTTGGTGCTTGGCAAAGACTGATGATTCTTCTTCAAGGATTCTAATAGTTCTAAGTTTCCTAGCAAGAGGTCTCCTAGAATATCTTCGTCTCCGGAAATGCAGCACAACTTCTCCAGCTTTTCAAAATCCTCCAGAGGCTCCTCATCCAAATCCTTCCACTCTGAGATGAGCAATTCTGGGATGGAGTTCAAGGAGCTCTGAGAGATCAATGAGTGAGACTTGCTATTCTTTATGTCTTCCTCATTTATGCAATCGGATACCAGGTGGGTCTGATTTTCAGCAATCAGTGATGGTTTTTGTCCCAAATTTGCAGTAATTCCTTTGCTGTGGGTGCTGGTTGAGCATTCAGCAGTGGGTAGGTTAAAGGAATCGACATTGTTAGAGAAGACCAGTAGACTTTCATGGTCTGTGACGTCCATCCAGGGTTGATCAGCTGGACCAGACTTGATCTCTATATGGTGCACCGTGTTTGGGAAATTGTTTGGGCCTTGGCAATTGCTCACTTCTGCATGCTGGGAAGCGTCACACTCCGATATATCCATAGACATTAGGGCAGGAGAGCAGCACTGAATGTTGCTACTGTGGATTGTGCAAGGTTCGGCTTCAGCGTTAACAGTGAGAATGGGACAAGACGGAGAATCTGATCTGTCTTTTTTAAGAAATATATCCTCGCCTGTCTCCCTGTTTGATGTTTGGCAGTGATTACTTTCAACATCCTGGCTAAAGTATGCGTCTTGGTGTGCTGAAGGTAAGTGAGGTTTAATAACTATATTATTTGTATTTGTGGCCTGGACCTCATCAGTTTCAGATGTTGCCATGACCCAGTTATTGTTGTGATTGGTATGAGACTCAATCTGTATCTTCAAGCCTTCAAACCTTCCTGATTCAGCAAAATTGTGTTCTCTTTCTCCAACCTCGTTCTTTACTTCAATAATGTTCTGTGGTCTGCTAAATATTTGGTTTCCTTCACCTCCTGGAAATTCATCTTCTGCCTCATTTTGGATGCGCACCTTGCAATCACTGGAGCTTCTCCTTCCAACACCATTACAGTGAGTGAGAAGCTCTTGGTCTGGGATCTCCAGGTTATCCACTTCCACTTTTAAGTTCACATAATGTTCTGGTTCTCCGTTTTCCATGTCAGGATTCTCACTGTTTTCTTCCTGGTGAGTTTCAAGAGCTTCTGCAACCCAACTGGAAAATGCCGGTTGCTGTTTGTGATGTTTTTGCTTTTCGTCAGTGCAAGTACTTCCATGTAACTCCATAATGGTGGAATGAGGCTCACTCTTTACTAGTTCATCATTTTCTGTTTCCCAGAATTCATGGCTCGTGCCAAATATCTCCTCCTCTGTACATTTGTTTTGTCCTAACCCTGGAAAGAATTCTGACACTAGTTCTTTTTCGGATCTCTTAGCTGATGCCCACTGGTCATTTTCAGTCGATGCCCACTGGTCATTTTCAGTCGATGCCCACTGGTCATTTTCAGCTGATGGCCACTGGTCATTTTTACATGATTCCCAGTGGTCATTTTCATCAGGTGCCCTCCTGTCATTTTCAGTGTATACCCACGTGTTCTTTTCAGGTGATGCCCACTGGTCGTTTTCAGCCGATGCCCACTGGTCGTTTTCTGCAGTCCAGATTTGATGATCATCTTGCTGGAGTCGATGACATATAACTGCTTCCTTCAGAGATCTGTTTGTGGAACCAGGCTCTTCTAGAACCTTCCATAATTCCTCTGCTTTCACATTTAGTTCCTTTGAGGCTTCCTCCCCAAAGTCATCAAAACATTCCTTTTGAGAAAGATCTCCCAGGCCTTCCTGCTCTGGTTTGGTATTTGGAGATGTCTTTGTTGTGAAGCAGAGCTCAGCTTCAGTTAACTGGCTTTCAGCTTCTGACCTTGTCTTTGCTTGCTCTTCCATTTCTTCTGTAAAAGTAAGGTTTCTCAAGCCCAATTCATTGGCATCACTGTATTGTATATCCAGTGTATGCTGTCCTGACCTAAGCGTTTCCTTATGAATTTCTTCACCTTTTGAAGTGTCCATCAATTCATACGCCTTTGTTTTCAAATAAGCCTGAGTTTCAAGAAGTTCCTCCACAATGTTTGCCTTGTGGACCTTTTCTATAGGTTGTATTATTGTTTTGGAGAGCAATTCCATGTTGTGAACCTCTATTTCTTCACTTAAATCAGTGACAGAAGATATCTGAAAAGTAAACTTGGAGGCATCAGTGCATGGGAACGCTTTTATTGGTGGATCCTGAATAGCACAAAGCAACTCATCAATAGCATTGTTTTCAGTTTTTGGGACATCAGAAGTCTCAAACCCTGAAAGCAATGTACCATCACTACCATGTTTAGGACTCATTTCAGTAATGCTTTTCACTGAATCTACTACAGCATCAAGTGATATTTTAACCACTTTGCCATCCTGAACATCGTCCTCCGCCTCAGTCTTTTCTTCAATTCCCATCAGCGTTCCTCTCTCGCCTGCTCGACCGCTCCCTGGACGAGAAGAAACTAATCCATCAGAACCTCTTCTGGGCAAACCTTCCCCACCATCCCAATCACTGTCTGAAAAGTAGGCAGAGTCTCGATAGGGGGTTTCAGTACCCAAGATCCTCCACCCAGTGCCTCCACCACTAACCCATGAATCTCCAGGGGTGAGGCAGTCCATAGAGCTAGAGGTAAGGGGTGACATTGTTGAGTCCGTGGGTGTAATAGTAGACAGGGACTGTTCAGAGTTTTGTTCCCTTGCAAAGGACAGTGGTAACACATCAGTGCTTGCTTCACCAAGAGATAACATAGAGTCTGTTGTACTGATGCTCTCTTTTATGGCGTCTACTTCTTTAGCATCATGTATGGTGCCTATATTGAAATCTGTGTCAGTCAAAGTAGTTTGCTCACTGGAGGTAAAAAATGTCTCCTTTTTGTAGACCTGAGGAGAGTCTTGGCTTTTACAACTCTGAATAACTTGGCCACAATCTTGTTCAGTTGTGGAGGCAATGGTATTTGATAAACTGGCAGAATTGGTAATATCTACATACATAGACTCTTTTACACCAAGGACTTGTTCTGAACTTTCAAATGAACCATCTCTTGTTTCTATTCTGAACACCAGTGGATCCTGAGCATGGATTCCCTCCACAACCTTGCCAACGCTCTCCATTTTATTAGTCAAGATACTCTTATCGCTAGCTTCTGTTATGTCCACACCTGTGATATCCTTTGACAAGCACTGAAGTCTGGACTGTCTCGGTAGTTCTAAGCTAACATTATGGAGAGGTTCTTCCTTTTCACTGTCAATCACCTTCGCATCTGTTCTCTCTTTTACCACAAGAGATGTCTGGTCCATTAAAAGCCCTGTTTTAGGCAGGATACCTAAAGGAACAAAGTCAGCAGGGCTTTGGGGTTTTGAATCTGATTCTTCTTTGGCTGGATGAGCATAAGTGGATAAATCTGGCTCTTTTTTCAGACTCTGTAGTTCTGATGCTATTTGCAGAACAGGCATTTCTGGACGCACTGCAACTTTTATTTCACTTCTTTTAGCTCTCTTGGTAACCTGGGCATAAATTGCCTCTTTTGTATCATTCAAAGGTGTAGCTAACGATTCAAATTTTATCGTTGGTGAGGATATTGGGTCAATGCATACGGACTCGTATTCGGGTGATATTGCTAAATGTGATGGACTTTCTTCCTGTTTGCATTGTCTTGTTATTATCTCAGTGAGAAACGTCTCAGCTGATTGGATCTCTTTTAGAAACTCCTCTCTGGTCATGTCTTCTTTCTTTGACTCGATATTCCCTGTGTTTATCTCAGAGAGTAGAGATTGAGATCTCTTCATTCCTTGTGCAAAGGCATCTTCTGCTTCATTATAGGTAGACAAGTCTTCGGGACGTGCATAGGGGAAGGGTGTGGTCCCAAAGCGGGATACTGGGATGCCCCCATCGCCATCATATACGTCTTCACAATCTGACATTGCGGTGTCAATCTCAGTGAGGAACAAATCCCTCTTTTTTATACCATCATCTTCTGCAGTTTTATCAGATGCACATGCTTTATTGGCTGAGTCGAGTTCGGTGAGGAGGGATTGGGAGCGCCGCATCACTTTAAATCCACTGTCCTTGTCACTATCCCTGCCCCATGAGGTTTCCCCCAAGTTGGAGTCCAAAGGTTCGTTGGAGATTTCCGTTAGGAACAGGTGTATTGGCGACTTCTTAGCAGCTGCAACTCGCTCCCGATGCATCTCCGCATCTTCCTCCTTCCAGAGAGCTGGAAGAATTGTGTCAAGACGTGACTGGGTTCGTTTCATTCCTCTGGAGAACAGTTCCACTGTAGCAGGATCTGGGTCATCAACCAAGCTGATGTGTTCAATGATAGTACCACTGCTGAGTCTACTTGGAGATACAAAGGGGGAATTATAGTCATCTTCTGAGTATGTCGTGCTGGAGGAGGACTTTCTCTCAATTTCTGGAATCGACTCTGAGCGACACATTTTGGAATAGGGTGATTCTCTGCCTCCTGGGGAGTCATCCTTCATGTAGGTTGAGTTGTGCAATAACTGCGAACACATCATGCTCCTGTCAGCAGTCTGCTTCTCAGAATAGTCACAGCTTAATGGGTCTCTTTCTAAGTGCACTGCAGGATTGTTATGTCTGAGGAATGTTTCGCCTGCATAACTGTGAAAGGGATCCTTTTGGGGTCTGTAGTGAGGAGGGAGGGGTGGAGGGCAACTCTGAGGTGGAGGAAATATGGAGTGTCCAGTGGAGGATGGAGGGATAGATGGAGAATGTGATGGAGATGGGGGCAGCCTCTGGTGTGTCCGATTTAAACCCAGATGATCAAAGTTGCCTTTTGAGGTTGAACAGCTGCTCATAAACAAGGAATCTGAAGTCTCTGATTTGCTAATGGGATAAGAGGGTGCAGGGTAGTGACCTAGGCCAAATGAGCGGGAGTACATAGGTGGAGGAACAGGTAGGGGCCGAGAGAGTAAACTGCTGCCTGAAGACATGGACATTGACCGAGGTTTTGGTGGAAGGATTGGTATTTGGGAAGTTACAGATCCAGATCGTCTCAGGTTAGGGTCTCTTTTAACATCTCCGATGTCCACTACTGCATAATCGGTCACTCTGTTACAACTTTCTTTACTGAACTCAACCAGACCTGTGTTTGGCACCAGGACTTGGACTTCACTGGATCTCACAGTCTGGAGTGTCTGAGAGGCACCTTGTCCAACGTTGTTTTGGAAAGTAGGCTTTCCCTTATCGAGCGTTCCACTAGGAATCTCTACCAACTCCAAATCGCCAGGGCTAGTCGAATCTGTACGTGATGAGGATGACTTCCCTTTAAGATTAGTGGATTTGTCCTGTGGAGTGTGTTCCTCCAAGCGAATGTAGTACTCGCTGGCTAAAGAAGGGCTACGCGCGCTAATCACAGGCACGACCGTAGGCGTATCCAATGACTGCCGCTGACCAGAGATGGGCGTTGGTATTGGCTGGGGAGGAGGAAGTGGTCTGTAACCCCTCCTACCATGTGCTTTTTCCCAAAAATATTCAAAATTCAATCCTTTGCTAGTCTCAGTGACTGTCAGGATGTCGTCAAGCTCATGTGATGAAGGAGGGATCGAATTCACGGGATCCAGTAGAGGGAAGGAGTTACCATCCTCGCTGCTGTATCCTCTCTCTTTCTGTCGTTCACCTGCAGCTGACTGGAAAGCACTGGGGCGAAGTGAGTCCCATCGCCTTTCGAATGACTCTTCACTTTCTCCTCTCCTCCGACGGCCGTGTGCTTCCTCATACTCTTCTTCATCTTCTTCCTCTGCCACACTCGTCCTGCTCGTTCCTTGTTCCGCGGCCAGGAGAGAGGAAAGGAGAATGAAGATTTCGTTGACTGTTGGACGCTGCGGAGGTGGAAGCCAGCACGACTGCATGACCTCGTACCTAAAAACAGACAATTCACATGTAAATTTATTAAATTCATATTTTAAAAGGCTATTGCTTTTGTCCTCATTCATTGTGCAGTTATGACCAAATACATTTAACATCTTATGTCCTATTTTTTTTGTTTTGTTTTGTTTTAAATGTTACAGCATTGCCAAATTGGGAATATAGCAGAAAGATTCATCTGTAATGAAACTGACCAGTAGTCGGCGTGGGAGAGTTTGAGTCGGGGTTGAGCCAGCGTAATCTGTCTCTCCTTAATGACAAAAGTGAGAACTTCTTCATCACTTAAGTGGCGATGTGGCTGTGCGCCAAATTCAAACAGCTCCCAAATCACCACGCCTAAGGACCTGTCAATCAAAGATTTTGCAAAAGACTTTTAATGTAGAACATGAGATCAACATCCAGGTATACTAAAGCATAATTGGGGTGTTGTGTGTTTGGTTTATTATAATAAAAAATCTATAAGTTCTCATCCACTTAATTTATCATTGCTTCCAGAAGTAAAAAAAAAAAAAAATATATATATATATATATATATATACACACACACACACACACACACACACACACACACACACACATACACTATATTGCCAAAGGTTTTGGGACATCTGCCTTTACATGCACATGAATGTTAATGACATCCCATTCTTAATCCGTAGGGTTTAATATGGAGTTGGCTCACCCTTTGCAGCTATAACAGATTCAACTCTTCTGGGAAGGCTTTCCACAAGGTTTAGTAGTGTGTTTATGGAAATTTTTGACCATTTTAGAAGCACATTTGTGAAATCAGGCACTGGTATTGGACGAGAAGGCCTGGCTCCGCTCTAATTCATCCCAATGGTGTTCTATTGGGTTGAGGTCAGGACTCTGTGCAGGCCAGTCAAGTTCCTCCACACCAAACTCGCTCATCCATGTCTTTATGGAC
>CM074945.1:10703627-10716546 GCA_037577455.1 Pangasius macronema | reverse complement strand
TTATTTCTGTAAAGCTGCTTTGCGACAATGTCCATTGTTAAAAGCGCTATACAAATAAAACTGAATTGAATTGAATTAAATATGCCTCCCCAGACCATCACTGACCCACCAACAAACCAGTCATGCTGAATGATGTTACAGGCAGCATAGCATTCTCCATGGTTTCTCCAGACCCTTTCATGTCTGTCACATGTGCTCAGGGTGAACCTGCTCTCATCTGCACAGAGCACCAGTGGCGGACATGCCAATTCTGCTATTCAATTGCAAATGCCAATCGAGCTCCATGGTGCCAGGCAGTGAGCACAGGGCCCACTAGAGGACATCGGGCCCTCAGACCACCCTCATGAAGTCTGTTTCTTATTGTTTGGTCAGAGACATTCACACCAGTGGCCTGCTGGAGGTCATTTTGTAGAGGAAAAGATGAGTAGGGAAAGAAATGTCGGTGGCCTCCACCTGTAAAACCATTCCTGTTTTGGGGGTCACCTCATTGTTGCCCATATACACTATATTGCCAAAAGTTTTGGGACATTTGCCTTTGCAGTCACATGAACTTCTTTTCTCTTTATGGACCTTGCTTTGTGTACTGGTGTGCAGTCATGTTGGAAAGGGAAGGAGCAATCCCCAAACTGTTCCCACAAAGTTGGGAGCATGAAATTGTCCAAAATGTCTTGGTTTGCTGAAGCCAAGCCCAACCCCTGAAAAACAACCCCACACCATAATCCCCCTCCACCAAACTTTACACTTGGCACAAGCGTAGGCAAGTCAGGCAAGTACCGTTCTCCTGGCAACCGCCAAACCCAGACTTGTCCATTGGATTGCCAGACAGAGAAGCGTGATTCGTCACTCCAGAGAACACGTCTCCACTGCTGTAGAGTCCAGTGGTGGCGTGCTTTACACCACTGTATCTGACGCTTTGCATTGCACTTGGTGATGTAAGGCTTGGATGCAGCTGCTCGGCCATGGAAACCCATTCCAGGAAGCTCTCNTCTCTACGCACTGTTCTTGAGTTAATCTGAAGGCCACACGAAGTTTGGAGGTCTGTAGCTATTGACTCTGCAGAAAGTTGGCGACTTCTGCGCACTGTGACCCCGCTCTGTGATTTTACGTGGCCTACTACTTTGTGGTTGAGTTACTCTTGTTCCCAATTGCTTCCACTTTGTTATAACAGTTGACCGTGGAATATTTAGTACTGAGGAAATTTCATGAATGGACTTATTGCACAGGTGGCAACCTATCATGGTACCACCCTTGAATTCAGTGAGCTCCTGAGAGCAACCCATTCTTTCACAAATGTTTGTAAAAGCACTCTGCATGCCTAGGTGCTCGATTTTATATACCTCTGGCCATGGAAGTGACTGGAACACCTGAATTCAATGATTTGGAGGGGTGTCCCAAAACCTATCTAACTGTATATGTGTATCTGTGTGTGTGTGTGTGTGTGTGTGTGTGTGTGTGTGTGTTTGTGTGTGTGTGTGTATACACACACACACACACACACACACACACACACACACACACATATACAGTTAGGTCCAGAAGTATTTGGACTGACGGAGTTATTGTGATTTTGCCTTTATACACCACCTTTGTGATCAACAATCAATAAAAAAAAAGAATAATTTTGATGGCATTGATGAACCTATGGTGGTTTCTGTGGTGGGGAAGAAACGTAAGCCATCGAAATCTAATCATTTACGTGAGGAGATTAAGAAGATGAGGCACTCGGGAGGAGGAAAAATGCCTCATGGTAACTTTGGCTACCAACAGGGCTATGGGTTGAATAAAATCTTTTAAAAAAATCTTTAAGGCCTACAAGTGATATAAAATTGATACTATATGTGAATCTTTCTTCTTTACAGTGTTCTTAATATGACAAAGTAAGTGTTTTTATTAATGTCATTAATGTTTTTGTTAATACAGCATATAGCACTACTCAACTAAATGAATATAACATGGCAGAGATGAATGCACTTTTGGAAGATGAATGTAAGAGAAATGTCATTTTGGAATTTCTGTGGTCTAATGTGATAATTTTGTTCATGTTCTTGTTCATGATGAAATTTTCTTTTATTGTTGTAATTAATTTATAGCATTAACGAGATGACCCGTTGAATTCATTTTGGGAGCGATGACTGATTGAATGTATTTTTAGTCCAGTACCTGTATATAAGATTAGTATTGACCAAGTTCAGAGGCTGTCATATGTGGATCAACTTACTTTGTTGTGTATTTACAACAATTTTAATATGAAAAATAACTTGATTCAATGGATTTATTACATTTTGAAAAGAAAAAAAAACGTGTCGGATTTATTGCATTTTGGGAAAAAAATAATTAGTTTTTATAATAAATCTTTGAAAATCAAAGTCTGGATTTGAATTTTTAATGTTATTATAACCTAAAGATGCTATGTGAAAGTTTGAAACAGAAAATAGTAAAAAAAACACATTTTTACTCAAATTAATCAAAATGGATTTACAGCATTTTCGAACCAAACTCTTCACACACACACACACACACACACACACACACACACACACACACACACACACACATATATATATATATATATATATATATATATATATATATATGTATGAGAAAAATATGGTCCAACACTGGTCCTATAGTGGAATAAATAATGGTACATACCAAACGTTGCTGGTCTTCGTCTGGTCTGTGACCACTAGTTCTCCTCTAAACTCCTCCAGCAGCTCTGGAGCAATCCAGCGCAGAGGAATCCACAGCTTATCCGGTGTTAAATAATAGTCCTCCTGTTTGAATCAAAATAAATAAATAAATAAATATATATAAAAAAATACAATTAAAAAAACATGGACATTGGGCTAGACTGTATGTTCCTTACAAATTTATAAAAATGTACTCTATGCTAGGCTTATTAATTTAGCACAGTTATCACATTATATCTCTCTCTCTCTACACACACACACACACACACACATATATATAGACTCCATTTTGAATCTCTGCTTTCCATATTTGATCAATGTTACCTGTCCTTGCCTGCTTCCCTCTAGTGCGACTGGTTCTAGCTGTTTCTTTTTTCTATCTTCCGGATTTGAACTCTCTGCTCTTCCTCCTTGTCGTATCAGTAATTGGACCATGTTTGTCCACCTGCTGAGCTGGTCCATCCTAGCCTCATAAACACTTGCTACAAAGGTCCAACAGCGTCATTTGGGTCCTCAAGTAATCATAGTCTAGTTTCCTCCCTAATTTTTTACATTGTTGGTTGCACTATAAAATATTTATTCTAGTGTTGACGCTAGCCTGAGCTCTTGGCATTGTGACCCCTGGTATGGGGTTATATCTTATCAATCCTAGAAAAAGCCTTAATAAATGTCCTTCTTGCTACATTCGGACCCACACTAGCTTCAGAGAGCATTAATAACATATTACCTAAAAAAAGGTTATTGTGCCGTACCTTATAGTGGTTGTGTGAGAGGCCATAGTCCCCGATCCGTACTGTCAGGTCTGAGGTAAGCAGGCAGTTCCTCAGTGCCAGATCGCTATAGAAAACAGAGGTAAAATGTAAAAAGTTTCCCTTTTCATTTACTTCCTAAACCTTACAGTAATGCTCCTTAGCAAGTTCATTATAAATCATCAATAAAATCACAAATATTGTCTGAACTTTGTCCCTTGCAAACTACACTGCACTGCTTAATGTATACACACTGCTAGATAAAAAAAAACATGAAAAAATCTTCTATAATGTGATGTTCCTGAGCTGCTGAGAGTCACCCTGACAATCCTGCAGTAGTCAGATAAATGTCAAACAAATGTTTCAGGCAAGAAAATAGTCCAGGGACACAGTGACTGGTAGGAGCCAGACCCAATCAGGACACAGAGTGTCTTTGGGTGCCTTTAGGCTTCATTCATGCTCACCTGTGTATGTAGTTGTTCTCATGCAGGTGTAAAAGACCTGATGTAATCTCATAAGCCATTCGCTGCAAGGTCAAAAGGTCACGGTTCAAAAGGTCAGGGGTCATGCCGTCCGACTTCCTCTGAGCTCTCAAATACCGCTTGAGATCACCCTGGGAGCAAAAGGGTTTTTTTTTGTTTATTTAGTTATTTTTTTAAACTTATTTGTGTACAACACATGGTTCGTGGATAATACTAAAAACTCAAAGAGACATCTAGAGTACAAACAGTTCTTCATCAAATTACATTAAAAGTTAAATGATAGAAATGAATACAATGTGTTATAAATGTCTGAGAACAGATTGGATAGGTAGATAGATAGATAGATAGACAGATAGATAGAAACTTCATTCTCACCAGCTGGCAGAACTCCATAACCAGCAGGTAAGGAATACTCTCACTGCACTGACCCAAACACTGCAGGATGTTGGGGTGGTGGAGACTCCTGTGGATCCACAAGAGACAGAAGGAGAGAGTGAGAAAGAGATGTAACTGAAGCTGGGAAGGACAAAGACTAAGCATCGAACTCAATGTCTAGGAGAAAATATTAAAGCTATATATATAGAGTGGAGCATTTGCAATAAGCAAATCAGTAAATGAATTTGATTATAAAGGATAAATTGGATCACTTATTTATTATACTTAATAAACATCATATTTATTTATTAAGTATAATAAATTTATGTAATGGTATTATTTCATGCTATCTATGTTGGTTTTGTTTTCTTTTTTTAATCCTCATTTTTTTCTTTTATTCTAGGAATATACATATATCCATATTCAAAATCATCTATTTATATATAAGTGATTATATAAGTGATGGTTACACTCTCAGCGATGTATGCCAACAAAGCAGTCTAAATAAAAAAAAGAAAAATGAGATAGAGAGAGAGAGAGAGAGAGAGAGAGAGAGAGAGAGAGAAGTGTATAGTATATAGGTCAGTTATGCTGAGTGTTAGGTAACCCAGTTATAACAATAATGCACTTGATACATCAAACACAGTTAAAAGGCACTGTATACATTTTCACATTATCATAGAGTAATCATATAATAATTGAAATATGATAAGGTATTGTGTTAAAATAAGCAGTTATGAGGATCACAATACAACTACACAACATATTTTCTCCCAAGAGTTAGCGAATAACCATGAGTACTTATGGTTCAGATTAAAAGAAACAGAAAGACATGGAAATGACAAAAAAAGAAAGTGAGGAGAATTTTTAATAGGAAGTATTGTAGAAAAATATCTTAGTCAGCTCAGGCAGCTTGTATACAGGCAGCTTATATATTTTTGTACATTAATACCATGTTGTCCCCTGTCACATGAGAGCTACCAACCGGGGACAGTCACAGGGCGGAGTCTCAGAGGAAAGCACTACCTACTTTCTTCCTCACACGTCAGCTCACAGGCACAGGATTGGCTAGTGGTGCTTTCACCGAAACTGAAGAGAGAGAGAGAGAGTATACCATCGCTCCCACCCAGACAGCATGGATGGCTGTGGCTAAATTGTATCAGTTTCTGGTCTTGAGTCCGTTTAGCATGTTTCATAACAGTGACGTATAAATTGTAACTCGCTCTCCATTAACTTTTCTAAAAAAAAAAAAAAAGCAACGCTAGCTGCTAAAAGGACCGCTGATGCATTTTAGGATATGGAGTCATTCACTATATTACACTAATTATTCTCAAATGTGAAAATACTATTAGGCGTATTAGGGTACTACAGGCTGAATATTCTTTTTTGCAAGTTTGCACAGGCTTGAATTAACCATCCTACGTGCTGCAACACTGTTCCAAGGTCTCAAGGCAGTCGGCATGAGACCTGAAGCGCTTCTTGCTGCATGGGAAAATCGGACCGCTGCTTACCATTTTTCTCATCTACCCATGCCAGGCTAGAGAAATTACTTTTCATTTCAGATTTATAATAGTGCATGACCAGCTGTGAATGCCTATACCATCCTCATGTGTCCGCCACTTTCCTTATATGGTCAAAGCTTCTTATCCATGGAAAATTAATTCTGATTGTTTTGCTTTTCTGCCTCACTGGTTTATTATTTATATGTCCTCTTCTCAGTCTTTTCTTTGTTCCTTTTCCTTCTGTTTAGCTTTCTCATGTTTTGAGCCTGACCCCCCTGAACAGTGGAGCGTACAGGTTGCTCTCACCTGTACGGCTCAGCCTCGGCCAGGAACTTGCGCTGCTCCAGAGGACTGGCACTGACTTTTAGCTCTTTAACTACCACCTGAGAGGGGCTGCAGTCACACAGCACCTCAGCCAAAATCACCTGAAGAAGGGGTGGGGGGTGACAGAGAGAGAGAGAGAGAGAGAGAGAGAGAGAGAGAGAGAGAGTATGCATTAAGACTGTTTTTTTAATCCTGTGACCAAAATATGAACAGAAATCCAACCGGTTGCATAGTTCTATGAGACTTTTCTCTATGAAAGTCAGGCATGATTACTGTAAAATGTTTCTATGATTAATTTTATGAAAATATAAGTATGGTACAAAGTATATACCTTTCCAAACCAGCCATTTCCGATCTCCTGCAGGTAGTTGAGAGTGTGTCTGCGAAAACACTGTGTACTCGACCCTGTGCAAATAAATCTATGTGTTAAGTCGTACATCTGATATTATTTTGCATTCGATAATGATTATGAGTGTTAGGGCCTGTGTGTGTGTGTGTGTGTGTGTGTGTGTGTGTGTTCACCTGTGCCGTTAGGCAGTGCTGAGCATGCTCTGTCTCGCAGAGGAAGTGTGTAAACCTCAGGCAGAGACACACACGAGGACACACTGTCCTCAGGAACAGGACTGGAACATTCTTCACCATCAGCATTATCAAACTCCTGAGAGACAGAGAGAGAGAGAGAGAGAGAGAGAGAGAGAGAATGAGTGGGATAGAATGAGACAGAGAAAGAGTTAGATAGAATGAGACAGAGATAGACAGACAATAATACATAGAGAGACAAAGAATGAGACAGCAAGAAGCAGAGTGAGACAGATAGGGACAGAAAAATGAAGACAATGAGTGATTGAGTGTGTGAGAAAAAAAGAAAGAGGTGACAGAGAAGAGTGATGAGTTGGACAGAAAGAGACAGAGAATAAGACAGAATGAAACAGAAAGAGACAGAGAATGAGAGAGAAAGATATACAACAATAACATGAGACAGACAGCGACAGATACAGAGAGAAGGAGAGTAGGGAATAAGAGAGAGAGTGATACAAAATGAGACAGAGAGTTAGATAGAGAAACAGAGAAAGATAGAGCAATAAAGTGAGACAGAGGTATAAAGAGAAACAGACAGAGAAATACAGACAAGAATAAAGTGAGAAAGTGAGAGAGAGATGTGTTAGACAGAGAGACAGAGAGTGAGACAGATAGGGAAGGACAGCCAAAGTGTAAGAAAAGAGAGAGAAAGAGATAGAGAGACAGAAGAATGAAGAATAGTGAAAAGCTAAAATGATGATGAAGCTGTATTTTAAAAACATGAAAATATGAAAAGGTGTTGGTGAGACTCACATTGAAGCCGACGCTTCCTCTCTTACAGCACAGACAGGTGAGGAGCAGCAGGATGAATGAGACGAGGCCCGAGCAGGAGACCAGGATGACCACGTAGGCTGGAGGAGAGAGAGACACGTCCCGCGAGAAAGACACTGTGACGAGGACAACAAAGCAATGCAATGGGAAAGATGGAAAAAAATAAAAGGGGGGAAAGACAGGAGAAAAGGGAAAAGAGGGAAAAAGGGAAACGAGGGGAAAAGGGAGGGGAAAAAGAAGGCAATAAGAGTAGAAGAGAGAGCATGTGTAAAAAAAATGAAGGGAAAATTTAAAAATGGGGGCAGAAGAAGGGACAAATTAAGGACGTTAGAAAGGAAAGAGGCCAGAAGAAGGGAAGAAGAGGAAAGAAGAAATAGAGAAGTCAGATATGGCAATTAACTACACATATCCATCCTAATACTGTAGAGAGACAAATCAGATCAAACAAAAGAACAGAAAAAGATCAGAGAGAGAGAGAGAGAGAGAGAGAGAGAGAGAGAGAGAGAGAGAGAGAGAGAGAGGTTGCATATATTCCTTTTTGGGAAAAGTCACTGAGAAGGGAGAGGAAAGTTAAGTTAAGTTAGCACTTAGCATTAACGTTCAGAACAGAACACAGGAAGTGCCCAATGAATTGTGCTCATTGGCGAGCTGGTAAGAGAAGGAAGGAGAAGAGGAGGAGATCAGAACGGAGCCGGAGGTTAGGAGGAAAAATCGCAGGTTAGAGTTTAGGGAAGTAAAGGAGCTGGAAAAAGCCTGTGTGGTGGTCACTGAAAGGGGTGGGACACTATCGGGTCGGTACCGGGCCTGTCTCTGGGAGGAGAGCGGACGGCTGTGTCCCAAACGCTGGCGTCTCACACAAGGGCACTTGGCTAAAGAAGCTAATATTATGCATTATTTTATTATTTTACTACACGTTACATTTTGCAATATAACATGCCGCTCACAGTGCATTGTGGGAAATACACCGCTGCCAATAAAATAATCCCTACATGTTCTAGAGTTTCATCAAATGCCTTATGTTCTAGTTCTAGAATGCGCACTAACTAGTCCTAAACACGAGAGTTTGGGACAGAGCCAAAGATTCACTCAGATTAGGGAAGATACCAAGTGAGAAAGGGGGAACGTTTTTTTTTTTGGTTGTTTTTTTGTTTTTTATGAGTACCTCGACTGGCTTGTGTATGTGGACTGAACCATCTGTGGAAGAGAGAAGGGAAGGGTGCATGGGGGTTAAAATAAAAACTTCAAAATTGATATTTCACACACACACACACACACACACACACACACATCGAAAAGCATACAAGTCATCACGAGTCACCTCAGTGATGAAGCTGAAGAGGTGTTCATTAAACTCATAAATATATACTGAACTATAGAAAAAGAAGAAAATAGTTTGTAACTGTACTGTATAATGATAGATAGATAGATAGATAGATAGATAGATAGATAGATAGATAGACAGACAGACAGATAGATAGATATCACTATATATAGACACATCTTGAGGTGCAACAGGTGAAAAGGGTTATTTATAAAACAAACAAAGACTATTATTATAATAAATCAATGCCAGCTGATCTTCTATAAAGTACTAATATTTTGTATTGGAACTTTCTCAAAAACTGGCGTTTGTCTATGCAAATTTATGCAAAATTGAATATGCAAAGATTTGCATACTTAATATATCCAAGGAATTTAACTGTTCCCTCGTAACTTTCTCTTGTAGTCAAAGAATTTTACAGAAAGGTTTGCTGGAAAATCACTTCTTATGAAGCATGATGGGCTGTTACAAAATATAAATTTATATATATAGTTATATATTAATGCCATTTTTTCACTATAAATTCAAATTCTAACAATGACTAAAACAGATTGTTTTGTTCAGAATGTAGAGAAATCTGACGGTTTTACAAATGCAAATATTTACTGTATATTTAATACAAATACATATACTGTATATCATAATGAAAAATAATTTTCATTGAGGTAAGAAATGACGTCATTTGTGACGTAGGCGGAGCTTAAGTAGACAAAGTTTCAGATAATGCAGTGGGACAAAACCGTGATTTTTTTTTTTATTGCCACTGTTTAAAAGAAGACATTACAAAAAAAATCCCAGTCTACCCCTAGAGTCATGTCCTAAACGTACGACATAAATGTGAACACAATACAATAAACCATTTTTATTATATTTATTACTATAATGCCTGAATGGTGAATGTACACAAAACATGGGGGTGGGGGGTGCGGGGGAGTCTGCCAAAATTAGCACACCGTGCGCATGCGCAACGGCGTACTCTTTTCAGCTGAACAATATTATAAAAAATTAAATAAATAAAATTAGATAAATAAATAAATAAATAAAGGCACAACACCGTGGACTATGTTTACCATTTTGTGCAAACGAAATTCCTTTATATAGCATTAGGAATTTTGAGAAAAATAATATTAGAATTAGATATTGAGATTTAGATTAAGGTTATTTAATCATTAGCTTAGTATTAGTAATATTAATACCTGCTTTAAAAAAAACAAGTTTAGCCTGAATTATAAAGACTGACTCTACACAGAACATGTCTGCCCTTTCTTATTTATAGCTAAGCTAATGGAGCTAAATGGAGCATCTTTGAGCACAACAACAACCTTAAATTTCAGTGTGGTGAAATGTAGTCTAAATGGCCACTACAGTGCTATTTATTTATATTTCTACTGTCTGGCCCATGTTTAACACTCACTAATCAGCCTCCCACTCTGAGCGACCCTCTCACCTTCTGGCTGCGGGGCTCCGTGAGCTCTGTCCGGGAAGAAGCCCGACATGAGCCCCGCTAGCAGCATCACCCAGCTCCGTGTTAGCATAGCGGCGATGGCGGCTGCATCCGAGCGGCAACTGTACCACCTTTCTTTCTTTCTTCTTTCGGCGTGTTGTTTTTCTTTTCCTTTTTCTCCTTTCTCCTCCGTCGACAGTGAGATGTTTTTTTTTTCTTTTGTGCTCTTCTCAACCTAACGACAACACCATCCTCAGCATCACCATGTCCGCCTTCATCTTTAATTATCTCATTTTAAATATATACATTAAAATAATTATTAGTAATAATCCGAATAACAAAGCTCCAGTCGATTCCTGTTCTCAGTATCCTTCTTTCTCGCATGTATTTTGGTGTTTTGTTTTGTTTTGAAATAGTGTCTGTTATTTTCCGTTATTCTCCGCCTGTCTAGAGAGGTGCGCGCGCGAGACGTTCTTCGGGGTCGCGTCTTGTCGCGTGCGTGTCTGCGCGCGTGAGTGCGTGCGCGCGTGCGTGAGTACGTAAACGTTTTTAACGTTTGTCAGCGTCTTTGTCTGTAATACTACTGACAGATATTAAAAATGTTAAAAAATAAATAAATAAATAAATAAAAAAACAGAGCGCGTGACCTTGTTCTTTTACACAAACGGCGCGTGCTCATTGTGGTGAAAGTTTAAAATTTGAATAGGCGGCGCGAGCCGCTGAAAAGCAACGGTTCTGCAAAATAATGTGATAAATACTAGGGAGTACATCAGGCTTCCACACGATCCCAGATCGATATGAATCGAATCTTATGGCAACGATTCCATTTTGACGATACCACTGGATCTGCTAAGATGTAATACAATATAATTTCGTTTTAAAGGTGACTATAACATTGAAACTGCAACGATAAAATACGATACAATTTTGATTCATTAGGTAACAATATTTGACGATAACATCGAATCTGCTATGATTATAATGCAATACGATTTTGATTCCTAAAGTGATGATATTTGATGATAATACTGAATCTGCTAGGATTTAATACACTATAATTTCGATTCATAAGGTGACAATATTTGACAATAACATTCAATCTGCTATGACAAAATGCGATGTGATTTCAATTCATTAGGTGATATTTGATTATAACATTGAATCTGCTATGATATAAAGCAACATGATTTCGATTCATAAGGTGATGATATTTGGCGATAACACTGAATCTGCTACAATACACAATATGATTTCAATTCATAAGGTGACGATATTTGTCTTTACCACTGAGTCTGCAACATACAACTTCAATTCATAAGACAAAGATTTGATATTTGACAATCAGCTTTTTTCCTTTTTTGATTGAGTCAAATTGTCCAAACTTTACTCCCACAACAAATATCAATGCGTCTTGTCACGTGTGTCCATAAAACCATCGGTATTTATCACATATTTTACAGAACCGTTATAGAAACCATCAAAATATAATTTTGCCAATCTGTAATAAAATTACCAAACATGGACATATTGTATAAAGAACAACATAAAGCAAAGATTAAACTTTATAAAAGGCTTGATTAGTAGCTCGAATTTTACAACTATCACTTACATGGACATAAAAGAAGACACAGAAAATGAATTTTAAAAAAAGCATGCAAATGAAGTGAGAGATAGATTGAGTTTTATCCCAATGTTTCTGGGACAATTTTAAGATGAAATTTGATAATGATATGCTTTATAAACACTCAAGGAAAGACCATCAGTAATGATCTTTATTAAACACAGATTTTCTATTCCAGCACAGATAAACACACATACGAGATACAGGGGTATGGACACAGTGTGTGTGTGTGTGTGTGATAAATTATACCATAGGTAATGTATTTTGCTGCATCTCTGTGACTGCTTGTGTTTGGATGCCACTTTTTTGATGACATTATTACGTCGAGGATGTCATACTTTGCTTTAGAGAATAAAGTCTACAAAACGTTCAGGTAGAGGCAGAACTTCGGGTCTGAATGAAACAACAGAGTCTAGGAGTTCGGGTACAAGAAGTCATATATGTCTTTGTCCCTTCTCCGTCTCTTGCGTGCTAGTTCAGGAAAGTAGGCACTGTTGTACGGTCTCTCTCTCTCCTCCGGCTCCTTCTGTCCATCCTTGGTTCCACCCACTCCGTTCCTCTGATCCAGAAGGGCCTGAGCACGTCTCCTCTCCTCCGCTTCCCTCTGCAGTCGCTCTGCACGCAGTCGCTCCATCGAGCTGAACAATAGAGCAGATCGATTTTTACTCAGGGCTCGTTTAGCAACAGTTCACTTTTTCTTTTGCTTTCTTTTATCTGTCTGTGTAGCCATGTGTGTATCTGCCTGTCTATTTATCTGTCCATCAGTCTATCCTGTTATCTACCTGTCAATCTATTTTCCCTTTGTCTGTCTATTTAAATCTTCTCATCCATTTGTCTATTTATCAAAACATCCATCTGTCTGTACATCTGTCTATCCTTTCATCTATGTATCTGTCTATCCCAACATTCATCTGTCTATCTGTATGTCCGACTATGTGTCTGGCATCCATTCATCCATCCACCTGTCTATCTATCTACCTACAGTGAGGGAAAAAAATTATTTGATTCCCCACTGATTTTGTACGTTTGCCCACTGACAAAGAAATGATCAGTCTATAATT
>CM074945.1:10683591-10698190 GCA_037577455.1 Pangasius macronema | reverse complement strand
ACTCAAGGATGTTCTTCATTACCACAGGATGTTATTACTAGTTAAATTTACCAAACGAAGTCATTACTAGCTAAATTAATTAATTAATTAATTAATTAAAAGGACATTATTACTAGCTAGCTAAAGTTACCACAGGATGCTATTACTAGCTAGCACTATTTCAAAAGCTGAGAAGCTAACTTTAGGTAGTTTAATATTAGCACATGATTTGTATGTATCTACAACCCCATTTCCAAAAAAAAGTTGAGACGCTTTGTAAAATGCAAATAAAAACAGAATGCAAAGATTTACAAATCAAATAAACCCTTTTTTTATTATTATGCAACAGAGCATAGACAACATATGAAATGTTTAAAGTGAAAAATGTTAGCTCATTTGGAATTTGATGCAAGCAACATGTCTCAAAAATGTTGGGACAGGGCCTGCTGACAATTAATAGAATTAGTTTTAAAATGTTCCTTCAGCTGTTTCTTGTTAGTATTATTTATTTTTCCAGCCTTTTGTTGCCCCCATCCCAACTTTTTTGAGACATGTTGCTGGCATTAAATTCCAAATGATATATTTTTCATAAAATTTTTCATAAAATAGTAAAATGTCTCACTTTAAACATTTCATACGTTGTCTATGCTCTGTTGTGAATAAAATATGGGTTTATGTGATTCTGTTTTTATTTGCATTTTACAAAGCATCCCAACTGTTTTGGAAATGGGGTTGTATGTATGTGTTTGTTCTGTGTTGTCCCCGTGTGTATGTGTGTGTGTGTCTAACCGTAGCAAGGCAAGGATTACAGTGACACTAGGTGAGTATTTCTCCAGGTTAGCGATCTGATCACACATTAAAGGAATGACAAAATTGCTGGCTGATATAACGATGGAGGGCAGATACTCCAGCAGCAATCCCACAATGCCTTCCTTTTGCTGAGACTGAAAAAAGAGAGAAAGAAACACTCATTAGTTGCTTCTCAACAGGCTTTCTTTTTTTATACAGCTATTGTTACATTTTTGAGAGTATTGTCTTTGCATATAATTCTTGAGTTGACTGTTAACAGATTGTTCAGTCAGCTAATGTGATTAATTAGCTAGATTAAGTCCGCACCTGGAAATCACCAGCTAGTCATGAGTTAGCTAATTTAGTTATTTAGCCAGATAGCTGATGAGTATTGTGATGAGACAGTCTTCAAACATTTGCATTTAGTTATTATTACAGACTCCTTAAATGTTTATTATGTGCTCTGACTGATACTTAAATGTACTCCCATTTTATAGAGCTAAAAGTTTTATTTTTCTGTGTGAAACATGACTATTGGCAACTAAAGCTAGCACAGTTTTACCTGACTGTACTGGGTTGCATAAGCAATGGCAAAGAAAGCGCCCACTATCATTGCCAGAACGATGAGGTTTAGGAAAATTCGGAGGGAATAAAGAAAGAACGCTTGAGAGAGAGTGAGAGAGTCAGCCTTCCTCTTAATCCTCTCCTCCTCCAGATCCACCTGACAGAAAAAATTGAGAGAGATAGAGAGAGATGCAGGCAAAGAGACATAAAGAGAGTAATATAATAGAAGCCTATAATATTGGTGTTTATTGACAGACATTAAATCAGCCATTTTGTTTACAATTAAGCCAAAATTTAAGGACATTTACAGTGTACAAGATGGTAGTACTTGTTAGACTTCTAATCAGGACTTAATGCTCCATAAAGTAATTAAAGTAAAGTAGGGTTTGTTTTGTCACATGGTGTGTTAAAATAGAACTTGTAAAATCTGTACTTTCAACATGGGAACACAAAAATTCAATATAGTTAGGTGGCTAAACTCAATGACAATACTGTTGCTAGGCAACTGGAGCATAATCTAGCTATTGACTGAGAATGGTTTAGCTAGCTAGCACATAGCACTTAAGTCTTGTATACAAACAATTTAAATGCAAAATGAAAACAAGGCATGTTATCACATCCAAATAAATACAAGGCAAATCAACATTTCTCTCACATATGTTACAACTGACAAACACTTAGCATTAACCACTATCCAAACTTCATATTGCCATATTGAGACACGTTAACATTACGTTGTGATATCAGAAAATTTTTAACTGCCAAAGTGGTGAATACCACAAGACGTGATGAAAATGACCATATTTGAACACCACGATGCATATACAAAATATGGCCGTGTCATTGAATCCATATATGGAAATATGAGCAGCTCCGAGTGTGCATAGCTTGATTTTTAGATCAAATTCATATACATAAATGTATATGATGTATATGATAAATGTATATGAACTATCTTCACTGCTAATGCCCCCTAGCTACATAACATGATTTACCAGTAGAGCTGAGAGTTCAATGTAATCATTTATGGGTTTGTCTCCCTGAAGAGGAAGTGGTGCTCACCTGTAGGCGATAGCGCAGGTTGTTGTGTTTTACTGTGGCAGCTCGCTGATCCTGGAGGCCGTGATCCCACCCTGTAAAAACAAGCACACTGTACCCTTCTAAGCGTCCTCCATCCATCGCCATGACAAGCCGCGTCACTCCACCCATCCTGTCGACCAGTTAGAGGCTTTCATTCACTGTATGCATACATTTTCTAACTGAAATGGATGTAGATGCTACATACGCAAAGTTATTACTGTTATTGTTGTACTTACCGAACCACGATGCATAAAAGGCAAAACAGGAAGTAGAAGGCGGCGGTGAGCAAGTAAGCCAGTGGAATGTTGTACGAAAACCCATTGCTTATGACCTCAGTGTTATTATAAAATCCGTAGAACAGGTATGAGTACTCCATGAAGCCCTGCAAGAGGAAGAGGAACAGGAATGTTACGCTGTTACAAAACTCTGACACTGGAGACTCCTTCATGAAATGCTAAATAAACATCTCTTCACAGAAAACATCGCCATATCAACAATTACACACTTTTTCATTCATTTATGTGAAGAATCCATTTGCAGTCCATGTGTCAGTGTCTAAATTATTACTATAGAAATGATATCATGTTAGAAAGAGCCAGAACTACTTTCCAAGCTTTTTTCCTGACCAGTCTTGTTATCACTCATTGTTACATAAAGTAATTATAGTGATCATGCCATGTTTGTGTGATACTCTGGTTTATTACTATCAGTTTGGCATTAGAGTTCACAGTTCAATGTGTCAAATATCATAAGCACTAACACCCATACTCAAGAACTGAATCTGGAATAGGATGTTCAACAAGCACATGGGTGTGATGGTCAGGTGTCCACATACCTTTGGCCATATAGTTTCATTTATATCCAACAGTACATTTAGCTACATAACACAGCGTTTCCAGGAATTAGTCTCAAATAAATTACTAAAATATTGAATTTCGATTTACATCACATGCAATATACACAAATTTAAGCATAAAAACAAATTCGGTGAAATCTGTTAAACATAAAGTCAGTTACTGGAAGTGTGTGTGTGTGTGTGTGTTTTGTACCGTTCCTGAGAGCAAATCCAGGAAGTAGGTGTAGTAAATGGTGAGAGGTTGAGGTTGAACATCGTAATGCAGACACGCCTCCACACCTACATCAAAAATAGAGTATTTTTAGACTATTTGTAGGTCATCCTGTAAGTCGTGTCTCCCAACTGACATGTCAGTTCCAGATTATAACACGAACAGTCAGGAAAGGAGGAGGCATTAGTCAGAGAAGCAAGCAAGAGGCCAAGCGTAACGCTTGACATGATGATACCACCACCATGCTTCACTACTGGTGTAACGTTTGGTTGTATGAGGGAGGACAAAAGTGTGTAAAAGCAGTGTGACTAAGGCTTGGACTTCTTGAGGAAAGAGAGAAATGACAGAGTATAAAGAACCAAACTAAACAAATTGAAACACAGAACAGGTGACAAACCGAAAAACAGAAACAAACCAAAAAAATGGTATGGGGTCAGAGACATGAACAGAAATGATTGCATTTGGTATAAATAAAATTTCTTAAGCTGAATAGAAAGATACAAAACTGAGTGGACTCAGATATATAATAAAAAAACAGTTGCTTTTACGTGAAAGGTTGATGGATGGAACGAGTAATTGATCGCTGGAGTTGACTGAGTGGAAAACGATGCTGGGTATGATCACGAAACCGGCCATCAACAGGAAGGACAGGAAGTTCAGAATAACAAGGAATCTCAAGAACAGGAAATAGGACTGGACTCCTCCTCCAAAATGTCCTGTTTAGAAAATAAAAATCGCACATAAAAAATGTCTCCAGTTCCTTTCACCTGGTTCTTCTGAGCCCAGAACAAATCTGAATGAATTTTTATGTTACCTCCGATCTGGTGCATGGGCTTCCTCCAGAGCTTGACAAAAGATAAAACGCTCGATACATCCTCACAAAAACGCCGAAAGGACTTGGAGTTACGGGAACGCCAGGAACCCCAACTAGACACAACGGGGACTCGCATCTGCTGCACCTGCCTGAGAGAGACTGAGGATTGATGCCTAACTGGCAGCAACATTCGTATTTACTTCTAATTATATAATTTTATAACTAATAAAAAAATGAAACACAGATTGTACCATATAGCTTTTTTCAGTCCCATGTGAAGCGGCAGCTCTCTGAGATTTTGAGTTTTGTCGGAATTTTCATCCTCACTGTCGTTTTTCTCAGGACGTGAGCTCCAGTCAATCGGCACTGCACCCACGTTCACTTCACTGAAGGGAGCTTTGCGTGCCCTTAGGGAACCGTAGTGACTGCTGTTGTAGTCTGGAGCAGGGAAAGGAAGTTAAAGGTACAGACACACTGAAGAACATGCTCATCAGACTATAACACAGGTCTTTGGACTTGGGGAGGAAACCGGAGTAGCTGGAGGAAACCCCTCGAAGCACAGGGAGAACATGCGAACTCCATGCACACAAGGTGGAGGCGGGATTCAAACCCCCAACCCTGGATGCATGAGGCCACAGTGATAAGCACAAAGCCACCATGCCCCCTGGTTTTGCAACTTAATAGCAATATGGGTTTTCATGGAAAATGTGAAGTTTTCTGAGTGACTTTTGAATACTAGTGTATACATATGGTACGTGATAGTAATCAGACCTCACAGAAACTAGAAAACCATCTATGTATTGAAGTATCTAGGTTGTAGGGACCTGTAAATCCCAAAAGACAGCTTTATTGGACGTCTAGTGCGCTACCTAGTTCAACATTTCAGATGCATTTATACAGGAAGTACCAAGTTAAATAAACCCAAAAGTTTTAGTGCACATAAAGTACATTAGCTAGGGTTTATAAACCATTAAATCCTCTTTTTATAGAAAATCTGAAAAGATAAATCCAAAATGGCTCACTATTGGACACCTAGTGCACTCGTTATAATGTATGAGCCTATAGTACTTTTCTACAGGGAATAGGGAACATCATTAGGGCACTACATAGGATATACAGTGATGTGCCATACAGCCAAATACAGCACATACAGTCAAAATTACAAGCCTTTTTTAAGGTTCTATGTGTCATTTCAGGAGCAGTAGCTACCATTGTATGGTTTAGTTCTACAGGATTTACTCCCAACAGAAAGACATTACATAGCGTACATCTGATTCACTTCATCACAGCATTCTGTATACTGATGAGCATAATAAGAAATACAAACCAGATTTGTACTTTTTTGTTTTTTCCCCTCTAAAAAAACACATAGTTGACTAAAAGAGGAGGCTATTACAATGAAGGGGGCAAACAATCAGACCATGTTTAGCTTTAAGAGATGTAAAAAATCAAACAAATACCATACCTGCTGTCTTTAATTCTCTCAGCTCCATTGGAAGTGCACCAGCTCCACCACTGAGTAATGAAATACAAACACCAAGCACTCAAACACTCATCTGTCTAAATGACGGGAATAAGTCTGCAGTTACTGCAAGCAAAAAAAAAAAATGTGTGTAAGTGTGTGTGTGTGTATCCAGGAATTTCTCATGCCTGGACTTTGAGCTTGAGTAAAAAAGCGTTTCAGAGACACTTCCTTGAATGAGAGGGCCTCGATCTCCCATTGTGAAGCCACTGTATGTGTGTGTGTGCGTGCGTGCATGTTTGTTTAGAGGTAGAGTTGCAAATTAATCAGAGGGGAATGACCAACTGAACTGGTTTGGCCTCATCCTAAATATTAGTTTCTGGTCTCAGCAGAACAATGGCTATTTTAGGCTCTGTCCCAAATAATAACACGAAAAACTTTCTTGATATGAGCTCCGATACTGGCTGTTCCAAATACAGTGTCCTGTGGATGCGTCCCAAACCACACTTATTACTCACTATATACTGTAGAACATGTAAACACCATCAGTCCACTATGGACATGTCCCAAACCACACTCATTATTCACTATATAGTGTAGAAGACATAAACACTGTCAGTCCACTATGGACATGTCCCTAACCACACTCATTAGTGTAGACCACATAAATGCAGACACTTGACTGTGGATGTGTCACAATCCCCACTCATTATTCACACTACATTGCAGGCCACTTAAACACCATCAGTCCACTGTGGACGTGTCCCAAACCACACTCATTATTCACTATACACTGTAGGCCACTTAAGCACCATCAGTCCACTGTGGATGCGTCACAAATCATAAAACAGCCAATGTAACTGCACTAGCTAAGCAGTTGGCAAGTGTATTACCCACAATGCAATGTGAGCAAATGTGTTGTTAATACAAATAGGCTAGTGTTTATTAGCTATCACATAGATGCAGCATTGTGTTTAGCAAGCTGACGAGCAAAACATTGAGGGCTAGCTAGTTTGGTATTTAGCTATTAGCAGTGTGTTGTATTACAAATAAAAATTATTATATATTAGCTAAATAAAAAAAAAATAGCTAGCTAGTTCAATGACCATCCCTCAGTGTTAAGTTAGTTAGCTTGATAAATACAGTGTTTATTCAGTAGTCTTAGAGCTAGCTAGCGTAAGACTGAGGGATAGCCATTGAACTAGCTAGTTTGGTAGTTAGCGATTATTACTGCGTCAAGTAATATAAAAATATTATATAATAAACCAAAGGAGTTGATATGCTCTGGAGTGATGTGCTGATATCATCTATAACATCATCACGCTAAAGACAGAAGCTGCAAATACTGTGTACTAACTGCTGCCGGTTACCATGGAGACCAAGGCAGGTCCAGGTGCGCATGTAGAATATATCTGAACTGATATGTGTGTGTGTGTGTGTGTGTGTGTTAAACATTTACTGCTGTAGTATCTCTTCCAGGAAATTCAAGCTTCCTGCTGAGAGCGGTCATAAAGTGTGACCTCACTCACTCACACACACACACACACACACACACAGCATAATGATGTGCTTTTCTCTAAATAATATAACTACCTATAAAGAATTAGTATTATCCTTGTTCTAAACCACATTATGTTCACTACATAGTGCACTACTCTCAGTTAGAACATAACAACTGGACTCATGAAATCAAATAATGCCCTGCTGGCGATTAGAGCCCAAGCAATGCACTCCTGTTTAGTGTGGTTTGGAACACGTCCACAGTGGACGCAGTATTTATGTAGCCTACAGTGTATAGTGTGCGTGGTTTGGGACACGTCCATAGAGGATGTATTGTTTATGTGGTCTACAGTGTATAGTGTGTGTGGTTTGGGACACGTCCACAGTGTACGCAGTGTTTGTGGCCTACAGTGTATAGTGTGTGTGGTTTGGGACACGTCCACAGTGGACGCAGTGTTTATGTGGCCTACAGTGTATAGTGTGTGTGGTTTGGGACACGTCCACAGTGGACACAGTGTTTATGTGGCCTACAGTGTATAGTGTGTGTGGTTTGGGACATGTCCACAGTGGACGCAGTGTTTGTAGCTTATAGTGTGTGTGGTTTGGGACACGTCCATAGAGGATGTAGTGTTTATGTGGCCTACAGTATATAGTGTATAGTGTGTGTGTGTGTGTGGTTTGGGACACATCCACAGTGGACGCAGTGTTTATGTGGCCTACAGTGAATAGTGTATAGTGTGTGTGTGGTTTGGGACACATCCACAGTGTACGCAGTGTTTATGTCGCCTACAGTGTATGTGTGGTCTGGGACACGTCCACAGTGAACGCAGTATTTATGTGGCCTACAGTGAATAGTGTATAGTGTGTGTGTGGTTTGGGACACATCCACAGTGGACACAGTGTTTATGTGGCCTACAGTGAATAGTGTATAGTGTGTATGTGTGGTTTGGGACACATCCACAGTGGACGCAGTGTTTATGTGGCCTATAGTGTATAGTGTGTATGTGTGGTTTGGGACACATCCACAGTGGACTGACGGTGTTTACGTGTTCTACAGTAAATAGTGAGTAATGAGTGTGGTTTGGGACACGTTCACAGTCAATTGTCAGCATGTTTGTGGCCTACAGTGTATGTTTATGGCCTACAGTGTATAGTGTGTGTGGTTTGGGACACGTCCACAGTGGACTGTAGCATTCAAATGGGGCAAATGTTTATAAATCTAGCTAGCCTGCTGATAAACAAGCTATCTAGGGATCAAAGTCTGGGCTAAAACATAACAGCTAGCTAGATAACAACTTAAAAAAAAAATAAGGCAATAAATATAGCTAGCTGATTGGCGGCTAATCATACATAGCTAAATAGCTTAACTAGCATGATTATTAGCAAGGGTTAAAAAAGTGGAGTTTCATTGTAAATGAAGACGCAGGTTCATCTGAATTTGAAATTTTAATATCAGCAGACGAATGTTTAGTCTCATGGCAGAACAGTGAAAGACTTCTCGTGTAAAATACTTAAAAATATACACAACATTTACGTTCACATTGAGTGTGATGGAGTGACTGAGAGAAGTACGGAGGCATTTTCCTGTGAAAAGTATCTGCACGTCCACCATGCAAAGTTCGTTACTAGAGCATAAATTAACACGTGAATTAATGCGCAAGTCTGTAACAGTGTAATGGTACAGCTCCAGTTCCGTTCCTAATGAATGTGTGAAGAAAGATTGTACTGAAGCCATGTACAGTAATTGTTATAAGTGTTACAGGTTTTCAGAAATTCCCGTTCATATAAATCACAAGTTTGTCACCGTGTTCACACAGTATTACTCACAACAGGAGAGGAAATGTTCCAGTGAAGGAAAGTGAAAGTATATAATGAAGTGACAGAAATGGAAATAAAATGTTTGTGCCCAAAAACAAAAACAAACAAAAAAAACAACAAAGATGGACTTCAACTCCCATGAACCTTTGTAAAATTCTTGGAATAAACACAGACATTGACTCACTTTAACATTCCTGTTCTTGTACCATAGCAACACACGTCCTCCGTCACATGACCCCCGAGAACCTCGGATGTTCGTATGGCAGCTGGTTGGTGCAGAAGCAGTGCATGATGCGTAATGTAGTCTTTACACATCGGCTATAAATTTCTATCACCATTCACGTCACCTCCGTCATGTTGTGAACAATACTGGGTGTATGGCAGTTAGTACAGAAGCAGTGCATGCTGGGAAATGTAGTTCTAATGTAGCTTTGCTTACATCTCCGTTTGGCACATTATACCCACTAACAACACTACGTCCTTTTCTAACATAAACCTTAACGTGAGAATTGGCATCAAAGCAGTGCATTCTGGGAAACCGAGTTCTTACACATCGGAGATTGAGTGACTTTTTCTGTTCCGTCTTCCTTTGAGGAGAACCAGTGCATTCTGGGAACACTTCCTTTTTTGGCAAATCTCTCTTCTGTCCTACAGACAATATTTATGTGCAGTGCATGCTGGGAGATGAAGTAATTCTACACTGGTTACTGAACCAGTACTGGCACGTGAAACTTGTATATCCATTTTTATGTCCTTTTCTGTTTCCTCCCTCCATCTGTCCATCATCTGTTTTGTCTTTTAGCACATTCACATCAAAATCTGTTCACCCCCGGTTTCAGTACCGTTTTTAACACACCCAAAAACTTCATCAGCCCAAGTGAATTGCTTTGTTCCTTGCTTATGCATTTTTAAACTTGTATCTTATTTCTTTTTTTTCAGATCTCCCTTTCATCCCTCTATCCTTCTAGTTTGCTTTTATTCTTCCACATTTGCTAGTTTGTTTTCCTTTCCTTATTATACACCATTTGTCCTTCATCCCTCCATCATTCTCTCGAGTTTGATATTCCCCTATTTCTATTGTTTGTCCTTTCCTTCCCTCCATCATTCCATTCTTTCCTTCCATCTCACCATCTCCTTCTGTCCATCCTCAATTTCTTCCTTCCCTCCAACATTTCCTTCTTTCCTTCGTTCAACCATAATTTTTCTTTCCTTCCATCCCTCCATCATCTCCTTTTGTCCTTCCTTCCCTCCATCATTCCTTCCTTTCCTTTCATACATTTCTTTCTGTTCTTGATAATCCCTTTTTTGTCTCTTTCCCTAACCATTCCATCGTTCTTTCATTACCGTGCCATTAGCGAGTCAATGTGACTGAACGCAGTGACAGTGTGCTTGTTGCTAAGGGCAACAAGTGCACTCAGCCTGAAAATCCCTACACACTTCTTCCTCCGCCTGGGCTGCGAGTGCGCGCTCCTGCCGTGACTGATACGCATTTTAAAGGAAGCTGTAGAGGGCGTGGTAAAAAGAGCACTAAAACGGGGGCTAACATATATACAGCACTTGGCACAGAAGCAGTGCATGCTGGGATTTGTAGTTCTTAAACAACAGGCGCACTAATTATAACCTGAAGTACCCAGTAAAATCCCATAATGCACTGCAGAATGCATTCGGCAGTTTGTAGGGAGAAGAGTGTCACTTCTCGCGCTCCTCCCTCGTCCTCTCCTTCTTCCCTCTACTGACCAGTTGTCCGGCGGCGATGCAGACGAGTGCCACGGCGTGGATCAGGAAGTAAATGGAGCTCCAGTAGTGCAGCGTGTCGCTGGCCTTCAGCAGGACAAAGCCCATGCACATGTAGTCGTACGCACGCATCTTCAGGAACCAGTGCACCCAGTCGAACACCTTCTGTCCCTCAGCGCCCAGACGCACGCGCACACATGACTCCATCGCCAACTCTGCAGCGATACACACCGGGATGGTCAGGAAGGACAGGTAATAACCTGCATGCAGACCGTGCCAGTACGCGCTCACCAACATCGTCCATCCCGCTCTAGAGAGAGAGAGAGAGAGAGAGAGAGATATCAGTTCTATCATTCTATCATAAGTCCACGTTATCTGATCAGCAAAAGAAAATTCATCATTCAAACTGCACACACACACACACACACACACACACACACACACACAAACACACAGGGAGCTACTCTATAGTCACCTGAGACAGAAATAGACAGAGAGGAAGGAAAGAGAGAGAGAGAGAAAGAGAGAGAGAGAGAGAGAGATATCAGTTCTATCATTCTATCATAAGTCCACGTTATCTGATCAGCAAAAGAAAATTCATCATTCAAACTGCACACACACACACACACACACACACACACACACACACACACACACACACACACACAGGGAGCTACTCTATAGTCACCTGAGACAGAAAGAGACAGAGAGGAAGGAAAGAGAGAGAGAAAGAGAGAGAGAGAGAGCACATAGCACACACAATGGCCATCGAGATGGGCCGCTACAAGTACACACTCAGCACACACACACTGAAGAAGAAGAAGAGAGAGACAGAGGAGGAGTGTGTGATAGAGGGGGCAGAGGAGAAATGAAAGAGACAAAGAGAGAGAGTGCGAGAGAGAGAACCCTATTAACTTCTTATTAAAATTGCAAGTGTGTGTGTGTGTGTGTGTGTTACCTCAGGGCAAACGATTTGCATGGTGCACTGCTGTAGATGTACTGATGTGTGTGTTGTGTGTTGTGTTTTGTGTGTGTGTGTGTGTGTGTGTGTGTGTGTGGTACCTCAGGGCATAGGCTTTGAACGGTGCACTGCTGTAGATGTACTGATGTGTGTGTTGTGTTGTGTTGTGTTGTGTGTGTGTGTGTGTGTGTGTGTGTGTGTGTGTGGTACCTCAGGGCATAGGCTTTGAATGGTGCGCTGCTGTAGATGTACTGATGAAGCCACCACTGCACCGTCATGTTCCAGTAGCGCATGCCGTGTCGCACTTTCACACAGAAGTCTGTGTTGTAGCAGTCGATGTTCTGGATGGTTCTGAAGTCATACTCGACCAGAGCACCGGGCTCGGGGCTAAACACACATATTACCATCAGTGTTTGTTACTCTGTTATTTGTTTGACTTCTCATTATAGACACTGATGAATGAACAGTATTGAGAATATGAACCAGAAGCAGAGCATGCTGGGAAATGTAGTGGGCTGATTTAAGAAACCTCAAACGCACCTCATTTTTACCCAAGATATGTTACATGAGCTAGTAACAGAGACACACAGACCTATATTGTACTGTAGGTCCGCCTCCTGGTTTAGACTCCGCCCCCTTTGGGTAGCATCCGAGTCCTGCAGTGATGCATCCGGCCTCGGCTCCACACCACGCTGAGTAGAACCTCATGCGGAACACGAAGAAAACCGCCACCATGTAGAAAATCCTACAACATTTAACCGTTACATTATTAAGATTTCACGGCTATGCACTAGCTGCCTACAGGATTGGCGTCATAGTTGCCTAGCAACAGCAATCTCGTATTGTGTTGTTCATGTTGAAAGAAGAACGCACCTGAAGAAGAAGTTGTGCTCCAGGAAATCGTCAGTGCGAACGTAGGACAACGGGAACAGGAAGTTAACAGCCAGGAAGAGAGCGCCGTAAACGGGAACCATCTTTAACCTGTTCAGGCACGGCGCTTTACACGGCAGCGAGAGAGGATCGGTCTGTTCGAGCCAGTCCACGTACGTCTGATAACGGAAGAACGGCCCTGAGAGAGAGAGAGACAGAAAGAGACACAGATGGAACGCCGGTGGAACGCCTTTTCAGTCACCGTGGAAACCTATTTATGCCACAATGCAACCACATGAGTGACAAATATTTCAACAAGATTTTGTTACTGTTACATCACAAAAATATGCTCTCCTGAATTAAAGGTGCTTTAGTTAAGATTTCTAGGTGAGATTGGTTAAACAGGTGGAGCTGAGAAAGATTTGAATGATTTTTGAGCCCGCTCCCCACCCATGAACACAAAGTGGTGGTTCAACCAGAGCTAGCATGCTAACTAGTGTTAGCATTAGCAAGGATCGTCATGACATCACGTGCTATACAGCACTGTAAATGTAATGATTTATGAGAAGGGTCACAAGTGTAGTTGCTGTCCCTTTTTTTCTTTGTAATAAGCTCTTACGAGCGCTAAGCTGCGATGTCAGCAGGGGGCGGAGCTAAAAGGTGTGAGGGAGTGTCTAGGAAATGACTGACTTGATGGCGGTGTAAACACAAACACGCATTCCGGATCTTAACGCAGTCTTCCAAAAGGGGTTTCTTAGCCATGTAATACTTTCCTCCTGAGGTCACGACTTAAAACATCGTTTTTTTTCCTACATATTTTCCAGTTTATTCGTGTTATCAGTAAGAAAAAAAATGGATTATTGCACCTATAATTGAATGATAACCTGTAGGTACACAAATTACCTGTCATGATCCCAATGTAGCAGTAGCTGTAAGAGATGATATCATAGAGGGAGGGCTCACGAGAGAGACGGCCAATCACGGGCGACTTGGAGAACGAGCTCACTTCCTTTTTCTTCTCAAAGTGATAGCTCTGAACCTCGTACGCCAAACTGATCATCTGTTACACATGACACGTTACAGATGTATCTTTCTTTTCTTCATTCTTTATGTTTGTATATTGTTCTTCTTTTCATTTCTAAATTTTCTCTTTTCTTTTCTTTTTTTTTTTTTGCACATGCAGTTACAATTATAAGACAACAGCGACGAGCCGGCATTATCGCTGACCTTCAGGGTGAGGAGAAGCTGGATAGCATTGGCGAACGGTGATGGAGCTGGAAGTCCGAACCATGTGACCATACGAAAGAATAAAAGATAGAGGAACGTCCATCCGAGAGAAAGGGGCGGAGCTTTCCTACAAAGAAATAAACAATATGTAATATATATATATATATACATATATATATATATAAAATTACATTTTTTTTTTTATAAAATCAGTGACTACATACCATATGAGTGGACTTCAGAGCAAGGAGTCAAAAGTGAAGCTACAAGGTCTCTGAGGCCCTCTAGTGTCTAGCAACAGCACAATTTTTTAGCCCCGCCCATTCCCATGTTACCGAACGGAGAACAATTACAACTCAATGAATTATTTTCGGGTATCTCACCCAGCATTTTTTCTTACGATAAATGTGTCTATAGGAATTATTTGGTGATAAATGAAATGCCTGACACTTCTGTAGGAAAGCCATGTCCAGACCCCCAGCGGAGAATTCTTTCCAGTATGTTGCTCATTTTGATGTCTAAGCTAGCTTATGTTCCATGTTGTCCACTTATATACATATACATATGTCATACACACACACCCACACACACACACATATTTAAATAAAATAACCAAACAAATAAATAAACGTATATTACTGAAAATGAATTTAAAAAATAATTTAACGCCTTTGTCTCCTCCAGACTGGACTACTGCAACTCTCTTCTCATCGGGATCCCTAGCAAGAGCATCC
>CM074945.1:10648782-10665612 GCA_037577455.1 Pangasius macronema | reverse complement strand
TAAATTTGGCAATGTTTTACGCCGGATGCCCTTCCTGACCCAACCCTCTCTATTTATCCGGGCTTGGGACCGGCACAAAAGTGACTGGACTGTGACCCCCATAGCTAGATTTGTACATAATAATAATAACAATAACAATAATAATAATAATAATAATAATAATAATAATACCAGGGGTCAAACAACACCAGAGACCAGGACGGTGATCAGAAATCATTATTAAATCATGTTGGTTCGGCTGCTTCTGCTTTATGTTTCAGGGTGCCAATAATTCTTGAGGCTGAATTCGGAGGTTTAATGTCATATGGCCTGTAATCTTGATATAAATGTATAGAATAGAAGCCACATCTATAAAATAAACACTAATTTAGAGAAGTAACTCGTAAGTAATTAGTAATTTAGAGTTTTATCTACATTAAAGGTGCAGTGTGTAAGATTAGTCTTTTTTTCTAGATAAGGTCTCTAAGGGACAAGTGGGCTGGTGTTTGAATGACGTTCGTGTTCACGAAGCCCCGCCCCCAGAATCTCAGGCGGCCCAGTAACTGACAGGGAGTGCATCCAAACACAAACAAACAAGTCAACTTTCCAAAACGGGTTTTCTCAGCGATTTAATAAACCTTTTAATAAACCACAGCTTAACCAATCGTTTGTTAATCAGGTCCTGTATATCTTCCAGGTTATTTGTACAAGTAAGGAATAAAAATATTCTGCTATTGCACCTTTAACAGCTAGGACTTTTATCTTCACCATGGTATGTTTCTTAGAGTTGCTTGATTCCTCCTGTGTTCATCCGTTTAGCTGGAGGCTGGGGCCTGGTTTTGGAGCATATTTGCATTTTCAGATCATTTTGTTCCTGCTATTTGACATCATTTGCTACAAACAGCTGGAACTGAGAGATCTACAGCGTCTTCTCTACAGCTAGCGTCGTCTTTATATGTCGCCTGCTAGCTGTTAGAGCTAATATTAGCTTTAGCTTGCTTAATGTTTTGGCTTTCCTTTGTCGCACTGACGTTTGTTCTTCCTTCCAGGTGCACTCGTTTAACGAAAAAAAGACCTTTAACTTAACAATATCCTTTCTCCCTTTCCTTTTGTCTTCTTTTAGCTTGCTAATCACTGTACGTTAAAATTATTTTTTTTTCTCCCTCTTTCGATTATTTGGCGCTAATGCGAATATGCTAACCAGCTAGCGCGAGCGGTTTGTTTATTGTATTTAATGACAACAGTCATAAATGTTCACACACACACCGAGGAGTTGTGGCACTTCCGGTTTTTATCTTCCTGCCATCTTATAGCGTCGATTATTGCGTTCAAAACAGCTAGCGTCGATTAATCGCGTCGCCTGACCTGCAGCGACCCAATTGTTTTGATCCGCCTGCGTCACCCGAGCAACTACGCCAATTCGAATTCTTTTACGCAGACGCGAACGCATTTACGCAAATTCCAGCCATGTTTCGCTTCCTGGATGATGTCGATGACAATCCGTACATGATGTGAGTGACTTCTAAAAGCTGTTTCTTCTTCTTCACTTTCTTTCTGTCATCTTTCTTTCTTAAGTTGTAAATGTTCCCTTTAGAAAACTGGTTACGTGCGAATTTATTCGTAAATTGTTTGCAGGAACATTTACAGAAGAAAGGCATGTATCCTGCGATAGCTGCTGAGATTATGTACATTTACGCATAAGGCGCCTCGTTAATGTAAATCTCAATTAATCAGCTTTTAATTGATGTCATTGCTGCGATTTTTTTCTTTCTTTCTTTTTTTTAACCAATCTTTGGCCCTCAAGCCAGATACGAGAAAATTTATTCGTAAATTCGAAATGTGGTATTCATGAAAATCCATTTTGTTCAGAAAAAACATTCATATCCCACTGAGTTTGTGTAAATTTGCGTATAAGCAACTAACTAATGTAAACCTCGATTAATCGATTTTTAATTGAATAATTGATGACGTTGTGATTTATTTCTATTTATTTATTTATTTATTTTTAACCAATCATTGGGCCACATTTATCAAGAAAGATACGAACAAATTTATTCATAAAACTGTTTACAAGAACTTTTACACAAGAAACATTTGTATCCCACGATAGCTGCTGAGTTTGTGTAAACTTGCGTATGAGAGACTCACTAATATAAATCTCGATTAATCAACTTTTAATTGAATAATTTATGATGTTACTCTGTTTTTTTTTTTTATGATGTCGCTCTGCATTTTTTTTTTTTTTTAACCAATCATTGGGCCTCATTTATCAAGCCAGATATGAAAAAATTTATTCATAAATTGTTTGCGGGAGCGTTTACGTGAGGAATGTGGTATTTATGAAAATCCATTTTATTTGGAAAAAACATTCGTATCTTCCTGAGTTTGTGTAATTTTGCGTATGAGACTCACAGGTGTAAACCTTGATTAGTCGGATTTTAATTGAATAATTTAGGACATTGCTGCGATTTATTATTTTTTTTACAAACAATTTTATTCGTACATTGTTTGCGGGAGCGTTTACCCACGAAATGTGTTATTGATGAAAATCAAGTTCAGAAAATCCATTCAGAAAAAATGTTTGTATCCTCCTGAGATTGTGTAAATTTGTGTATAAGAGACTCGCTAATGTAAACCTCAATTAATCGGCTTCAAATAGTATAAATGGTAACAAGTTGCTGCAATTGTAAATATGGATTATACTGTAAAGTTTAAAATACTTAATTTGAATTTAATGAACATTTTCTGAAACTCTTTGCCTTCCATGTTTTTTTGGGCTTACGAAATGTTACCGTGCTTGGTAATTTACGGCAGGTCGGCTTTTATTAACATATGTACGCGAGTATGAAGAAAATCGGCATTATAGAAATCTTTGTAAACCTGCCTTGAATTTTTAGTTTTGATTTTGCCTACAAAAATGTTTACATAGAACTTTACTACAAAGTTGAAAATTGAGGCCTGTTAGACCTATAACTGTCAAAGGAATTACTAAAGTAACATGTGGCTTACTTATCATGTGGGGAGCAGCATATGGAATAAGAATTGTAAGCTAAAATTCAATACAGTAGTCTTACTGTTAGATTGTGGGGGTGTTTAAATATTAAATCCAAGTAACATGGTATGTCGAAACAAGGAGTTAAATCAGTTTTGAAATAACATGTCATTTAGTTGAAATAGCAAGATATTAAGTTAAAGTAATATATTGATATTATTAAGTCAAAATAACGATGGAGTCAAGGTTAAGAATTATTAAGTTGAAATAATGACAGCTTTTTAGCATTTTTTTTTTTTACATCTTGCTCAGCAGCTTCTGTAGCTACCCTGTAGCTATGCTACAGTATAATTTTTTTAGAAAACGTAAATCAATTGGAGATGTAATTATTCTATATTCGATATTATCTTATTACGACGTCTCAGCACACGCCCACTTGTAACGTTCTTGAGAACAGTTTTGATTTTCTCATGTTTTCTCAGGGACCCGTTTGCAGCACACCGTCGTCAGATGAGGAGTGTGTTCGGGTCGTTCGGGTTCGACCCGTTTCCTCTGAGTCCTCAGATTCAGTCAGCCCGAACTCCCATGCAAGTACAGGTAAACACACCTGTCCCCAAACACTGTAACTCTTTGCCCGAGTGCTAGCATCGTGTACACTTAGAATCATCAGGATTTTATACACTGACGCACTGTCAGGATTTATTACGTCATAAAGTTTTTTTTTTGTTGCTTGTTTTAATTTTGGAGATTAAGTCAGTAATAAAACAGAGAGAACAGATGAGTAATTGTAAATGGGGAAAAAAACAAAAATGAAACATTGCATTATAAATACTAAAGACATGTTTGTATCTATCTGTCTACATATTGTCTTATGTGTTTATTAATCTGTTTCTGTAGCCTCAGGCTGGTGCATTGGCCCCCTTTGGTATGATGGGAATGGTAAGATAAAATTATTCCACTTTCTTCCTTTTTACCACTTAAAATATCTGTGGCCATGTCAGAGTTGTTTGCGTAGATTGTTTGTGACGAATGACCTAAACAACAACAAGGGTGCCTATTGTTTAATCTTAGAGTCTGTATTGAGTGCAGTTTGGTAAAATAGCATATAGGAAGTGAAGAAACTCAGTATGAAACTTAAGCAACCAATAGAGTTGAGTTTTAGCTATGAAAATGAAAATAAAAATAAAAAAGACTGGTTCACGTAAATGGAAAACAAATGTTATGGTAAAGTTCTGCTGCCTGATATAAGTTTTTGCATGCCTAAGAAAGTGACCTAGATTTCAAGGTCTGTGTGTTTGCATAAGAGATAAATGTGTGTGATGATGTCATAAATCGTGATAAAAGTTCAGGGAGTAATCATGATGTGAAACTGTAAAACCGGTACATGGATAGGGATGTGTATGTAGAGTTGTGATGTTCTTGGTGTATGCTGCAGGGAGGAGGATTCATGGATATGTTCGGGATGATGAACGGCATGATGGAAAACATGGTGAGTGACATCGTTTATATGCCAGTGATAACAAGAGTGTTGTTATTTTATGAACATGAGAGGTTTCTGTCTGTTCTTTCAAGCTGTTTGTGTTTAGATGACAGGGTTAATTCAGTTACTGTTGACTATTTTGTGTGTGTGCCAAAATGTATCCATTTTTGGATCTGTTTGTATGAGTGTGCCCATTGTTGTGTGTTTTAAGAACATATGTTTGAGTGGTATTTGTTAAAATGTGCACGTGCGCCTCTGCTACAGGAGAGGTTCTCCGGTTCTCCATCCTGTCAGTCGTTCTCTTCCTCCACCATCATCTCATACAGCAGTGACTCCGGAGCTCCGAAAGTGTTCCAGCAAACCAGAGAAATCAGAACAGCACCTGGAGGGGTGAGACAGACACACATACACACGCACATAAAAATGACATTAGGAGGGCACACACCTGCTTTATGTGGACTCCATTTTTCCACGATCTTGTACGCATGAATGCACAAACACTGACAGCAGCGGCTCTGAGAAATTAGAAATCACTGGATCTCACACACACATTCTTGTAAGCAAAACACTGACAAACAACTGCTATACAGGGACACTGTTTCCCCATGATCCTACACAAACACACACACACACACTCCAATCGTAGTGCCTCTGAGAAATTAGAATATCACTTGGAGGGGTCACACTCTCTCTCTCTCTCTCTCTCTCTCTCTCTCTCTCACTCACACTCACTCACACACACACACACACAGACACACACATACACACACACACACACATACACATACACATACATATTCTTGTAATCAAGACATTATGAAGATACAAGTGCTTTGCAGGAACTTTGTTTTTTTCCATGAACCTTAATCATACACTCCTACTGCAGGAGTTCTAAAAAAATAGAACATCATCTGAAGGACACACACACACATTCTTGTAATCATGATACCATGAAGACACACATCTGCTTTATGGGACCTCCATTATCCCATGATCCTACACACACGTTAGAAATTCAAACATCACCTAGAGGGGTCTCTCTCCACCCCCAATCTCTCTCTCTCTCTCTCTCTCTCTCTCTCTCTCTCTCTCTCTCACATACACACACACACACTTTTGTAATTATAACCAGTGCACATGCACACACTGTCTCACATGTGTTTTGTAGGGACCTACTTTTCCCAAGAAGGTAGGTATATAAGATTTGGATAATGAAATCTGAGAATGCACACACATTCTTGTAATCATGATGTTATGGGGACACAAACCTGTTTTATGTGGACTCCATGTTTTCTCTGTAAACCCCCACCCCCAAACACACACACACACACACACACACACACACACACACACACACACACTCTCACTCACTCACTCACTCACTCACTCACTCACTCACTCACTCTCTTACAGCAGCAGCTCTGAGAAATTAGAACATCACCTGGAGGGGTGTCTCTCTCTCTCTCTCTCTCTCTCTCTCTCTCTCTCTCTCTCTCTCTCTCACTCACACACACACACACACACTACTTATCATACCTTTCTTTTGTTTGCATTAAATATTAGCTATTGAATATTATATATATTTTTTGTGTGTGTGTGTAGATCAGAGAGACACGTCAGTCACTGCGTGACAGTGAGAGCGGAATGGAGCGGATGTCCATTGGCCACCATATTGGAGATCGAGCACACGTGATGGAACGTTCCAGAAACGCACACACTGGAGATCAGGAGCACCGACAAGACTTTATCAACCTGGAAGAAAGTGAGTGCAGCACAGGTTTTAATCTGCGCTTCTGACTCTGAAGTGTGTATCACCTATGGAAAGGTGTTTTTCATACTAATCTTGTAGATAAGAGAAATGTTTTGAATATAAGATCATACTTTTCGATTTGAGACCCAGCTCATGAAGACAGTGGAAAGTTTTAACGGGAAACTAACAGCTTGTCCAGGTGTTAAACATTTCCACTATGCTGTACAGTGATAAATGTGTCCCAGATTAGCTGATGTGATATTTCTAAATCACATCACGCGGACCATACCACTTGTGTAGTCAGTCGTTAAGTGTAATCCAAATACTGAAAGAACTCATATTTAGATAGTGTTCTTACTATAATATTAGCCACTTTCAAGCTCCTTATCAAACGCTGGAATTCACTTAAGGTACATGTTGACCATTTTAACGATAATTATGACTGCTTACGTTTTTTTTTTTTTTCTGAAATGTTATTCTACAGTTTCTAGTATGTTATCTGTTTACCCTCTCTGTGTCTCTTTTGTCTCAGGTGAAGCTGAAGCCTTTGATGAGGAGTGGAGGAGGGGAGTAGGGCGCTACATGAGCCCTAACGCCCGTGGCCTGGATTACGGACGGAGCCGAAGGACAGCGGCAGGACAACTGGCCTTACCCGCGCCGCCAAACTCCAACTCCTCTTCCTCCCCTCGACCTCCCCACCATCCCCGCTACGACTGGTGAGGAGTAAATCATTAGCTGAGCTAAACTGTTAAATAACTTGTTTTACTACCTTATTTTTTTAAATAATGAATTTCAGAGCAAACTCCCAAACTGGCTGTTTAACTCCAGCTAGCTATATTCAATATCTTATTTTATACAACAATTCTGAAATGCCCTGCATAGTCTAAAGGTGTTGATTAAATTTCTAAAGCAGCAGCTCAGTAGTTCCAGCTGCAAGGCAAGTCACAGGTTTATGTTAATGTGCTGGTTCTAATACGTGGTAATGATGCACACAAGGATTTTCGAAATTAACAGATTTTAAAAAACATGCGATCATTGACATGGTGTTGCTTTCTGTTAGGAGACATTTATTCAGCATTTTTGGAAGGAGTCTCCAGTGTCAGCACTTCGTAATAGTCATTGGTTTCTCTGTGACTGGAAAAGCTGCATATGAACTAGCTAATTCAGGGAAACATTATCCTTTATTCTATTTAGCTATTAGCACTCTAATTACTTATGTTATTGTGAATGTATTGTAATGCAGATTCAGTCTGGATTCATTTGAATAATGGCACTGGTTAATTTGGTGTGTGTGTGTGTGTGTGTGTGTGTGTGTGTGTGTGTGTGTGTGTGTGTGTGTGCGTGCGTTCATGCATGCAGGTGAAGAAACCAAGCAGAAGAGCCTCATGATCTACCTGATGATGTGAACGAGATTGTTTAGGAAACCCTATTCCTGCATCCTGGTGTGAAGTGTGTGTGTGCGTGTGTGTGTGTGTGTGTAAAATGTTACACTGCAGGACTGACACTGTACAGAATAAATAGCTGGGTCCAAAAATCTGAGTGCACTACTGTCTGCTATATAGGCCACATCACAATAGTCTCACCATCCCTGTGGACGTGTCCCAAACCATACACCTTAGTCACTACGTAGGTCGTGGTGCATTATGGAGTACAATGTCTGGACCCTACCCTATTGCAGGGCATTGTGGGAATTCCTGTGTGTGTGTGTGCTGGATATGCTTTGACAGAATAGTGGACTCCAAAGATAGTAAAAACGTTGTGATTTAGGACATACAGTGAGTGTTAATAGTAGTATTGAGACTGCATTCATGTTTGCTTGGTAGTGCACTCTGACATTTTGGACGCTATGTAGCTTCATTACATGCATACATGTGCGTGCACACACACACACACACACACACACAAACACACACATTCAAAGTCCATTCCTATGCTTCCAACTCTTAAATATTAAAATGTGTAATTATATACTGCTACACACCAGGCATGTGCCGAAATAAAAATTTCATATAACCAAAAATAGATTAAGTTCTGTTGCAATTAACGATAAAAAAATACAATTGATTCATTTCATGCCTTCTCTGATAAGGACAGATGCGCCACATGCTCCAAAATAAGGACTCTTATAAGACAGCTGTCCTCATGCGCAATTGTGAGCGAGACACGCTGCGCCTCCTTGCGACTGGAACGCTGACGGCATTTATGTCAGCAGTGTTGAATATTGCGGCATATTGTCTTCTTAACCATCGGCACATGCCTACTACACACACACTGTACAGTTCATTAATGTCTGTGTTGTTGACACTATGCTAATCTGTGATTTGAGCTGTACACTGTTGACTAGTTAAACTTATTAATAAATAAATTAAAGTTGTGTTTGGCTCCTGTCTTGTTATTAACTGTACAGTGTGTGTATATATAGCGTGTATATATACCAGTCACTTTATTTGGAACACCATGCTAATACTGTGTAGGACACCCTAGTTCTTTATGGCATGAATTCCACAAGGTGTTGGAAACATTCCTTTGAGATTCTGGTCCATGTTGGCATGATTGAGTCATGTAATTACTGCAGATCTGTCAGTTTTGCATTCATGCTGCGACTCTCGTGTTCTACCACATCCCAAAGGTGCTCTACTGGATTCGGATTTAGTGATAAAGGAAGCCATTGAAGTACACGGAACTCATTGTCATGTTCGTGGAACCACTTTGAGATGACTTTGTGACATTATCTTGCTGGAAGTAGCCATTAGAAGATGGGTAAATTGTGGCCATAAAGGCATGCACATGGTCAGCAACAATACATCTAGGCTGTGGCATTCAAACCATGCTCAATTCGTATTAAGGGGCCCAGTGTGGGGCAAGAAAACATTCCCCACACCATTATACCACCTCCACCAGCCTGAACTATTGATACATGCCAGGTTGGGTCCATTGATTCATGTTGTTGACACCAAGTTCTGACCCAGGCGACTATTTTTCCTATCTTCAACAGCCCAGTTTCAGTGAGCCTGTGGTCACTCAGGCCTCAGATTCCTGTTCTTGGCTGACATTAGTGGAACCCGATGTGGTCTTTTGCTGTTGTAGCCCATCCACCTCAAGGTTTGATGTGTTGCACGTTCTAAGATGCTTTTCTGTTCACCGTGTTTGTAAAGAGTGGTTAATTTGAGTTACTGTAGCCGTCCTGTTGGTTCGAGCCAGTCTAAAGACTAAAGTTTAGAGACTTGTGTGTGAAAATGTGTTGTGTGTGAACATTAACTGAAACTCTTGACCTGTATCTGCATGATTTTATGCATTACGCTGCTGCCACATGATTGGTTAATTGTATGAATGAGCATGTGTACAGGTGTTCCTAATAAAGTGTACGATGAGTGTATATATGACATTGAAATGACTTTGCTAGCTATTATGTGTCAACCCTGTATTCACAGGTCCCTAAACTCACTCATTTTAATTTTATAGGAAATAGTAGCCCTAGGTGCTACAGGGTCCTATATTTCAACTCTATGTTGTTTCTATCCTATTCTCTCATCATGAAGAAAATACGCCCATATTTACCAAGATACTAGTTTTTTTGTGATATTTTATACGGTACATCTGGAACAGTGTTTATGGACATGCTGCTTGCAAAAGGTTTGTTATTAAAACACATTTGAGTTTAATTACTTGGAGGAGTTGGAAGTTGTTTTTTGGTGTCTGTTCTAAAAGTCTATCCTGGGGCGTGACCTTTGCTGATCCTATGACCCCAACCATGACCTTCGGAACCCTTTCACAAGTTCTCTTAATGAATCATGAGGGAATATAAGGACCAGGGGAACCGGCTCCATCCTTGCCTATCCCTGCTGCTTTTAAACAACATTTTAATCGTAATACACACCAAATGGTTAAAGATCTTTCTATTTATTCCTGAATGAACTGATGCACAAATAGTTCAAAACCTCAAAGCATGTAGTATATAGTGACCTAGTTTATTGTATACTTAGATTAAATTATGCTAGCTACCAATTTTTCAGCCTAGTTCATGCTACTAGCTAGCTAGCTAGACTAATGTTACCATTAATGTTCTTAAGGTGTTGCTTCATGATTAAATACGAAATTTTGTTAGTACAGGAAGTAAAATCAAAAATACAAATATACATTTCTCCATATGATAGGTTAGCTAAAATTGACCCAAATTCATGGGTAAGTTTAGATTCTTGGACATCTTTTTGTCCTTGTGCTTGGAAGAAGAACTGTAACAACACAATAGCATTCAGTAGCTACATCATCCTAGTGTATATTTGTGAATTACCCTGTTACTAAAAACTGAGTAACTAATGTTACCATGTAACCACTGTGTAGCTACTGATGTAGCCGGAATAAAAGGAAAGAACTAATAAAGATAACTAGCTAGGTTAGTTCAGGTTTCTTGACTAAAATAGGCTACAGTTATGGGATCTGCATTGTGTTTGTGGACAGGTAACATGATGCTACGTCTCAGACTTTTTATGTCAATGGAAGGATGACCACAAGGTTCAAGGTGAGAAATGACATGATACTGAGAAATGACAGGCATAATGTTTTTCTTATTTTAGCCTTGAATGCCTGTTACCTGTTACTGCAGTGACAACTGCAGTAGGAAAGTTTTATTAAGGGAAAAATAAATTCTACACAGTTAAAAAAAAGTGTAAGCTTTAAAAACTCATTGAGTACTTTTGTAAATAATACAGATAATATAATTATGGCCATTTTAAGTGTGCATTGAAGTGTTCAAAGTAAGAATATTTAGCATATTGAATTACCAGCAACTAGCATGTTCTTAGTTCAATATATCAAAATATTAAGCACCAATATTATTAATATTTATCATAAAAATGGAATCATATGATGTCAGAAACCTTGAGCAGTGTGTGTACCCTCCAACGATCATATGGAAACTACGTCCCTGCTATATACATATAGTATATATACAGCTAGATAGACCAAATGTCCTTACTGGTGTATGTATGTGTAGATAAATACATAGTTGATGCAGACACATCCACATGCGTACATATGACAGATGCCAGTAGATGGAGCACCAGAAGAAATAGGAAAAGAAGAAAAAAAGACACACACACACACACACACACACACAACTCCGCCCGGTTACTATGGTTACAGCACAATGGAAGACGGGACATAAGAGAAATGTAGGAGAAGGGAGAAACTGAGAGAAAGAAGGATAGACAGAGACCGATAAAAAATATAAGGAGTGTGCTAATGTGTTGGATAAATTTTGCTATATTTTTTATGATATTATGAAAGTATTAAATTATTCCACATTTTTGTCCTAGATGTTGTTTGAGTGTAAATAACTGTTCACACTGAATGGTGGACTGTATTTGGCAAACAAATGAAGTGTGGTACAGTGCACAATTTTTGTACTATCCCATCATGCACTGTGGAATGGGGGAGTGGGGCTTTTATCATTTAATGCTCAGAGCTGTCAGGGCTATATTTCTATGGCCAAGTCCCCAAATCGCTAAACCTTATACATCACTACCTTAGAGTAGTTGGACGTTCACAATCCTGTGCTCCCAGGACACCATGTTCCTAGTGTCCTATCTGGCCAGTTTTTACAGAAGCCTATGCTTAACATTTATGGAAGAAGTCTTGGTGATAGGCACTTTGTAATGGTAACATTCACTAAGATTTCCACCATGGAAGAGTCTTCATTACAGAGGACTTTGCACTTTTTTGTTTCTCAGTAACATGGCAACTATTTTTTTTGGCCATATTAACTTCACAGACTTTCAGTACCTGCTTTGTCCTGGTCAGGATCGCAGTGGATCTGGAGCCAATCCTGGTAACACTGAGTGCAAGAATTCACCCCAGATGTGACACCAGTCTGTGACCAGGCACCATTCACATTTTAGCTGTATGTTTTTGGACAGTGGGAGGAAACTGGAGAACCTGGAGGAAACCCACAGAAGGAGACTATGCGAAACTCCACACAGAGGGTAACCCGAGCTCAGGATTGAACTCTGGAGCTGTGAGGTGGCAACACTACCCACTACCCCACTATGCCTCCCCTGTCTTAATGTTGTATTTGATTACCTTTGGAAGTGGGTGGTCAGAAATTCGAACTGCATTCTACTTCTGTGCATTCTAGCTACAAAGTGGAGAAAAAACATGGATGCCTCCATATTCATCTTTTGTTAGCAACAATATAGCCAGCTAACTGTGATCAGTTACTTCTAGAAACAATGAACAATACAGTCATTGTTATAGATTTAACAATTTATTATGTCTGGATGTTGCTTATAGGGGGCATGGTGGCTTAGTGGTTAGCACTGTTGCCTTGCACCTCAGGGTTTGGGGTTTGAATCCTGTCTCTGCCCTGTGTGCCAAGTTTACATGTTCTCCCTGTGCTTCAGGGGTTTCCTTCAGGTACTCTGGATTCCTCCCCCAGTCCAAAGACATATTTTGTATGCTGATTGGCCTTTCCAAATTGTCCATAGTGTGTGTATGCAGTTGTGACCAGTGGTGGGCTGGTACCCCTTCCAGGCTCCCCATGACTTGTTTTTTTTTTCCTACTTGGAGAACAGTAATACCAAGCTATGAGCTTTACTCAAATGCAGCAACTTCAAAAAGAAACAAACAAAAAGAGGGTGGTGAGGGACAACTGTTCATAGCTGCTTTAACATAAATGATAACAAGAACTAACTTTGTCTTACAGATGTTGCATAACACTGTGTTGATATTCGTGGATCGCCAGCAGTCGGTCTATGGTTACTAGCTAATGTAATGCCCCATAGTGCTCATATAGGTAGCTAGATTATGTGGTAAGCAGGTTCATAAACATAAACAAATCAACATGAACATGCAGAGATGACACTGAAGGGTATCTTGAACAGGTTCCTCTTCAGTTAAAACGTTTATTGATCCCTGGACATTTGGCAGTTTGCATATATTTCTTAGTTAAAGGATGTCTTTAAAAAATATTGCTTGACAAATCACACACACACACACACACACACACACACACACACACACACACACACACACACACACACACACACACACACACAGTCTTCGTTCGTCATCCACCTTAAGAATATGCAAATATGCAAATCATATGCAAATCATCGTGCCGTCACACATTCTTCCTCCTTCCCTGCGTGCGTGTCTCGCGTTCCCTCAGCCGTGGAATTTTTTAGCTCGTGCCCGCTGCACGAAAAAAAATAAGAAGACGAAGAAGAAGAAACACGAAGAGAGGGAGAGGGAGGTGGAGAAAAGAGGGAAGAAAAGGGGGTGGGGAGGAGGAAGGCGCACGCACGCGCGCATCAGAGTGTGTGTATGAGTGCTCGTGTGTGTGCTCGTGTGTGTATATGTGTGTATGTACAGTCAGTACGGGTTTCCTGCTGGAGAAGCGAAAAGGAAAGAGAAAAGAAAAGGGGGGGAAAAACAGAAAGATATGCATGATTTCGCAAAGCGGTCATGATGGGGAGCTCGTGCGTGCACGCGCCGCATGCGTGTGTCCGCGCGTGCGTGCGGTAGGAGGAGAGAAAGACGCGGGGAAAGAAAAGAGAGAAGGAAGGAGGGATTCGGCATCGCAGCGCGAGCCTAGGTAAAGGAGAAGAGGAGAGAAAATGGATGGATACTCCTCCTCCTCCTCCTCTCCTTCTGCTCTTTGTGTGCGTGCGTGCGTGCGTGTGTATGTGCGCGCGCGCCTGGCTGCCAGTGTGTATGTCCTGTGTTTCCACTCTAGCTCGCAGAAGAATGTCTGCCTGTGTGTGTGTGTGCGTGCGTGCGTGTGTGTTCTATTCGCCATGCTTGTGCGACTCCTGCTAGCTTCTGCTCTGTGGAGAAAAGATGGCAAAAGGGGGCATGCGATTCGTGCTGCACGCGCGCGCACACACACGCGCATGTGCGCTGCATTATTGTGTGAGATCCAGAGGTGGCCTGCGTACAGCGGCAGCGCGCGACCAGTTAAGCTTCACTGCAGAGCTGCAGAATGCATACAAAAGAACACACGCGCGCGCGTGTCACAGACAGACCTCCGTCTATGTGTGTGTGTGTCTGCATATAGACTGAGCTATGGTTTTATTCTTGTCTGTGTGTGTGTGTGTATGTGTGTGTGTGGACAGAGCTATGTTTCTTATGCTTGTCTGTGTGTGTGTGTGTGTGTGTGTGTGTGTGTGTGTGTGTGTGTGCGCGCGCGCGCGCTTGCATGTTACATACAGGCCTGACACCTTTGAGTGTGTGTGTGTGTGTGCGTGCATAGACTGATCTATATTATTTATACTTATCTGTTTGTTTATTTGTGTATATGTGTATGCATGTGTGTGTAGACCAAGCTATGTTTCTTATGCTTTTCTACATATCTGTGTGTAGTATAAGCTGTATTATATTTGTTTAAGTGTTTGTGTTATATACAGCCCTGTACCTGTGTGAATGTGTGTTTGTGTATACGTATATGAGCTGTTTACCATGTTTGTCCATGTGTCAGTGTGTGTGTGTGTGTGTGTGTGTGTTTGCATATGTTACACACAGATGTGTGCATGTGTTCGTGTAATTGTCAAAACCAGAAATGTGAAAATAAGCCAAGGAATCATATAAAAATGTGTTACACATGCTGCAGTGAGTAATATTTGACCTTAAACATATTGGGACATAACGTTTTATCTGGATGTATGTCCACTTCTGCAGCCAAGTCTTCCTGGCAGAAGTTTTGTGCTAAAATATCTTGGTACTTAACAGAATTCTTGATGTCATCAATCTTCACAAGAGGCCCCGAACCACCAGCCACAAAACAGCTCTAAAGCCTCACTGATCCACCACCATATTTTCAGTGGGTTTGGGGGCTTTCTTTCTAAAGAACGCTTTTTTTTTTCTAAATGTGGATAGTGTTCATGGCCTAAAAGGTTTTGGTGTCATCTGACCACAACACATGATTCCAACTGTAGCTCACATTTTGTGAGTTGCTCTCATGGCCTCTTTTGTGTAAAGCTTGTTACAGAGGTGGCGTTATTTGCATTGAATAGTTAAATATTCTTTAGAGATGTCAATCATCTTGCCATTCTTACTGTTATTTTACTCAAGAGTTCTTGTGAATAATAGAGGAGCAATTAAGGTGAAATTTTGTTTCATTGTCCATATTGAATAAACACTTGACAGTTGCCAATAATTTTGGTCTTGACTGCATGTGTGTCTGTGTGCAGGATTAAATGTAAGTGCATATGCATGTATATAAATGTGAGTTTTCAGATGAACATATTTGAGATCCTTAAACACGCCTTTTACACTGCTGGTTTGTGTTTGTGTGTGTGTGTGTGTGTGTGTGTGTGTGTGTGTGTGTGTGTGTCTGTGTGTGTGTGTGTGTGCTATCAGTGCTGGGGTGTTGAGAGTGTATTTAATTATCAAGCGGGCTGTGTTCTATATATAGTCTCATACTCTATAAATAAAGTGTGTGTGTGCTTATGAATGAAACTCAAGGCCTGAATATATTTCTCTCTCTCTTTTTCTATCTTCTTTCCTTCACTGAATGTGTGGTATCAAACACAGGTCTTGTCTTATTACTGTTTTCAAAACCGACTCTACCGACTCTATTACCTATGACATAGAAGTGTGAATTGCACTTTCGTGCAAACCTCAAACAGTTCCTATTCTGAGGTGGGACGCAGGAAATTGTGCTAGATTGCTTAGCTAAAATACACTTTTGAAATAAGTAGTGAAAAAATAACTACATTTGTACAACAGTGCTGTTGAATGCTTAATTCTGATTGCTCAGAAGGTGTTGATTAATTTCCTATAACAGCAGCTCAGAGAGTAGTTCCTGTCACAAGGCATATAGTAACAACTTACACAGTCAGTTGTATGTTGAACACTCCAAATAACCAGATTTAAACAGGGAAGGTATTCAAGATGGAGTTGCTTTTTATTTTTGTCTTATTGCCTATAAGAGAGGGAAGAATAGAGGCCAGTGCACTATAGAACCATTGTTTATAGCTGCTATAATGTAAGTCATAACAGGAACTAACTTTTTTCATGGATGTTCCATGACATTGAATTTAACCATAAATGGATAAATTGTCATTCTTTAATAAATAAAAATATGTGAGTTGTTGTAGTATAAAAGGAATAAAACAGTTTAAGACATATATGGTACACAAGGTGGTTGTTCTTTCAGCTGCTCCCGTTAGGGGTCACCACAGCAGATCACCTTCCATTATCTGTGAATTGATCTTAGACTTAGACTTAGACAGACTTTATTGCCATTCAAATATACAGTAGATGTATACAGATATACAGATCTTTCACAAGTTTTACAGCAGATTCCCTTCCTGATGCAACCGTCCCCATTTATCCAGGCTTGGGACCAGCACTGAGAGTGCACTAGCTTGTGCACCCCCACTGGCTGGGGTTGGCATTTGGTATGGGGCTCAAACCCAGGCACTGGACATCAAGATTCCCATGCTCTACCAAATGAGCTACTCAGGTACCATATATGGTACATGAGGTGGCATCCTCTAAATGTTTCCCAAAGGAACAACAAAACAAAAAACAGGAAGCCAGCCAGAGTTGTGTAATATATACACTATATTACCAAAAGTATTCGGTCACCTGCCTTGACTCACATATGAACTTAAGTGCCATCCCATTCCT
>CM074945.1:10606239-10622268 GCA_037577455.1 Pangasius macronema | reverse complement strand
AAAAAAATGCTGACAGAATAGTTTTTCTAATTTCTCTCAAAGTTCACTCACCTAAAAATCATGTTATTTATTAATTTATTATGATTATGATTGTTGTTGTTGTTTTTGCCATTTTGTAGCTAACACACTGATTGTAGATTTTGAACGTATTTTGAATTTGACCTGGAAATGAGCTGAGATGATATTGTCCTGTGTAAATTCAGCTCTGTGCCACAGACAAAAAACGTAAGTGACAACAGAAACTAACTAACTGCAACATGTAACTGTAAAAGGTTAAAAGGCACAAAGTTTTGTTCATGAATAAATTAAAAATTGCAACCGATGGCAAATTGCTGTGGTGTAAGAGGAATAAAACACTTCAGGACATGCTGTCATAGGAAAATAATCCAGGCATGAGGCTGGATCACACCACCTTGTTGTTGATTATTGTCCAATAACAGCATGCCTCCAAGTGTTTTATTCCTTACTCATACAGGATGCATTAATATACATACTGACAATTTTTCCAGACTCAAATGACTATTTTCAGCTGAGGTTATTTTTAAGAACTTATCATAAATGAAATAAATGAAACAGTAATTAGTAGAATATTTCAGAGTTTTAGCAGTGGGTGCCAAAATTTCCTTCACTTTGCCTCTTCACTTTTTTTTAAACAGTTTAGGAAAAAGTGGACATATTTTACACAATATTAAAATAGCTGAAGGATGAAAATGAAGCAGTGTGACATAATTCTGAGGAACGGAACAGACAGGTGTATGGATTACTGTATTACAAGTAAACAGTGTACAAAGTACTGCATTCCACCCACTACAGAAAGCTCCCAGTGTTGCCATGACGACGCTCCTCCTACTATTCCACCTGCAGATTTCCACCTTCATTTTCCCCAACCACGCCCTATTTTACCTGGCTCCGCCCATCCCGTACTCGAGTGCGTGCGCTCACCATGGCTACGTCTACAACCGCGAAGTAGTGCCACTCAGGATTACGAGACAGCGACAGGTGGCGTGTTACTTTAACACTCTGTTTAGTTTAGCGCCGAAGTATTTGGACGCGGTTTTGGACGCGGCCCAAGTGAGACCGGCGGGGCCTGAACGGCAAAGAGAGACGAGCAGGATATTACTCACGTAAACAAGTCGGCGTGTCAGACGGGACGCTTCGAGCCGTAAAGGTAAGTCCTTTTCTTTTTTTTTCTCCCTTCTGGGAAGTTAGGAAAAGTGTCTAAACGTTTATTGTGCTGAATTTACTTTCGAAGGTGGAAAAAAAACAAACAAATTTGGCTATTTTGTTGCTTTTAATGGTTTACAATTGTGAGTCAACAGGCTACACACCGATAAACACTCAACAGGTGAGAGATATAAGCCTAAATGTCTCTTTTTGTGTCTTTTATACGTCATTAATTATGAATAATATAACCTTTAGTGGAGCCTAATTGCATATATTAAAATATCTGCCTATAGTAAACCTCAAAACCTCTTTACAATACAATATATATGCTATAAACGTTATAATTATAGAAATAATAGTTAATCTATGACAATAACAGATCTTTAGGTGACTTTGTGAGTCTTTAAGTATTTGTGCTAAACAAACAAATAGCAACTGGTAACATTTGATTCATTTAAACGAGTCATGTCAACGAATCGGTTCACCTAAATGAGTCGTATATTTATAATAGGCATGCCGATTCATTTAAGCGATTTGGTTCTTGAAGATAAAAGTGACTGTGAAATCTAAATGGGGTTTCAGAGCTTTTTGTTCCTATCTCTTAGTATGATAATATAATGATAATATAAAGTTATTCTTTCTCATCTTAATGTTGTAGTGCTCAAAATAACTCCATCACAGCACCCTGTCGTTGATTATTTTCCCCGAACAGCACACTTTCAAGTGTTTTATTCCTTACATAATGAACTAAACTTTGCAGGTGTTAGTGTGGCATTGAACAAAAACAAACTCCGTCCCTCTGTTAATTCAGGTCCACTCGAACGTAAGTTACATTTCCATTGATTTGTTTGCCACGCAAAGCGACTCGGGCACAGAGCTGAGATGTTCAAGGTTAAAGATCTTGCACAAATCCAGAAAAAGCTTCGCTAACGCTGAGCCTTAATTCGAGCACCCACTGCACATGCTAGCGTTATAGAAAAAGCTCAGAGATCGAAAATATCCACAAATGTAAAATGATTCATATGAATCGTTTGCGTATGAATGATATGATTCCAAAATTCAGCGTACATGCTCACTACATAGGGTGTAACATAGTGGCTCTGCGGGCCCTATGTAGCGCACTGTACACTTTATAGAACGCTATTAGAGATTCGTCTGCAGAAAACAATAATATCACCAGTTTTACTGCACATATTTAGATTTTTTAGGAAATTGGACTAAACATAAACAATAGTGTAACTGACTTTTTTCACAACCCTTTTCCTACAAGCGATGTAGTGTCATTCATTTTGCCAAAAAAAGTTAAGACTGACATGTTTTAATAGACGTGTTAGGTGATTAAAAGTAATATATACATATATATGTGTGTGTGTGTGTGTGTGTGTGTGTGTGTGTATAATAAACTGAAATGAGCAGCTTTACCTCAAAGCACTGATGTCGAGTCTATTTCCATAAATTTTAAAATCTCTTTCCTGAAATAATTACTATGGCAATAATCACTATGGCCACAGTAAATAAACACAACTTTAAGAAAAATTATTATTAGGTTTAAATAATGTACAAGTACATACAAATCCCTTTGTTATAGAATTTGCCAGTAATTACATCTTTTAATTCATTAAAGAATGAACCATCCTACTTTTTCTTTTATCCGTTTATAGTTACAGTTAATGTTGTGGAACGACCGGGAAACAAGTTACTTCCTGTTATCACTTGCAGTCATAGCACCACCTTGAAATGAGTAGGACTCTTACAGTGAATGAATCAACACCTTCTGACCAATCAGAGTGGAGAATTCAGGTGCTCAGACAGCTGATAATGAAATATTATTTTTGTTGTATTTGTAACTCCAGAACTCAAGCAGCGTCACCAGTTCCACCGCTCGCATTATTGTCCTCGCAGGTGTGTCAGTATCACTGCCGTAGTGAGACTATTACATCATCCTGTTTTGCTTTGCAAACCTTCCCCTCCAACACGTCTACAGCAAACAACCTTCACACACATCCAAAAAAAACAGCTACGGTCTCTCTCCCTCTCTCTCTCTCTCTCTCTCACACACACACACACACACACACACACACACACACACACACACACACACACACACACACACACACACACACTCCATTAACCGTGACGTGAACTCATTAGCTTTGATTCTTGTATTTAATCTGTCAGTGTGCCAGGAAGTCTGGTTGGGCTGTGTGTTTTTTTTTTCCCTGTAACCAACACTGGATTAAAAACAGAACCCGAAGGTGTACGAAGGTGTGGTTTTTTTTTTTTTGTTTTTTTTTTCCCGCTTTCAGATTTTCCCGCCAGGTGAAAGAACTATGTTTAGAAGCTCTCTAACTTTGGCTGAAATTTGCAGCAAAGATAAAATGTTACGCATTACCTTGTTACGCAAGTTTCATAATATTAATAAATAAGAATAAATATCCTTTTTCTTATGAAGAGCCTTTGAAAATTTGAAACATGTGTGTTGAAATGTTATTTATGTGCTTGCTTTATTTATTTATTGCTTGCTTTTATTTATTATTTATTTATTATTTTTTTGCATTCACTGTTTTTTTTCCTTTCTGGTTTCTTGCTTGCTCACCCTCCATTTTGTTCCTTTCTTTCTTTTTTTTTTTGCTTTAAAATTAATCACATGAGAAACAGTCTTGTTTTTTTTTTTTGATGTGTGTGTGTGTGTGCGTGTGCTTGTGTAGAGTGATGCAGGTGGATCGTCGATGGACGGAGGTTTTTAATGAAGATGTGCGTGAGACCATGCACAGACAGGAGACATCGAATCCAATGAAGAGCTCATGCCTCTCCGTCAGTCCTGCCGCACCACGATCACAACCGCTGACAATCAGGAACAGTTACAGGTACTATGGTTTGTGGTAATAGTTAACACGTTTGCGCTGATTGATCCCAGTAGGGATCATTATACACACCTTCCCGACCAATCAGAACTGATCATTCAGCGGCGATGTGTTACAAGTACTGTTAATAATAAAATTTTTTATTTATTTATTTTTTTACAGCTCCAAAGGAGGGATTAGACCTTCATCGATGCCGTCCATACCCAATCCATTCCCTGAACTTTGTAGTCCCTCGCACTCTCCAGTACGGGTCGGCTCGCTGGCGGGAAGTGCCACGCCCACTGACGAAGACACACATGTAAGTTTTGAACACTCTCTGCTTTTTAATAACGCAAGCTAATCTAATTAGCCAGTTTATTCTCATAGCTCTGTAGTAACAGGATTACCATTATATTTGTTTGGACAACTGGACTGATTTGGAGGTTTAGTACCTTGGATTTAAAAAGAAGCAGACTGCCCTTTTGTTTTTAAACAGCGGCAATTATCCAGACTGCAGTCCACCAATAACTTGCGAGTCATTAAGGTGATTTATTAAATCAGAGTTGACTTTGGACTCCATTTTGAGTTAATGATTAAATATTATTACATTAATGGAAAGAGTAGAGGAGGGGTACAGCAGCCAGTGGTATATCTAAAAAGTGGTAGGTTTAGCCAATTAATAATGAATGTACGTCATGTCTTTAGTATCAGTTGACATTTATGTAAGCGTCTCACTCATTGACCTTTTACTGTTGACCCTGTGCTCAAAAGAATAAACGTAATCCTTAAAGAAAACAATTGTTCCTGCGGGACAGTTAATCACTGGTTGGTGTTTCATGGCAATACTTCCTGGCAGCCTTCGGGCAACTCGATCAGTTTTGACGAAACACACAACACACGGTATTCTGTTTGTTTGCATTTTGCGTGTACTCACCTAGAAAAGTCTTAATTGTGAATAACACAAGGACTTGTGTGCTTGATGCTCCACATAAGACTAATAATTTAAAAAAAATGTGTAGCCATTGATATTCTGAAGTTTTCCATAGCACAATGTTTATTTAACATTTATTGAACAATTTTTGTAACAGTCAAACAGTCTTCAGGACTGAGGACATTCCGTTTCTCAGTAAAGTCATTTTTGCCGTTTATATAGATTCTGAGTCACTAAGTAAGAGAACGTCAACTTTGCAGCATTGTAGCATGCTCAGTAAACATGATAAACAGTAAACATAATAGTAATGCTCTATGTAAATCTGAAGCGTAGTGATTTTAAACACACGCATGACCTGTAGCTATGTATGTAACTAGTAACGTAGCCTAGCTAACATTTTGTTTTTAGTATACACACACTAGAAGCATAAACACATAAACAAACCTGTTGCTTGTTTTTTAAATGTTGTCAGTATGCCTAAAAGATTTTAATGCATGTATTTCCTATGAAACCAATGCCAATTTAAAAAAAGATACTGGTTTTCTCGTGAATAGGGTCTTTTTTTTGGGAGACGGGAACATTCCATACTTCTTCCACGATAATAAAAGAAGCCGTTTCGGCAGATAATCAAAGTGTTTTGACTTGTTGTGGTTAGAGATGAAAACATCAAAGTACCTGTGTAAAACCCATTAAAAACCCATCAGACTAAATAGTAGCACACGACGGCGTGCTGAAGTTGAGAAACTGACGTGTGTGTGTCTATGAGTAGTTGGCATGCAAATGTGTTTTGTCTGATTGTCCCCGTGCGTCCCCTGTGAACCCGCTGACTGAGTGTGTTTGACTGTTCAGTGGTACTGGTTCATCAGGTTTGTGGTCTCTCTTTCTCTTTCTCTTGTCTTTTTTCTCTCCTGTTTTTTTCCCCATCAATAATCAACACAGCATACTTCACTTTTCTAACCATATATAATACTGTGTAGACCAATCCGACCAGTTTTTTTTTTTTTTTTTTAATTTTTTGTTCTTCTTCATTAGTGCGTCTGTGAGTAAATGCCTTTTTCCAAAACATCACGTTACAGACATGTTTCCGAGCCTTTAGCGCAACCCCGAAGCTGATTCTTTTCCTAGAACGACACGCCCTGAAGTGTTTTATTATACTCAGAGCTGCTGTAATTGAAAATTAACCAGCTCAGAATTGAGAATGCAACAGTGCTGTAGTCTAAGTCTATATTACACTAAAAGACACAATCCATTCTGTGAATAGTTCAATAACCACACACACAGTTATACAGTTTCTTTTCTTGCTGGTATTTTAATAACCCCTGCACGGAAAGACTTAAGGCAGCAAATCGTCCTCTGTCTCTCCTTAATTCTTTTGTGCCATTGTCACTCATGCGTCTTCTTGCACAACTGCTTACCAGGAAGTAAGGTGTTTTTTTTTTTTCCCCCCTATCATTCGTCATTTTAGTGGCAGAGTCAAATTGACAGAGTTCAGAGTTATGACTGATGTCAAGTGATTTTAAAGAATGTGTTTACTGTGTGTGTGTGTGTGTGTGTGTGTGTGTGTAGGTGGTAAGGGTTTTCGGAGAGGACACACACAGTCGCTCTGTGGTCGTGTCGTCAGTGGCAACGGCGCGAGAGGTGTGTCATATTTTGGTCGAGTCGACTCACTGTACGGACGAAGAGAACTGGGCTCTCCTCGAGCAGCACCCTTCACTAGGGCTTGGTAAGAAATGACAGCGTAGGGCACCTACTCCACATACACACGTACACGAGTGATGAACGCTATAGTTACAGCATAGATGTGCTTCATGATCTGAAATAGTTTCCTCATTCAGGATGTGATCCTAAACGGTGACGATTACACACGTCTTGTTTGTGGTTGTCATTTAAAGAGCGCTGCCTTGAGGACCATGAAGTGGTGTCTAAGGTGCAGTCGTCCTGGCCACAAGATGGCGACACCAAGCTGCTCTTCCGTAAAAACTACGCCAAGTACGAGTTCTTCAAAAAGCCAGCGGTACGAACCAGCGCTTCTCTGACCTAGTTCTTGTAATCATTACTAAAGGTGCAATTTATAATCATGCAACAATCATAGTATTTTAAATCACACCATAATGCAGAAATGAGCTTCTTAGTCGATTCTTAAAGCATCCGTAGTTTCACTGAATGCGCTTGCGGGGAAAGGAAGGCGAGGTCCCCCATTTGAAAACAGTCAATGACTTTTGAAATGACATTCCTCGCATTATGACACTTCCTCTCAACATTATTATTTTGTTATTTATTTATTTATTTGTAACTTTTATTTTATTTTTAGCAATATTTCCCAGAGAACATGATTTCTGACTGCACCGACGTCAAGACAGGAATGACGCCATCGCAGCTTGTCCAGGTATGTGTGAAGTACACGTCTTAAATCTCACAAATAAGCCCTGTTCCATTTCTAAAAAGCGCTCCCTTGGTCCTTTTTGATCCTCCCTCCCCCCTCACCCTCCCTTGGTTGTTTGTAGAGCATGCTGAAGTGCGGATCATGTCCAGAGATTCAGGGCTACCTGCATGTACGTGAAGCAGGAAAGAAGTCGTGGAAGAAACTATACTTCATTTTGCGACGATCTGGACTTTACTGCTCCACCAAGGGCTCGTCTAAGGTCTGAACTATGTATAAAACACACACGGACACAGCATGTATGTAATGTTATTTTGTTTACAATTGATAGGTAGTCTGTCAGTTTATGGCAAATTGGTGTGTCAAGTTGGTGAGTAATGCTTGTGTGTGTGTGTGTGTGTGTGTGTGTGTGTGTGTGTGTGTGTGTGTGTGTGTGTGTGTGGGTGGGTGTAGGAGCCTCGACACCTTCAGTGTGTAGCTGATCTCGAGGACGTCAGCGTGTATACAGTCGGCAACAGTCGGAAACTCTACAGCTCACCCAAAGGACACACTTTCTGCATGAAGGTAACAACCTGGTTGAATTCTCAAGTCTGATTGGTCAGAAGCTGTTGATTTAATCTCCCAGAATAGCAGCTCTGACCGTAGATCTGACTGCAAGTTCCCGGGTTTATAGTAATGCGTTTGTTCTAATACTGTTACTTTTAAAATATTTTTTATTTCTCTGCATGTTTTGTGCATAATGTGTTTTTTTAACTGTCTCACTGACTTCATGTGTGCTGTTGTTGTGTGTTTCAGACTAGCAGAGGCAGATTTCACTCTCAGGAGCTTAAACTGTTGTGTGCAGACAGTGAACAGAGTAAAACCTGCTGGGTTACGGCCTTCAGATTATTTAAGGTGCACACACACACACACACACACACACACACACACACACAAAACCCCTATACATTACTTGACATCGAGCACAATATATATATATATATATATATATATATATATATATATATATATATAATAGAAGCTCCCCTGCTTATACTTAAATGAATATATCATAAATAAATGAATAAATATAAATTTGAATTTCAGCATCCCCTACTGGTAAAGTCTGGTTTGTTTTTTTCTTGTTAGTGTTGCTGTCTTGCTTTCTAAGCCGAAAACTGCAAAAAGGCCTAAAAAAAAAAAAAAAAAAATATATATACACACACACACATACATGTTATATATATACATACAATGTTAAAGAGACTTTTATTACTACAAATAAAGGCTAATAAAGCTAATAGGCTAATAAAGCACAAATCATAGCCTGTAGAATCTTCTAGAAGGCAAGAAGTGCATCATGTAGTACATAAGTGCACTATATATATGAACCTGTGTGTGTGTGTGTGTGTGTGTGTGTGTGTGTGTGTTACAGTATGGAAAGCAGCTTCAGTGTAATTACCTGTTGGCACAGGCGAACCCTAACCTACAGATCCCCCCACGAAATAACACCAAGGTACGTGTTCACACACACGCACACAATGTTCCCATGCAAACTAACTGATGTTCTCTATGGCCCCAGTTATGCCATTGTTCCACATTTCATGGATCACGTCGTCTCAGCCACTCATCTGATTTTAATCGCTCCTGTTGCTTCTGTCGTTCTCAGCGAGCAGATGGAGAGGAGTCGATGGTAGCCATGGATTTCTCAGGGAAGAGCGGAGGCCGAGTGATCCTCAACCCGCGAGAGGCCGAGAGCGCTGAGCAGGAGGAGGGATATAACTGGAGGGTGTGTGTGTGTGTGTGTGTGTGTGTGTGTGTGATATGGTTTAGCTATATACGAACATGTTATACCAGTACATTTTCAGGTATTGGAGATGAAACAGTACGATATATCCATGGTTTTATACACTGGAAGTCTGGTAAATGCTGTAGTACACTGTTTAGTTAAGAAAAGTGCTAGAATATTCTGCCAAAAAATGTACATATTCACAAATGCACATGATCCTCTTTCCTACTACTGTAGTCAGCCTAGACACAATTGGCATCCAAAGTTTGATTTGTCTCACTTCTTAGCCCCAAACTCATTCAAGCAGTGTGCCGCCCCTGAGACCTTTTGATGCTGTTATTATTTATAGCCTAATGTTTACAGTGTAACTCTTACATGGCTCCTTATTATTATACTGTCACACTCCTAGCATACTGTATGTAAACACACAGTTTAAAATGTGTGTGTATTTCAGAAGAGAGAAGCCCTGCGCTACAGCCTACCAAACAGCAGCCACGGGTCGCGACCTCCAGGTGAGTTCAGTTTATGGGGTTGTGAGCTAATAGAGCTCGTAGCAAACAGTTTATTAGTGACTCATTGTTCGGATTTGGCCTTGAATTAATTTTGCTAAAAGGGATAGTCAATGAGCAGTAATGTTCAGAATGCCTTAATATGTTGCAGGAAAACATTCCCCACAATGTTAAACACAAAACACAACTTGCACACCATGCACAATGCATCCACTGACTCATGTAGCTTATTTATTATTTTTATTTTGGGTATTTCCCCAAAGTAAAATATTTTCTCCCCAATTTGGACTTGCCAAGTGATAGGCAAGGGATAGTGAAGGCTAACAGGTGCTTCCTCTGAGACCCGTGAAGCCAGAGGAAGCCAAAACACATCTTTTTGACCTGCTGCTAGCGCTGTGTCACAGAGCATCATAACACTCTGAGGAAAGAGCTACCCTCCCTCTTCCGCATACACAAGCTCATGATTGGCTAGTGTCAGTGTGATTGACAGGGAAGAGAGTATCTGTTGTCCCTCAAACCCAGAGAGCACAGCCAAGTTTGTTACGTTGACTCCCGGCCACGGATGGCTGGGATCATCGGGATCTCCCAACACGTTTTTGTTGGTTCACTTAATATGTATTATCGCACTTAGCTGGCTCACTGTACACTGTTACGTTGCATAACATTATGATAGCTACCATTTGCTTCATGAGACATGGGACAGGGCAGCACACTGTAACTTTGACTTACTTAGTGGTTAATGACTTTATGATTTGTTCAGCCCTGCTTAACAATAAGCACAATAAACTATATGCATCGGTTTATTGCTAAGAGAATGCCACAAAACCATAAAAAAACTTTTATATGAGTTTTCTTATGAGTCTTTCTTGGGTGAAGAACACATTAAAGTGTGTGTGTGTGTGTGTGTGTGTGTGTGTGTGTGTTTTTTAATTGTGTAGCCGTGCACCAGACTCAGCCCTGGTTCCATGGCGGCGTTTCCCGGTCTGAAGCCCAACAACTACTGGAGGAGCAGGGTCAGGCGGATGGGTAAGGCCCTTGACCTTTGACCCCTTCAGTTCACAACAGTGTTTTTTCAGATTTAATGCGATAATGCACACAACAGTACTGCAGTGCACAATATTATAATATGTGTGAGTATGCATTCCTCCGGGATCTAACTGTCTGTCTGACTCTCTGTGCAGGCTGTTTTTGATTCGGGACAGTCAGCTGCACGCTCAGTGTTTTGTCTTGTCACTATGTCATCAGCGGAAGATCAAACACTACCTCCTCATTCCCGTGAGTCCTGTGTGTGTGTGTCAGTGTGTGTGTGAGAAAAATGTTACAAAATGCTAATTTATAAGGAACCCTGAGGAAACTCAAGATTCCTCCTCAACAGACAGAATTAAACAGTGAACTAATCCTTTAATTCTAAACATGACACTAGATCGTTTTCAAATTCAAAACCAGATTTTTGTAGTCAACATTTATGTTTACCTTTATGTTGAATTTAGGTTTCTGATTTGTATATCTATGGAGTTTTTTTTTTCCCCTTTCCATTTTTCTCCCAATATGGTCATTTGCCATTTCACACCCACTAGCTTGCTCTCCCCTATCGCCTGACAGCTACCCATTATTTTAAGCTGCTGCTCATGCTACAGGACAGGGCTCACAGGGTAGCTGACCACTGACAGGAAAGCGCCATCTGCCCTCTTCCACATACATAGGCTCACAAATGCCCACGATTGGCTAGAGTCGCTCAGATTGACAGGAGAGAGAGTAATGCATGGCCAATTTTGCTCTCTTAGCATACTTAGCATCATCAGCACACAAACTCACGATCAAACTCACGGACACTTTTCTGCATCACTCAAGAGCCCATTCAATAAGCTTTTAAAGACCAGATTGCATTAAACTTAAAAGACACTGAAGCCTGTGGCCAGAAAAGTGTATAATAGATATACAAAAGAGACCAATGAACTCTGAAATGGAAATTCTATCCATTTAAGAGACATTTCATCCAGTTACCAAAACAGAATCATCTGGATTCAAAACTGACGATCTTCTGACTTTCAGCTGTGTGCCTGTGAATAGCTTTTAAAACCAGATGTTGTACTTTTTTTTTTCTTCAATCCAGTGATTATATCTAGCTTTAGAAAAAAGTTAGTTTTTTCTGTTGGAGACTGGTGCACATGTGTGTACATGGCAGTGCTGCAACCTTTATGATCCTGAAGCTTGTGGCCAGAAAAGTGGGGGGGAAAAAAAGATATTTAATAGAGACTAATGAAATCACACCACCCCTCTCACCCAGAAAGCATGACCGGTTTTCTCGACTATGGCATTGTCTCCTGTGATTCATTCACTCTGTCTGTCTGTTTCTTTCTTTGTCCAGTGCGAGGAGGGTGGCAGGCAGTACTACACGATGGACGACGGTGCCACTCTCTTCATCGACCTACTGCAGCTGGTGGAGTTTCACCAAATTAATCGGGGCATCCTCCCCGTGTGCCTCAAACACCCGTGCATACGCATAGCTCTCTGACCCTTGATTCTGCACTCCCTGCACACAAACAATATACATCAAAACCACTGTGTCTAAGTTATTCCAAACTAAAATAAGATTGAAATTGGATGAGTAATTCTGCAGAAATTAGTGCACATTATTTGTGCACATCATTTCCGCCCCAGCAGTTCACTTTTCAGTCACTTGGTGATGCTGCAGTTCACTGGATGCATTGGGGTTTTACATCTGATAGATGAAGAATTTTGCACAACCTTTTGACAAGAGAAGCCTCTTTTTTTTTTTTTCTTGCAGGTTAATATTTATGAATTATGTATTATGATTGCAGGTTCATATGTTTATGTTCATTTGTACACTTCTTGTTTTATGGCTGTAAACTGCAGGCGGGTATTTAAATCAGTCTTTATTATTTGTTATGTTGTTGAATAAATTCTTCTGTATACTTTGCCATTGTGTCTGTTTTATCTAAGTCATCCTGCTGAAATGATTGAGCAAGTTTGGCCTGGCTTTAAGGAAAATGTCCAAGCATAAACACAATTTAAAGCTGTGTAGTTGTGACATGTGACATTAGACTCCATTAAGTAAGAAATAAAACATTTGAAGGTATGCTATTATAGGAAAATAATGGAGTGGTGTGATGAAGCGGAGTTACTGTTACCACCCTGAGGTTGACTAGTTTCCTTTAACTGCATGTCCCGTGGTGTTTTATTTTAACAGTATGTCCCAAAATGTTAATGTTTTATCATATTTTTTATTCATTTATAGTTATAGCTAATGTTGAATGTCTGCAAAACTCATTGTTACTTACGTTATAGAAAATGTAAACAGTCGTTTCCTTACCAGTCTCTTTTTTTTCTTCCTCTCTAGAAGTTAATAAGATGAAAAAAAATGCAGTTTGTCATGCTACCAAGAAACTCTGTGCTGAAGATTTTCCCATAGCGGAAAAACTTACTGACTCTTACAATGCGCTGATGCTGGAGACTCCTTCCATAACAGTTATATAAACGTCAACATTTATACGCTTTTCCTTGTGAAATAACCACACATTTTTAAAATTAGACTTGGATTATGTTGTGCGTCCACCACACCCTATGTACAGTGGATATTAAAAAAGTCTACACACCACTGTTAAAATTGCAGGTCTTTTTGTGATGTAAAAAATAAAATAAATGAAACAAAGGTAAATCATGTCAGGACTTTAGGCACCTTTAATGTGATCTAGCAATCAACAAAATTTAAGTAAGAAACAAATAGTAAAATTGTAGGGAGTTCTAAAAAGGAATTAACCTGGTTGTATAGGTGTGCACACCCCTGTAGTAATACTTTGTTAAAGCACCCTTTGTTTGTAATACAGCACAGTCTTTTTTTGGGGAAGATTTACCGTGTCGGAAATTATTGTGCTGGAAGGTGAATTTTTTCTTCAGCTGTCTAGCTGCCTGCCAAAATAGATTGGTATTTGGATATGATTCTCTCTCTCTTGACTAGCACCCTAGTCCCAGCTGAAGAGAAGCAGCTTCATGGCATGATGCTGCCACCACCATGCTTCACCATAGTTATTGGCAATCTATGGGTGATAAGCTCTCTTGTTTTTGCACCAAGCATATAGTATTGTGCAAATGTCATGCAAAGATGCGTTTAAAAATAACGAAAGTGAATGTTTCTAAACAAGAAAAGTACTACATAGAGTAGTAAATAGTAATAAACTAAACAAAGTCAATGTCTGGAGTGACAAGGTGTGACTTTGTGCAATTTTATAAGGAAATTTCATAAAATAAACATCTATACAAACAAATTTGTATTTGAAAATAAAGGGTACCTAAGACTTTTGCACAGCACTCTATCTTTAAGAATTATCCCCAAAAAGTTCTGGTCTCATTTCATCCGATCAATTTGCCGCATGGTTTGTGAAAATCCCACCGTTTTTTACAGGGGGTGCGTTGGTATTTTTATATCCTCTGAAAGTCCTGACTATGGAAAAGACAATGTATTAGAAGTTACGCATTAACGTAAATAAAGATTTCATCCCTGTGAAGGGTTTTCCCAGGCCGCCACACATTAACATCACTTTTTATGTATAACCCACGCAGCCATGTTATGCTGGAGCCATAAGTGCTCTGACCTTTTGGCTTCAATAATTCTACTTATTTCCCTGGGATGTCATTTGTCAAGGGCAAAGTTGCCATGGAAACAGGTCTCTGTTTGAAGAGGTTAAGTGTACTTGTAGAGGAATCTCGGAAACCGATTTGCATAAGTGTCATGGATTTTTCAATGAGATGGAAATGTATTCTAATGTAATCGTGTAATAGGCTTGTGTACAATGCATTATAATAAATGTGTTATGATAATGGTTTAATACAGATAATAACAACATTTTATGCTGCTGCGCTGAATTAGGGGAAAAAATGTCAAGCAGTTGTGACTGGACAACAGCGACAATACAATATATTTAATATCCAGGGGCATCACAGCGGGATAATGGATTTATTTATTTATTTATTATAACAACAACAACAACAACAACAACAACAATAATAATAATAAATATATAATAAACTTTTCTATATTTTTCAGACAGAAGACCCCAAATGGACATTATACATATTCTCAGTTTCCAAGCCATTTTGGTTTCTCCATTTTCCGGCATATTTTCCTGTTTGTTTTCTCGGTTTCTGTTGTTCCACCATGCCAGAGTCATGTGATGTTGTTGATGTTGACTAGTAGGGGTAGATGGACAGTAGAAATTTGACTCAGCGGAATGTTTGGCAACAATAAAAATCTGTCTTCATAGTTAGAACGATGTATGTAGTCATGGGGTCATGATCCCTAGGTTGGGAACCCCAATAATAAAAAAATGCATTTGAACTTTGCAGGTTGTTTCTTACTTATTTTAATGCACCTGTACATTAAAAATATTCCTCATTTAAACGGTTAGTGATTAAAAATTATGTGAATAAAAATGCAAATGAGCAAAAACATTTATCTTTAATCTATTTAAATAGCAATAAAGAAATGATGGGTAAATTAATTATACTATGAACTATGAACATACTATGATCCTGATACTCATAAATAAAAACTAAAAACTAAAACAGACATAAAATCCGAAAACTAGTTTAAGATCCAGATAGAGGATCTTGCCATGGTTTGGTTAGTCAATGCTTAGCTAGCATATTCGACATACACATTCGTCATACATTTATTTATATGACAACTCTGTTAAATTCTTAAATCTGGTTTGTCAGAAGGTGTTGATAAATTTTTTTGTAACAGCAGCTCATTTTAATAATTTATTATTTAAACAACATTTTATAAACAACTTACAACTTGGGACTTATATGGTGGATCCTTAACATAAACTGTGCATATGGTGAAGTTTTCCGTGAGGAGACACTTATTTAACATTTTTAAGGCAATGGAATGTCTTCAGGACAGAGGAGTTTTTTTTTTTTTTTGTTTTTGCATTTTCTCTGTAACATGATAAGCTGCGTTGTTTTGTCTTATAAACATCAAGGGAGAGTAAAAAGAGAGGCTGGTGAGAGAACGCCTTTTTACAGCTGCTCTAACGCAAGTGATAGCAGGAATGAACTTGTTTAATGGACATTAAATGTAGCCATAAATGGATAAAACGTGCAGTTTGTCGTTCTTTACATTCTTTAATAGGTAAAGAATTGTTAGCGTGGGCAAATTGCTGTTCTGCAACTCTTCGCTTGTTGCTGTTCATGGAAAATGTAGAAACAGTAAGACTTGATCTCATTTGGTTATTTACTGTTAATAGCATAGCCCAAGAGTGAAGAAGTGCGTGCAGGCAGGTTAGAATGGGTGGAGAAAGATGTCGGGAGTTCTGTGTGATAGAAATATATCATCGAGAGTCAAGGGGAAGGTGTACAAGACAGTGGTGAGAGCAGCCATGCTGTATGGTTTAGAGACAGTGGCACTGAGG
>CM074945.1:10576605-10596587 GCA_037577455.1 Pangasius macronema | reverse complement strand
TTTATAGAAAGATCTCTCCACTTGGTGGCCATCTTGGCCATGCCCCCAGGCCAGTGACTCAAGGACTGAATGAGGAGACACCTATAAAACCTATGCTGATGTTCAAAATACAGATCTTGAAAGTAGGAAGAAGGAAGTTGTTAATAATTCCTATACCGTCACTCCAGAATTACTGGCACCCTTCATCAAGTTAAACTGAAATATAAGTATAAAATATTTTATCTTAAGCATAAGGGGATATAGTATAATTTGGGTTTAGCACTATTTTTTAAAATCTTAAAAAAAAAAATTCTTAAATGAATGTATTTTTTTAATCTACAAAACACTGTTCTAAAAATATTGGTACCCCCGAGAGACTAGCACAGAGGCTCTAACATAGCTAATAAGAAATTACAGACATAGCAGGCAGAGAAAACAAACAAACAAACAAACAAACAAACAGAATTTTTAACCACATAATCCCTTGCATATTTCAGATGTGCACATCAAGGTCCGGTGTGACATTACTTAACTCTAATAATGAGCAGCAGCTCTATTTTTTTAGTGACCAACTTTCTGTTTTCTACTGGCTCACATTAACAAGGCTTGTAAATCCACATGACAAAGTTCATCTAAGAAAAGTTGGCACAAAGCGAAAGTAAGCACTACAAGAAGCAAATGCATCTTTTGCATCCTGCATCCTTTCCCCTTCAGTGAATTGCCTTTTATGGACTTTTATTTACATTTGGTCTGAATGACTTGGTGCATTATTTTATTTGTATAGTGCTTGTAAGAATAGACATCGCCACAAAGCAGCTTTGCAGAAATCTGGATGTATGTTTGCCAAGCTATTGAATTTTACCATTCTGATTTTCAGAAACATTCATCTCAGTTGCTGTTTAAGCTTTGGCTAGGGCATGTTAGCTAATGTATTAGCCAGCATACTGACTATAATCAGACCATATGTTATGAAATGGGTAGCTTATGTGAAGATCTATTTTCAAAACATACTTCATCATTTATAGATTTAAAAAATAACTACAAAAATCTAAAAATCTACATTTTTCAGACCATTTTTTAAAATCCATTTTTATCTATCAATATAATGACACATTATAAACACACCAAGACACACAGTATTAAAGTGTGTTACATCTGTTAACCCTGTGGGGTCTGAGGGTGTTTCGGGGCCCTGGAGAAGATTTGACATGCCCTGACATTTATGCATTTCACATTTGCTTATAAAAATATAAATGGCTAAAGTCTGATTACACTGTAATCAGCACAAATTGGGCTACAATAATATGTGAGCAGTATATATGTATTTTGGAGAAAATAACAGTTATGCATGGTTATTTGAAAAACAACAAAAATAAAGTTACTAAAAAAGGCCATAAAACTCATTCAGGACTTTTGAGAACCCAAGACTTTTGAGAACTGGATCTTGTAGCCTAGATTTTTTGCTTCAAAATGACATGAAAATCATCCTGGTCGCTCATTCAGAGAAAACAATATATTGATGTAAATTTTCTAAGACACTTTTTGTATAGAAAGTCCATATGCGAGGAGGCGTGAATGATCATGCATAATGCAGTGATTCACACCTGAGAAGACAAAGACCCGCCTAATGAGCTGCTAATGAGCCTTTCAGTCAGGTATGTGACTGAGAGGGAAGTGCTACAAGAAAGAATGTGAGGACAAAAGAAATGTAGAACTCGAGATTCACTTGAGTGCATGTAAACAGTTTATTTGTTTGTTTTTTAGAAGCAAACAAAAAAACAACACAGGAGTGTATATAAACCTACACATAGCAAACATACTTAAGAGTTGTCTTATACATGTACTTTCCATAAAGCTTAAGACATATACTTGTATTTACACATGAAACATGTAGTGGTACAGAAGACACAATGTTACACATAGGCTGCCAAAAGCTAGCCAAAACTAGGCAAAACAAAATCTGAAAAATGATTTCTCTTTCATATTATTATATTATGATAAGATTATTAGAGATATTATCTTTATATTATCAGAATAGGAATTATATAGGACTTACTCATCATAACAACTTGCAGGAAAATCCTTAGCTGGATCAATTCGCTCTTGAAAATGCAACCGTTCATCGTCAGAGTTGCAATCTTCTTCTGAGGAACAGGTAAATTCTTCCTCACTGTCCAAAATAATCAGAAGCGCTTCCTCACCTGAATAGCGTGCCATCTTCCAAACACGTAGGAAAGTCAAAGTATAAACTATACGTAATGATGTTTTTGATGACATTGTCCGGTTGGGGGGGGGGGGGGGGGTTATACGGGAATCACCGAACTATTTTCCCTGTGAATAGCATGTGGGTGTGTCCCGCCTCAGGTCATTATCAGATAATGAAATGAGACAGGAAGACTGTACCTCTCCTTGGTTTCATATGGATTACATAAACTGACTTGCTTAAAATTAATTTGAATTTAAAAGTAGCCAGCTCAAGCTTTCCATAGATATATTTCTCATCTCTGTGTGTCAAGTATTCGCTGAGTTTCGGTTCATTTTAGTGACGTGTTTCAAACAGATATGCGGGGAGACCAAGACGGCTGAAAGCACACCCTGTATATTTTCTTTATTTTACAAAAGCACAATGATTTATCGATGTTGTGAGTGTACACAAATAAAAATAGACCCTTTACAGATTCAAATGATGTATTACTGTTATGTGTACGATCAAAAAAGACGGACCAGTTTAAGTTCTTTTACGTTAAAGCACTCTGGGACTTTGGAAAGACTTCGTTCCCAACACCACAGCCAGTCATGCAACATTTCACCTTCATGATTGTATCTCCATCGACTCAGTTGGTTATTAAATGGATCAGAAAAGAGCTGCTGGCAGGTGAGGACACACAAGATTGGAGCTGAATCAGGAGCAGCCAGTGCCCAGAGTCCTGTGTGTGTGTCCATGTCATGCTGTTTTGCCTCTGATGCCAATTAAAACCGAATTAGCCATTAAATTTCTTCCAGTGGCTTCTTATCCGTGTCATCGTCAGTGCAAATTCTTTCCTATTTTAAACCCTGCAGTGTCCACTTTTCCCTGAGACTCCCTATCAAGCAGGTTAATATGAACAGAGAGAACATGTGTGCAAATATCTACAGTTGTGTTTACAGATTTCTTTGCGTTCAAGTCCTGCATCCTTTCCCCTTCAGTGAATTCTTTTCCATTTTCCACCACTTATTCATAATTCAAAAATCATAACAGTAGATGTTGGCATGTCTAAAAAGACCGTTTCAGACTCTTAAGTGTTACAAGCCCCTGAGTCATAAGACATCCACAATTAAACCTTCAAACTGATGATAAATTTGTTTTAAAATCACCTATTAATTAAATCAGCACTTAAAATCCTTCATCCCTGTCAAGCAACTCTCTCTCTCTCTCTCTCTCTCTCTCTCTCTCTCTTTTTTTCCTGAGTCATTTAAGGGGCCAAGGCTGTGTACACAGCAGCCATGTGGATTTATGATAGCGAAGACGTTAGCTGTCGCCGCTCTCGGGCTAAGTAACGACCTTGTTTGGGATTATGTCATATTTCAGTGTCCTTAGCAGACTCTGAAGGCCGCTGTGGCATTTCTCATTACTCTTACATCCGACCCAAACCAGCTCATAATAAAAATTCATCCATCCACTTTTCCATCACTCTAGCTGTTTCACTATCTATCTATCTGGAAAGTCTCCTTTATTGATTCTCATTGCTGCTCATTGTGTTAAATTCATCCAACATTCTCTCTCTCTCTCTGTACACACACACACACACACACACACACACAAATATATATATATATATATATATATCCCAGCCAAGAAGATCAGAAACCTAGTTTTAAAGGTGATTTACTGTAAACTCTAAAGTTCAAATATTACCATAAATGTTCCCAATATTACAAAAAGAATGAGAGAAAATTTCTTCTTCCCATGATCCTCATAAAAATTGGATGATGCAATTTCATCATCCAATGGGGGTGGGGGTGGGGGGGCAGACATGGGGAAAAGCAACGGGGAAACAGGCAGAAAGTGATATCATCAGTCACCACTAGAATTTTAATTTGCCACAGGAGATTTAACCACTTTTAGAAAATCAGCTCCCAGAGACATAAATCAGGCGTCCCGTTATCATCATCACGATCATCATATAAATTACGAAGCCCGAGAGTGAGAAGGTGTTTACTATGGGCTGTGAATAGCGGGAGATTATGGCGGTATGAGTCACCTGAGATGTGAGGTTGATTAATCCAAACTCTTTCACTGTCGTGTTTCTGGCAAACATGAATGTTCATCATGAAACAGGGAGGATTTGTTGGAGGAACACACTGGGGGATTGGGGAATATTAGGAAAGCACAGTGGCAAGGTTATTAGCATATTAGTGTAACTGTTTGTCATTATTTATAGCTTTTGAAAACTCCTTAGCTAAATTGTAATATATACTAGAACATCATTCTCTCACAACATTTGCTTGCTGTTAATTGTTACAATAGTCTCTACTGGATAAAGCAGTTACTGAAGATGAAGAATGAATGAATGAATGAATGAATGAATTTCGTGCGAGATGCAGTTTGGTTAAAACCAACAGCCAGAACTAATTAACTAACTAAGAAATAAGTTTACAGTTTAGCTGTATGATGTATATTTATGATTTTAGATCATGAAGCAGTTCTGCTTTTTCAGTACGAAAAATTCACCTGGCAAAATAAATAAATAAATAAACAGAAAGGGAACTGACTTTGGACATGAAAGACACGCATTTGTTTCTTAGTGCTAACTTTAGCTATGTGAACTTTGATGTGTGAATTCACAAGCTTCAGTTATGTGAACCAATAGAAAACAAGTAGGTGGGGCTTTGGCATCTTTGGTTGGTAAAAAAAAAGCAGAGGAGCTGTCAATTTTTTTACGTAGCACCCACTCCGGAATTTTCTTACAATTGCTTGTCTTGTCCACAGATGTATGGCTGGGTCCCACCTCTACATGTGATTTTATTTTTTTAAGAGTCACAAAGGCTAAACTGCACCACAGTCAAGACCTACCCATGATGAGTGAAGGGGAAAAAAGCCTGTGATTAATGAATCAATGATAAGGTTTAGAAGAATGAATTCCTTGTGTCATTCTGTTTGCATGGTGTTTCCACAAGTCAAATTTTAATGTCAGGTTCCATTCAGATATCTTCAGTTTAAGTTGTCATGTACTCATAAATGAATAACTCTCATTTGCATTGTGAGTTGTTTATTCATTTATTTATTTGTGCAGGCTTATGATTAAAGGAGTCCCTATTTTTTTGTAATTTTTTTTTATTATGTGGCCACTTGCCTCTAATTTGTATGTAAGGGCTCAAGCATGAAAGCTGCTCCCTTGTCCGCCCTTCTGCTGCGAGGATGTCTGACACAGCAGGAAAAATGTGTTAACACGCATACACACATACTGTATATACACACAAACCTATACACACAGGATGCAGCAAGTAATACCAGACTAAGCAATAGAGATTGACCCTATACTGTGACTTGCTTATGCTTAAGTAGTGCATGCCATATGGGGTACAAATTACAGGTTATAGATCAACAATATACTACACTTTAAAATGTTTGAAGCATGTTGGAATATTACACTAAAAAAAACAAACAAACAAACAAATGCAACAATGACTATAATTGTATTGCAATAATGCTCATTTATGATAATGGTGCTTCACGTTTTAAGGATTTACTGTTCCTTATACCTGTATTCCTTATATTGTGGTTGCATTCTCAATTCTGATTGCTCAGAAGGTGTCATGATATAAATTTTTTGTAACAGCAGCTCTGTTTATTATATTAACACGCCCATTCTGATACATTATTATTACTATAGTAACACTTTATGATGGATGCACCAAATAAAAAGATTAAAAATATCAGGCTGCACTAAGATGCTTATTTAACAATTTTGTAAGGAGTCTCCAGTGTCAGTGCTTTGTAACAGTCAGATATAAAACTGTAACTTTACATTTTCTCAGTAACAAGACAAGCTGTGTATTATTATTATTTCCTAAATGAAAGTTAATTGTACCTCGCAAGGTGCCCGAAGTGAAGTGCGATTTTTAATTGCGTGATAAAGTAGTCCATAGTGTTGTGTGTTTTTTTAAAAAAAAGTATTCATCAAACTCAGTCATTCTTCAGCAAAAGCAATTTTGTTCCAGTAGATTTTTTTTTTTTTTTTTTTTTTTGCAAATAACTATGTTTTAGCAGGCAGAAGTAATAAATCATAACTCACACCTACCACTAAATATAATAACTTAGATCAAAGGAGATAAATATTAAAAATATTACCTTGCTACCTTTTGTGAAATATGATGAGTAATAATGGAAACTAGGCCAATCAATTCTCATTCATTTCTCACATCTGTCACCATGAGGAAGCAAATTGTTGTACTTCTAGAGGAAGAAATCTGTGAAATTTTAGATATTTTGTATCAGGTGCAAACCAAGCAGCCCAATCAGTTAAAAATGACATTACAGTACTGTCCCCAAAGTGTTAATCCACACTGAATAAGGCTTAAGGCTGCCATACTGATTAGTCTGCTTGATCGTTCATGATTGATTAGGCTTCTATATATGTCGAAGATGGAGTGACGTGTCAGTTGATGCTTATTCCTTCTTTTATACCTTTTCTACAACCCCAGAGATATAGCACAGCAAGTGTGTGGGTTTGGTATTTTATGGGTTTGGTATGTGGCCAGTACCTGCTGTTTATATCCTTCCTTAACACCCATTTTCAATGTTATTAGCATTTGCAGAGTTTAAACAGTACGCCGTATCACAGTAGTGTCAACTATGAAAAAAATGAAATTTGTAAATGAGGAACAGTATATTGCTCTGTAGAACGGTGGCATTGTGCTGACATGTTCCTGTGATACAACATTTCTCAGAGAGTCAATTTCACAAAGAGGGAGAGAAAGAAAAGGCAATGGTGCATGCATAAACACACACACACACACACACACACACACACACACACACANACACTCACAGGCCCTTACATGCAAATGTACATAGGCATTAGATACAATATACAAGTACATAAACATGACTGGAGTTTAGAAGGTTCATCCCTGTCCTATACACATTCAGAATGTGTACACAAACATTTACATATAAAATAAAATAAAATAAAATACAATACAATAAAATACAAATGAAATGAAATTAAAGCAGCATGGCTGCCTCACAGCTCAGCTCATGAGCTGTGCATGTTCTCCCCATGGAATTCCCTCTAGGTTCTCCAGTTTCATGAATGGATTCTTCATCCAGGGTGTATTCCCACCTCTCACCCAGTGTTTCCAGGATAGACTCCAGATCCAGGTTACTGAAGAAGAATAAATACAAATTCAGAATGAATACAAATTCAGGGTCAGGTGTCAGGTTTTCGAACATGACTTATGGAACAAAAGCCTTTAGAAACTGGGAAGGATCCAGTAATCCCAGGTGTAACAGTTGGGTCAGAGACATAGAATAAGGATTCATATGCACAAGGTTTATTAAGACAAAACTCAGAGTCAAAGCAGGCAGCGTCTTTACCAGAAAAAAAAAATCACCACCAACAAAGGACACATTGAAGGCAGAATCTAAAAGGCAGATGCGGGAAACAGGCAAAAAAACACTATTCTAGAGGAAGTAATAGAGGAAGTGGGGGCCCTCTGGTGGTCTGGAGGAGGCAAGTCTGGTCTAGATGTTACACCAGGGTAGACTCCCGAAACACTGTGACCTTGATCAGTATAAAACGTTTACTGAAGTTGAACAAGGTGGTGCTACTTAGTTTGATTTGGACATTGAGTTTATTAAATTGTTCATCGCAAATAAAAAAAAAAAACATGTAGATGAACTAAACAAGAAACATCCACTGAAACTATAAACACTACATACAGATATTCTAGTAGTGAAGTCTTGCCATTCTTTATGTTTNATCTGTGTATCGATTTTGCATTGCATTTTGGAAAAATGTATCTGGCATCTTTAGCGTGTAATTGAAATAAATGAATAAGAGGAACAATAGAATTGTAAAAAGTGAATAGCAAAACCGACATATGTGTTGCACTGAGTGAGCTCATTTATTTATCGATTTATGTTATTCAATCTCAGCTTGGTGTCACGAGGCGGACTATAGCTGCGTTCGGATTTAATCTCATCATCAGACAATTTCCTGCTCCGTATCTTATTCTTATTTTAAGTTGCCTCCTTTTTTTCCCCTTCCCTCTTCCACTCCTGCTGCCATTTTCTATATAAATCTCTAAATCTCAACAGTAGGCTCAGTAGCCTAAAGCTGTATTAGCTGATGTGTGCATGTGTGTGTGTGCAATACTAAAAATCATCTTCAAGACCAAACCCCCAGAGCAGAAAGATATCAGCTACAAGTAAGGAACAAAACAAGATGGGCCTGGTGCGAAGCTGAGTTACTGTTAATACACCGAAGTTGATTATGCTCCATTAATAGATCATCCCGGAGTGTTTTATTCCTCTAATAGCACTGAATCGAGTATTCGAAAGTGCTGTGCTCTAACAATAGAACTCTGATCTGTCCAGAAATATATATGTGTGACCTTTGACCTGTTGACCTTTAATCAAACAGATCTGGTCAGGGAAGAGGAAGGTAGGACAGAAGAAGGATGATGCGAGGGGATCATGGTGAATACCAACGTCAGTACCACACACTGGGCAACGCGGCCCGCCGCTTCTCCAACCCAGATGTTGAGGCAATGGCCAAGCTGCATGCAGGGGATGCTGAGAGACAGCGGGGCAAATACCCACCTCAGCATGCGGCTACGCTCGTCAGTGCCAACTGTTCACGCCAGCAGGTATGTACCCGTATGTGTATGTGTGTGTTAGCTGCTAGGAAAACATGCTAAACATGACTTGGCATGCTAAGGCAGTGTGAGGCAGCAGATGTGTGTGTGTGTGTGTGTTGTGTGTGTGGGTGGGTGTGTGATATACAGTAGAAGATCTGTGTAGCTCAGTGTATATTTGTCATATTGTGATATACAGCGATAGAAAAATTACAGGTGGGCGTGAAGATCTGCTTTTCCCTTTCCTTCCTATTCCCTTCTTTCTTACCTCTCCCTTTCTATCTTTCCTTTCCCCATCTTCACATGCCTTCACATGCTTCCTTTCTCTATATTTTCCTTTCTTTCCATTCCCTTTGCATCCCTTCTTTATCTTTCATTCCCTGTTCTTCCTTTCCCCCCCCTTCCCTTCACATGACCCACCTATCTGTCCATTCCCGTCTCAGATCCCTTCTCTCTCCTTCCCTTCCCTCTCATTCACATCCTGACCCTTTGCTTCCATTCCCTATTCCCTTTCCTTCCCTATCACTTTTACATTGTTTTCCTAGGCTTTCCTTTTCTTCCCTACTTCCCTTCCTTCTCTTTCACATCACTTCCCTGTGCTTCCCTCCCCTCTGCACCCCTTCCCTATCCTTTTGTGTACATTCCTTCTCTACCTTAATTTTTGTCCAGCCCTTCCCTTCACATTTCCCATCTATTTGTCCATTCCCTTCTCTTCATATCCTTGCTCTATTTTTCCCTTCATTATCTGTCCTTTCCCTTCCCTCTCTTTCACATCCCATCACTATCTTTCCATTCCCTACATTTTTCTTCCCTTCCCTTCCCTTTGCAGCCCTTACCCACCATTAATTTCTGTATCCTTCCTTTGACATTTCTTCACTGTCTTTCCTTCCTAGTTTCCCCTTCCTTTCACATTCCTCTTGTATCTTTTTATTCACATCCCATTCCTATCCTTCCTTTCCCTGTCTTTCTTTTGATATTCCTTCCCTATCCTTCGTTTCCCCTTCCCTTCCTTCCCATCACATTTCTCATCTATCCTTGCATTCCATTCTCTTCATATCCCTTCTCTTTCCCTTCTCTCTTTCACAGTGTTCCCTGTGCTTCCCTTCCCTATAATTTCTCTATAATTTCATTCACTTCACATTCCTTCACTATCCTTCCCTTCCCTTCCCTTCCTTTCACATTTCCCCTCTATCCTTCCATTCCTATTCTCTCTCTTTCCCTTCCATCTCTTTCACATCCCTTCCTTATGCTTTCCATTCCTTTCATATCCCTTCGTCATCCTGCCCTTATCTTTCCCCCCACCCACCCCAGAAAACATGTATACTGAAAAGTCACTTTTAATGAAAGTCTCATGGCAGTTGTTGAACATTTCAGTCAAAGGTGTCTCTACATCAGGCTCTAAAACTGTATAATTCAGAGTGATCGGTTTCTGTCTATTGTTGCACAGATACTAGAAATCTGAATCACTTTTTGCCATATTGCCTCAAGTGAATTCCCCTTAAGCCCAGCACTAGGATGTCTCATGTCTATCTCAACTTAAGACTATTATTGTTAGGTGGTAATGGTCGTCATTTTGAATTTGTGTTATTTAGTTTCAGACCTTTATTGCTGAATTTTGACAACTGCCCTTCGCTTCCATTATACGGATGTTTCCATTATACAGAGTTTTTCTCAGTACAGGAAAACATAAATGCCACAGACACAGTGAACAGACATTAGGTTGGAAAACACCAGAGTATTCCTTTACCTAAGCTAATGTTAGCTCTCAAAATGTTTAAAAAAAACGAACAAACAAAAGATGAGAAGTATGTTAAGCTAGTGGCTTAATCCAGTGGCTGTGATCCACCGTAACTAATTAGGGGGCCAAGCACTAAATGCTTGAAACCTTCTTGTTCTTCTTCTTGTACCCAACTCTAGCTTGTTCAGAGGTTTGGTCAATAGATAATTCCCTCCTGATGCTCAGGAAAAAGAGATGAGGTTGATCGACTTGATGGTGACACTGTAACACAGCATTTTACTTTTTGGCCCCTATCTTCAGAACTGTTAGTCCTTGAGACTTTCTTCCCCTTGGCTATGTGTGAACAAATTTGTTCCGTTTAACTCTGCCCCCTAAGATTTTCAGTTAATTTGCTTAAAATGCAAAACCTCCACTTTTGCAACCTAGTCCTAGGATGTTTGCTGATTCTTCTGCCTTTTTATATATGACCTTTTCTCCCTGCAATCTCTTCTGTATGTATCTTTCTTTCCCATGCCACTTTCTCTCAGCACGTTCACTCCCTTTTCTTCTATCCCAAACACTTTCCTCTTTTTAAATCCCCTATGCTCTTTCCTTCCCTTCCTTTCTGTTTGCTCTGTCTGTTTGTACTCCACTGTTAGCAACAGAAATGGGAAGGGGGGGAGGGAGGGGTTGGAGGCAGGTGGAGTCGGATGTTTCCACGGCAACCTGGCACCCATATAAGGCGATCAAAGAGATCACATGGCGAAAACCGGCAAGGTGGAGAACGACAGAGACATAGAGACAGAGAGAAGCGGTAATAACCAGGGAAAGATGAGGAAAGGGACGATGGGTGTTCTTAATAGTAGAGAAGGCAGAGAGAAAGTGAATGAGTGAGCGAGAGAGAGAGAGAGAGAGAGAGAGAAACAGAGAGAAGGGGCAAGTGAGGGAACAAGAGAGAGAGAGATAGAGAGAGAGAGATAGAGAGAGAGAGAGAGAGAGGAACAGAAAGCTCCAGAGGCAGGGTATTTTCTGTGATCTGCAGCCTGGAAACAGAGAGACGGATGGAGAGACAGAGGGAGAAGGAGGAGAGGAGGGGTGGAAGGAGGCACGCGAGGGAGGAGGATTAATTAGCAATGGTATGTTACATTCATTAATCGATGAAGACATGAACAATTTGCGCTGAACAAACAGAGAGAGAAAGAGAGAGAGAGAGATTGTCTGCCTAACTGGTTTGTGTTTTGGGTAAGGTAGAGGATAATGATCATCTAACCAGGTGAGAAGGAGGACTATGATAAGGAAAGGTGTGTGTGTGTGTGTGTGTGTGTGTGTGTGTGTGTGTGTGCGCGCGCACATGTGTGTGTGCGTGTGTGTGTCTTATGTTGGGTTTTGCTTGTAGCATTGGTTGTAGGCTAGTGTGTTGTCGTCGTAATAGTGTGTGTGGGGCATGAGGTGGGCAGCAGGTGTGGCTGGAAAGCCTGCCGCAGTGTGAATGAGTGTGTGTTTGTGTGTGTGTGTGTGTGTGTGTGTGTGTGTGTGTGTGTGTGTGTGTGTGTGTGTTAGAAAGAGGGACATACAGAGATAGACAGAGAAAGAAATGGTGAGACTTTGAGGGGCATGCTGGACAGAGAGGTAAAGAGATGAAAATGTGTAGAAGTGTGTGTGTGTGTGTGTGTGTGTGTGTGTGTGTGTGTGGGAATGCCAGAGCGAGAGAGGGCAGAATGGGTGGGCACATGAGCCTGCTTGGCATGCAGACCGTGTCGCAATTTCATCCCTCAACTCTGCTTCCTGATTTCTTACACACACACACACACACACTGAGAAGGATCTCATGTGCATTTATTTGGGATGACAATATACCTACAAGAGTATGAATTACATCTTCCCTTACNAACAAAACTTTAATGGCTAATCAAATTTCCCACAATGCACTTCTTTCTAACCAATATAATTGAACAGTAATGGAAGTCTCAAAATATCTCATGTCATCATCTTCCCAAATATTGGGTTTACTTTAAACAACACTTTAAGTGCTGTAATCTCATTTTTAAGAAAATAGATTGTATAAAATAGCAGGAACAATTCCTTCTTCAACGTTTATGAGGCGGGGCTAAAGAAAAAAGTGATTCTGGTTGTTCAAGATGTCCGCACCTTCACATTCCTGTGTTTAGCTAGCTACATGGTGAAGTTTTGTTCATGACTAGTGACTTATAGTAAGTCAGACTGTGTCCTAAACCACCTACCTGACAAACTGGACGTGATTTGAGGCTGAGATTTACAAAAAAAGGTTTTAAGCGACGCAGAATGTCATTATTTGTTAGCTACAATAATCTTGTAGCATAATGACTTATGACCTCAATATCTTGTGGCCACAATATAAACAAATAAAACAAATGTTTTGTGGCCTGTTCAGTCACTTGCTATACATCTCAATAGTAGGTAATTAATTTTCACGTTTATTGAAAAATTTCGGACACCGGACACTCGGACGAACTTTCCCTGAATAAATATTGACGTAACTTTTGAACTTAAGTTGGAGACTATGAATACAGCCCTTTGTGCAGTGCTAAATTCCTTGAAATATCCATGATATGAAGCCAGTTATATAAAAACAATATAAAAACAAATATTATCAGGTTATTCAATGCTTAAGTTGAGATGTTTACCTCACTTGTAAAACACGAACAGTTTGCTCTTGTGAAAGGGACGGTTAGTTCTTGTTTTCCTACTTCTCACCTCAAACTTCTTTAGACAGAAGTAAAATCCCTTATAACATATTTTCAGATGATTTTTTTTACGTAATTAAACATCCAGTATATAATCAGCATAAATTCCTGTTCTAATAGGAAAAATAAATACCATAAAAGTACTCTGTAGAAAAGTAGCTGTAGCATTAGCATAGTCATGAAGTAAGTGGTTTGTGCCCTTAAGGATCTTACGATGTGTTTGGCTGTTGTTCAAAATGTAAAAATAGGTTATTATAGACCAACACTAGTCCTGTCAGACTTCCAGCTTTGACTAAAGAGTTTGGTATTCTTCTTCACTAAACGTGGCCAAGAACCGCCTACTTTCACAGGAAAAGGTCATTTCTGGCTGACACTGCAAAAAAGCCAGCTACAGACTTTCTCAACAACTATCATGCCTATAAAACTCACTTATAGCTATTAAAGACAGAATACAGAAAAAGTACTTTTCCAATCCACTGACTATATCATGCTCTGAATAGCAATTCTTGATGAGCTTGGATCATAAATTGATTAGCTAGCTCCATAGGCAAGTTAAACTCCCAAGCAAGTACCCAGTGTGAGGTTTTGGTTGCCTGGAAATCTAAAAAAAATGGTAGCTAATGTAATATAATACGATATGATGAGCTAGTTAGCTAGTTAAGTGCACTGATACACCATATCTAACACCATATTCAAACCGGATGTGTTACATAAGCATTACATCAAGGCCTCAGTCAATCTACATAGATTGCTCTAAGATACACTTCCTACTCATCTACTGGTGTAAAAAAAAGCAGTTTCAATCTGTTTTGCCAACTCTAGCATCCGATTATCATTTACAAGTAGGTGAATTTACATTTCTGACTATTTTGTTTTAGAGAGCAATATTAAATCTTTATTGGTTAATAATGAATAGAGTTAGCCTAGATCAAGAGCTAGCTTTTCTCGAAAAGAAGTACATGCTTGGCTAATGCTTTGGCTATGAGATATGGTATTCTGTCCTCACATTGCATGTAAAAAAAATACAAAATTACAGCCAGGCTAGCGTCTTCATTTTCTCTTGACAGCTTTAAGTGTGAGGTGAGAGCATGTTGTGCTAGCAGGAGAGTTATATGACAGCTTTGTGCTTGACTATTTTTTTTTTGTTTTCACATACCTGCATGTTGCTGTTAGCCAGATCAGGTGTTGGAGGATGTAGTGCAGCAGGTGGTGGGATTCAGAAAGCATAGCAAGCAATGTCATTAGAGCGTCGAGGTCGTGATGCATAACTGTGAAGCTTCACACTAAAATGAAGATCTCTTTTTTTGCTTCTTGATGTGTTACATGTGTTTGTAATGGAGAAGGTGTGTGTGTGTGTGTGTGTGTGTGTGTGTGTGTGTGTGTGTTTGTCAGGGGTAGTGCTGGCGTTACACACATGCGTACATTTGTTTACGGATTTATGTTTCAATCACCTAAAGGTGCATTTGCCTGAGGTGAATATGCTTGAATGCATTCAAATGATCATGTCTCTCTTTCTCTCTCTCTTTTGCTCTCTCTCTCTCTGTGTGTGTGTGTGTGTGTGTGTGTGTGTGTGTGTGTGTGTGTATACACATGCTCTCACATTCTTACTATGTAGGTGTATGGCCACAAGGCAGTCCGGGTGCATTGCAATTAGCCTTTATAATAAAGGCCAGCAGTTGTTCCCACCATCTGTCTTTATGTGTATGTGACTAAGATCCAACAGAGAGTGTGTTAAGCCTTTATTATAGTTGTGTGTGTGAGAGAGAGTGGGTTTTTCCACCTGTATGAATTGTAATCATGAGAATCATAATAAAGAGTGGGTGAGAACTGGTCAATTTAATTTGCTAAAGCTTGTGTCAGTCCCCAACACCCCCCCCCCCCCCCCACACACACACATTTTTTCTCTCTGTCTCTCTCTTTCCATTGTGTCTTGACTTATTTTCTTTGCTCATTCTTCCTCTCCATTACCGACTCAGTTGTCTAGGACAAGACAAGATTTCTTAAAATGAATGTGAAAAGTTTAACTCTCTCTCTCTCTCTCTCTCTCTCTCTCTCTCTTAGCAACCACATTACTGGAGCTTTAAGGTCAGTACTCTGAAAGTATATGTGTAATAGATAAATAAATGTATTTATTTCCTTATTTTATTATAATTTATTTTAATTTTCTTTTTATTTTTACATAATTCATGTGATTTTTTTTACACATAAATAATTTTTCAAGTGCTTCCCAGAGTTGATTATTTTTCAATAACTGCAAATCACAAACATATTATTTAATATGGAATCTCTGTGACTAAGTTGTTACTACATCAATGATAACGTATATGAATGAGTGCCATAATACATACAGTATATGTGATTCGCATTATAGCTGTCAGTGCTATTGTTATAGAAAATTAATCAACGCTTTTGGCCAGAATCAAAAATTCAACAGTGTTTTGGGGTTTTTACAATAGCATATTTCAGAAGTAACTCAATAAGTGACCCACAGACCAATCATTAAACATCGGCAAAACAACAAAACACACAGGTATACACACCGGCACACACACACACACACACACACACACACACACACACACACACACACACAGCCTGGATTATTCACTGTGTAATATATTCAGTAATCACTCCTGTGTTATATTATCACATTATGGGTTGTAAGCAGCAGGACAATTCATTTACCCAATGAGTTTAGCACATGAATTATTCCACAGTTAGAGAGAAGTGGAAAAATAGAGCTGCTGAATATGCAGGGAGGGTCTAATGATGGACCGTAGAGCCTCATACACTGTACAGCGGTGTTCATTCAGCACCACACAGAAAGTCTAATTGTCTCCTTTAGAAATAGTTGCTAGGTTATTTTATTAGAATCTTAGCAAAGTCCATAATCTGAAACTTGTGCTTCTTCCTCAAATATGTTCTCAAGGAAGAGAAGAATTTCTAGGACTCATATAAATGTTAGAAATGCAGAGGCTACTCTGAATAAGAAGGATACTGCATTATGAACAGCAATGTTCAATGTGTCAATGTTATGCAACCTTTGTTATGTTATATTACTAATTTTAACTAGCTAAACTGTATATCTTAACCAGCTAATTCAGCAACCTGAAAATTAACTTAGGTCAACATACTTCTTTAGATTTTATGGTGAATTTTACAGGCCACTATTTCATTTTTTTTGTTCTGTATGAATCAGTAACTCCACCAAAAGACAACATCATCCTAAGAAAAAGAAATGAAAGTCAAATCATCATGGCATTATTTACTTGTAATAAGTAAATAAAAGCCTCATATATATAAGTTCTACTTATATTTCTATAAGTAGAAGTAAGTTTTATAACCCTATTGAATCTAATGTTAGTGCATATTAGTCCCATAAACAAAATTTAACTAGAAAGCTATTTTTATAGCTATTTTAACTAGAAAGCTATTTTTATAGCTATTTTAACTAGAAAGCTATTTTTTTAGCTATTTTAACTCGCTAATTTACAAAACCTAAAGACATGGCTAATTTACCTAGCTATTTCACAAAACATAGCTATCTAATTTATAAAACTTATCTAGCTGGCTAATTTACAAAACCTAACTAGCTAGCTAATTTAACTAGCTAATTTACCAAACTTAAAGTTAACTAAACTCAACTGACTTCTTTAGATTCAATGGTGAATTCTAAATATTTATTACAGAAACCAGCAAAAGAAAAATCTAATGGAATTTGAGATTTGTAACAAGTACTTTTAAGGTCAAAATGAAAATGTAAGGAGTACAAAATGTTATATCTTTTGTAAATTTAAGTAATAAGACTATAAGTATTCAATTTCAATAACACTTGAGTACAAATCTTCCAAAATAGTACTTAAGCGTAGCAACAAAGTACAATTATGCAACTATTTTCCAACTCTACAGATGAAGTGAGTTTCTTTTTGTGGAAAGGTTCCTCTTAAGCAAGCAATGAACTTTAACCATCCAAAGGACCTGTGAAAAACCATTTTTCCCCCTAATGTTTTAACCGCTGAGCTGTGATTGATTCAGTATGAATTTGATGGTTTTCTAATGGGATTTAAAGTTGCCCCACAGGAGTCGGGCGATCTTTCATGATGACCTTGTGGTAACAAGCTGTGGTTTAATGCACTTTATAATTCCTGCCTCAGTATCCTGCTGCCTGCAAGAAAACAAGGAAGCACTGATAAAAAAAGTATCTTCAAGTATCAAGTATAATTAAACAATGAGATACCACAGTTCAGTTAATTCTACACTGAATAGACTGTGAATCCTTATTCACAATGGATACACTAAAAAATAGATAACAGTAATTAACTTGATTCGTAGGCGTTCCACAACATGAATTTAAAATGCACAAAACATATGATGTGATGTTTGTTAGCAAATTAAAAAATTGTTAGTCTTGGCAAATTTCTATGGCTCCCATAAGTTTTATTCCTTACATATTCTAATGTGGCAATGATTAATGGAAACCATTAAGCTAATTCCCATTGCGAAGTCAAATGTCTAATGTGTTTTGCTAACTAGTATCCCTGCATAAGTCATAATTACACAAGAGTTGCTGATTATAGAAGCATGGGTAATGCTGGTTAATGTAGCATGGCTATAGATATTCATTATTTACAAAATATTCTGGATGGGAAATTGTGCATCAAGTTTACTGCATTGGTGATGTGTTTGGGAAGAGTTAAGAACTATTTGCACTCTATGGATAAAAGTTTGTCACCTGACCATCACAAACATATGCACTTTTTGAACATCCCTTTCCAGATTTAGTCCCCTTCTGCTGTTATACTAAAATCCACTCTTCTGGGAAGGTGTTCCACTAGATTTTAGAACATGGTTATTAGAGCTTTGTCCATTCAGCCACAAGAACATTAGTGAGGTCAGGCAAAGAGGCCTGGGGTGAAGTCGATGTTCCAGTTCATCCCAAAGGTTTTCAGTGGGGTCGAGGTCAGGGCTTGGGCCACTGGAGTTTTTCCACTCCAACCTTGACAAACCATGTCTTCATGGACTGTGCTTGGTGCACAGGCACATTGTCATGCTGGAACAGGTTTCCCTTAATTCCAGTGAAGGGAAATTGTAAAGCTACAGCATACAAAGACATTCTATACAATTGTTCCAAATTTGTGGCAACAGTTTAGGAAAGAACCACATATAGGTGTGATAGTCATGTGTCCACTGACTTTTGGCCATATAGTGTATTTGCTTGGTGAAATCCTTCATGAACTATTTGCTATTATTTAATTATTTTATTAACTATTATTTAAATCTTCTTTTGATGTAAGCTGCCCAAGTGATTTCACACAGCTTCAGCGTTGTTTGTCTGAGGTGGCCGATTTAGTACTGTTTTGCCCATCTGTCTTCTTCTTCAAGTGGGTTTTAATTGCGTTCGCAATGTGTTCAGGGAGTCATTATCATGCTGGAAGAATGTCTTTACCACTAAGTTATTTTCCCAATGGTACTGCATGATGAATCAAAATCTGTTTTTGTTTCCTCAGCATTCATCATCCAATTGATTTGCACCATATTTTCTACATCACTGTCTGAAATGCACCCCAGACCATGACAGCTGCACAGAAACCTGCAGACTTATATGTCTCATAGGCTGTACTTCTGACATACTGCTGCTTTTGTGGGGAAAAAATTGGACTTACCACTCCATAAGACTTTCTATCACATCAAGTTTTATGGTCATGAAACATACTGAAATCTCTTCTGTGTGCCGTCAAAGACTTTTTTCTTAGCTGCAACCAGCCCCCAAGACCATTTCTTCAAGACTTCTACTCAATGATAGAGCATGTACTTTGGCAGCTGACTCGAATTTGATTAGATTCTTTCTGTCCCTTTAGGAAATTACCTTTAAATATTGTTCATGAAGTAGGTTTCTGTGTTTTTTGATATTCTGAACGTGGAAAAATCCAGTCTGGTGAAATTTTCTCTACTAATTTTACCAAAAGTTTATTGATTACCATCAAACACCACCTATCTGTTTGGTAAACTAATGGTTATTACAGTAAGTTGAATCAGCTGCCCTAGAACTAGAAATTTCTCACTAATCTGTGAAATCACTGGGGATTCCCCAAGGAAAGGTGCTCTTCTATGCAGCCATCCTGGAAGTGGAGAGGAAAGCAGATGGCCATTCAGATTTTTGACCTACTCCAGCTGGGTTAGTGCCCCAAATTTGAGGCAACTTCTGGTGGGAGGAAGTGCATTAGTTCCAGGAAAAGTAGAACAACAGCTATGGAACTCTATAGGCCTTCCCATCTGCTGTATGCCTGAGAAGGGCCCATTTTCTCTTGCCATGGCTTTCAGAAAAGCTAGAAGTAGAGATCTTCCATTTGGACTTCTATTGCCTATCTAACAAATCTCTCATTCAAGATCCCCTCTTCTTTGTATCTCTAGTCTTCTTTAAAAAAAAAACACCCCATCCAGCGGGGACAGAGCAATTGGGTTGTGAAATCTTCATGATGAGAAATGGGATTCAAACTCCTTTGGCACTGAAGGTTGAGAGATACACCAACAATCTGGAGGGCAAAGTACTCACAGGGATTTTTAAGTCTTTGCCACTAAGGTATTACACCTTGTGAAGATACTACAGTCGTGGCCAAAAGTTTTGAGAATGACACAAATATTAGCTTTCACAAAGTTTGCTGCTAAACTGCTTTTAGATCTTTGTTTCAGTTGTTTCTGTGATGTACTGAAATATAATTACA
>CM074945.1:10543694-10576505 GCA_037577455.1 Pangasius macronema | reverse complement strand
TTATAAAAACTTAAGCAGCAACTTTTCCAATTTCCAATATTTGTGTCATTCTCAAAACTTTTGGCCATGACTGTACACTGTCTGACCACTTGAATTGTACAGTTATTTTTTAAAAATAAAGGTTGAGCCTTCCTCTTGGACACAGGAAAATTCTTTAGTAAGCAGGAACAGCGCTAGGTTGCTGCAAAGTTGAAGATGAGAATAGTGGAACTAGGTATGCCATTTTATAGATTATTGTACTACTGCACAGCTAAGCTGAATTTACCAATGAGCTTTAGCTGAGGGAATGATGGTTATACATCGAAACCCTAAAAGTTTCTCAGATTTGGCATGGGCCTGGATTATTAGCATCACCGTTCATGACCATGGGCATGACATCAGTCATTCACACATTCATCTTCAGTAATCAGTTTACGGTCAAGTTAGTGGTCAAGTTAGTGGTCAGGTTTACGGTGGTTCCATGGACCCTGGAGATAATGCACCTACCCACTGCCATAGACATGACATTCTCACAAAATGTAGGTGTTTTTGGTCTTTTTAATAGGGTCCATTGTTTGTCTCAGAGTTTCACTTTGATGATTCATCTGCCCATTGAGGTTTCCACAAACTTAAGCAAGTGCTTTTTTTCTACAAACTTAAGATGAGTGTTTGTTTTTTTTCAGTCTCCAGTGGTTTCCACTAGCTATGTGCTGTCAGTTATACTCTGATGGTTTGCGCTGAAAGGACTGTTGCTAAGGTAACATCAAAGCACTTAATGAGCGAGCAGTCTAGACCAGTAATGAACAGTAAAATCTCCTGAGTCTCTTCTGTTTGCTGAATTTCTGCCACTGTTATATTTGTTATGCACACTTCAGACAATACATCACAATTTGCAGTTGCTTGTCAGATTCACTACGTAATCAAGCATATTTGTGTTTTGCCTGCTGGCAGTGGCATCATTAGAGGCTTATGGATAGGGGTCTTTATTAGGGTGGCCTGGGAATGTATTCCCATAGGAGGGATAAAAAAATGGCCCCAAAAGATCTGTTCATTATGAATTTTAAGAATAGCAATAGGCAAAATTCAATGAAAAACCATAGTTGTTTGGTCTGTGGTGAAAGAAAAGTATCCTATGTTGGATGCGTGAACCTCTAAAATTAAAAAATAAAATCATAAAACAATTTAGTTTATGCCTAGAATGATTTTAGATAATGGCTTAACCAACTCCAACTCACTTCGTTCTTGATCACTAACCGTTAACTAACGTTAGTTAGCTAATAAGCAGTCAGGTAAAAACACAAAACTATGCTGTATTGAACATAATTAGACACAATGGTCTAGATGTCTTCAGATTATACTTACTTAATATGTCACACTGTAAAAGATGTATTATGATTAGACTTAATATTTTTTCTTTCAGATATTTTAGATTTAATGTTTAAATCTATTTAAACTTAGTAAGCTTTTAGCCAACTTAAGTAGCTGCATTTTGAGTAGTACAGCCAAGTCAATCATGGATTAGAGCAGCAGCATGCCCCAGGTCCTAGTACCCCCAAAGTCATTTACTAAAAATATGATGGCAACATTGAATAATGAAGAATGAATGAGAAAAAAAACTACTGATGATTTAAACTACTGAAATGCACATCTGTTTGAGGGGACTAAAGTAGAACATTTGGGGAAGGCTAAAATACCCTAAAACTAGTTGAAACTGTTGGTCTCTCATAATCTAAAAACCAAAACAATGAGCAAATAAATAGACTGACTGCATCAAAACTTATGTTACTTTATTAGCTATTAAACTGCAGCAATCCTTGTTCATCACGTATATGAATTCAAAGACACTACAAACATTGTTGTGTAATAGGCACCCGGCCCTCAAAATTAGTTTAATAACTTATAATATTTGCATGCCTTCTACCTTTTAACACATCACTTGTAAGTTGCAGACAGACTCTACTGGACTAAGATGTCAGGCCAAATGCAGTTCACCCTGCTGCAATTTCTCTCTGCAATGTCCTGCAGTGGTTTTGTCTGGGTCTATGTTGAACTTTTAGACATTCTGTCTGTCTCTCTCAGTTTCTGATGTAACATACGGCTTGCTGCTGTAGTTTCTTTCGGTAGAAAACTGTGAAAAACTCTCACCTGACTCATCATTTTATATATGTGTATATAACCTATCATGGCTGCAACTGATGAAGCTACAGTTTGGGCTAGAAAAAAAAGCAGCCCCAGCCTCAGTTCTTCATATTTTTCTCTGTATTTTTCCTGAGTGTTTGTGGTGCTGTTGCACTTGGTTCCACAAAATCCACGTAAAGACCTTTGGTATTTCCAAACTTTCCAAACATTCTTCTGGCACATAGCCATCTGCATAAACTATAGCCTGTTTATGAAGAAAGTAGACATTTTGGCTATACTAGGTATAGCATAAGACGGATAAACAAAAGAATTACCACTTGGATTACCAAGGTGTTAAGCAATTCCCTGACAAACTTTGCTCCTTCCTTATCATCATTTTTTCTAGAGTTTGGCAGGAGCAGCTTGTGACCAGAGATTTTGGTGGGGCAGGAGGACATTAATAACGACACTGTCTCACACAAAATTAAGTCCAAAGGTTGTCACACGATTTATGCTATAGTCTACTATCTAGTGAGTTTTTAAAGTAACCCTGTAATAGGCAGTTGAGTGCCATCAACATGCAGTCTAGCAGCTCATTCAGCTGTGTTCAATACAGCATACTGTATGTGTTTGCCAGGTTTCAGCAAAACTTCCCACCCAAATACATCTCAAAAAATAGACAAAACCCCTGAAACTAGCCTAAGACTTTTGGGCAACTTGGAAATATTTCTTCTTTTTTACATTTGCATGGGAAACATGGGCACTGTGGTGTACACACATTTCTGATGTATGGATATTATCCACTCCATAATCCTCCTTTCCCTTTCTCAATCTTTGCAGTATATCTTACAATAGAAATGGTTCTGTATGTCATAGACACACTATCTGCACTTACACTTTGCCTTTGTTTGCAGTAATTCTTAATTCTGGTTTTATTTTTTGCAGTAAAACAAGATCTTGGTAAATTTAACATTTTTAAACTAGTCTAATTTGGTGTAAAAACTGCTGCCAACCTTGTCATTAACTGCTTCTATTTCATAGAGCAAGCATGGGGCAGCATGATTCCTGACTCAGTGGGTTTCTATTAGCATTTGTTGCAGTTCCCATTTTTGGCCGCTAGGAATAATAACTCTATGGAGCTAAATGGGGAAGTGAGCGTGCTGTCCTACAATTGCACAACATCTAGAAAGTAAATCAATGGAACATCGGCTTATTTCTGTCAAATAACATTTTTTTAAATTGTTGATGAAGTAAAGTAAAGAGGTAGTATTTCAAATGAATTTAAAATGTACTGAGGAGATGTAAATGAGGACTTTATGAAGACCAACATTTGAATGGCTGATTTACTGTATATAGCGAGGCTCTGCCTCTCTTGACCCTATGGACGAGCCACCATATAGATATTTGCTAATTCCTTATACTCAGAGACAAACACTGTATTCTTGTTAGCAGCAATTTTGAGTTGATCAGAACATGGCTCATGGAAAATTTGCTGTAGGAATTTTTGGTCTGTAAGTTGCACTTCCTATCTAATCTACCATTAAAGCACACTAAAAGGTGTATTGCATTATGCATTTGCATTCATTTAACCCAATTAACTGTAATAACTCAGTGTATTAATTTATTAATGCACGTTAAATAGATTGCACCCAGATAGTAGGAGCTGAATCCCAAATTGGTGCTATGGCAAACTGTTTTGTAAAGCTGTTGGGGTTCCAGACTTACAGACTTATTCCACACTCTAATAACTATATTATCTGCTTCACTGTAGTTAAATGCTTATGATAGCAAAAAGCAAAAAAAATGCAAATATTTAACACTTTTTTGACCTGTAGTTGTAAAAATATAATGTCTTTGAGATATAATGCTTACCAGCAGCCTGTTGCTTCATAACCAGACCCCTAAAAATGATGTTCTGGCTATATCGCTGACCCACAAACACACTGCGTCAGTATCAGTAGGCTTTGTCATTCTGACACTGTAATCATAATTAGCATGTTAATCATTAGTACATGAGGATAATTAGCTGGTTACACAGCCACTTTGACTCTGTTGTCCTGCTTTAACCTCTGTGTGTGTATGTGTGTGTGGGGTCAATTCTATTTATTATGTCTAATTTCGTTAGGAAAATCCACCCTGAATTGACTTGCACATCAAAACTTATAATCAGTATGTGATCTTCAGTGGCATTCAAGATTTATTTTGTAATGAAATCCCGAGTTAAGAGTGAGTTTAAACTTCTTTCATTGACATGTTGCTCTATTTTCACTTTAGTTAATAGTTTATTATGTTACCCACAATGCCGTTCAACTACCTGCTGATAGTGGTGCGAGTGAGATTTAGCCCTCACTTCATTTCTACCTAAAGAGATGTGCTTCAGTCTGTCAATCAGTACACTTCTAAGCTGTAATACCAGCATCAGCGTCACTGTGCAGATTTCCTTTAATAATGTCCATGATCGACAAACATCTGTCTTGCTCATTACAGGATGTACATGCTGATTGGTCAGAAGGAAAGAAGCACACACAAACACACACACAAACACACACACGTATATCTAGTGGATAACCTCTGGCACACAATAACCAGCGTTGTTGGGGAATGGGTGGAGTCGGGATGGCAGGAGGCGGTTCCTAATTTGCATAACTATACATATTCATACGTTTTTCATTCTTTCTGCCTACATGATGGAGATGTTTCCATGCCATTTCCTCTGCATGAAAGAAAAAACACATCAGACTCTAAAGATGGATATACAGTGTGTGTGTGTGTGTGTTATACAGAGTGTGAGAAAGAGCCTTTGTAAGTTTTAGCCTCATTAGTTCCGCTTCACTAGCCAACAGTGACAAAGCTCACACTCACACACACTCACTCACACACACACACACACACACACACACACACACACACACACACACACAGAGTTATTCTTTGATGGTCTGCCACCTTCCCATAAGGCATTATTGTTAAGTTCTGCACATCTGTTACTACAGTGCAGCTAATTAAAATTTGACTGCTCTACCGAGAAGTCATTTTACTTCACCAGTTTGTGCACAACTTCACTCTATTAATGCTTCCTGTTCAATAATAGAATTATAAGTGAGCTATTTAAACCAAACTGAGTAAATTATTTCTTTTAAAAACAATCTCCTTGAGTAAATAAGCTCCTCCAGCATTGTGCGTAAATGTCACTTTTGGAAATTTAGTTGTTAGGACTGACTTAAAAAAAAAATCTTACTCAGCCAGTCAAAAATTTTTGAACATCTTGTATTAACATTTGGCTAATGCAATTCACTTTAAAAAAATCATGAGAAATTCCCTAAAATGAGAAACGTATAAAAAGTATACATTCCACAGACATTCCTTAATTAGTTAAGCATAACTAATTAGAGAAAATGTGAAGTGTCACTTTTTAATAAAAGAAAATTTCTGTGGTATAAGAAGCATTAAACTTGGCATTGTATGGTTATAGGAAATTGATTATTTTCCAAAAACAGCATTTGCTGAAGTGATTTTGTTTTTTTTAATACCTTTGCAGATAATTGCAATTTTCATTAATTAAAGAACAACACATTGTACTTATTATCTGTTTATAGGTACATTTAATGTTGTAGAACATCCACAAAACAAGTTACTTCCTGTTATCACTGATGTTATGGCAGCTATAAATAGTCATTCCCTCACTCATGTTTCTCTTTCTTGAAGTTAATAAGACAAGCAAAACTCAATGCCAATGGTGTCAAAAATGATGCTTCCATCACCACCATGTCTAGTATTTCCTGCTACTAATTTGTATGCCATAAATATCCTTACAATATACTTCAAACAGGAAGGATGCTATTGAAACAAAAATATTTTCAGACATTTGACCTTGCTGTGACCTTTGGATCAATTCCAAAATATATTCAGCTCATCCGCTGGTTGCTTAATTCCATATAAATCCCACAACCATTCAACCAATCATTCTAATGAGGATCTTGGACAGAAGTATGTACAAAAAAGAATGCCTCTACTACTTAGTAGAAGAGGTATAAAAACACAGCTTGTCATGTTACAGAGAAAGCACAAAGCACAAAGTCCCCTGTCCTGAAGACTTTCCCATGGTGGAAATCAGACTGACTTGACTTAATGAGTCTTCAGTTTAGAGTCGAGCTGTGAGTCATTCAAAATGACTAAGTCCCTAAGTCGACTCCCATCTCTTGTTCTTGGCTTCCTAAAGAAGGTTCTCCTTGAGACACTTCCTAATATTGAAATATTGCTTTGTAGGGTTTTACATAGAACCTTGAAGGTTCTGATGAATCTTTAATGGTTCTAGATTAGTGTTTTATCAGTAGAGTGTTGTCTGTGATGAACAGTAAAACAGGTGTTTCATCATGTTCATGCTCTCCCTCTGTAGGCAAGGACTCCGCGTGCCAGCGGTGGAGGTCATCACTCTCTTGCTGAGCAAGGCGGTGGAAGGTCATTATACGCCTCAGCAGAGAATCTAGAGACCATGGGTGACGCCGATCTTGCTCTTGGCTTCAGCCGCTCCAACCGCCTCAGACAGAGCCTGCCGCTTGCTCGATCCCCCAGCCAGAACAAGCTCCGCCCACCAGGTAAGCCCTGCACACACCTACTTATAAACACTCATAACACAATATATACACATTGACTTGGGTCCTTTCTGAGGTGATGAAACCTACGCAGGGCTTTTTTAAGGGGGGCTACAGATGACAGCTGTTTATAGGAAAGTGATGAGGATGGCCCTTCAAAATGGTGGTACTTTCTGAATGAAAAAATGTCCACAATGACCCCATGTTTACTGATAAATGTTAAGGAACAAAACACTTCGGGCTGTGATGTTATAGTCATCACTTATGTTACGACAGCTCTAAACAGTCATTCCCTCACCATCTTCTCTTTTTTCTTGAAAATGATAAGGCAAAAAACCCCACAAAGCCCTCAGTCTTTCCTGTGTTGAAAAATTTCTAGGTTTACATCTGACTTTTACAAAGTGCTGACACTGGAGACTCCTTCCGTCATGTTAAATAAACATCTCCTTACAGAGGACTTCAAAATATCAAACATTTATATCATCCATTTATGTGGATCGTCAGCTATATGAGTCCCAGTGTATGTTGTTATTGTAACGTATAATAATAACATATTAAAACTTCTGCAGTTCCCATCAGGACACCTTCTGACCAATCAGAATCTGCAGAAGTTCTAATATGTTAGAGCCACACTCTAGTGTTGATTTATTAATGCATCACATTTCTTGCATTCTGAGCTATCAGAAAACAATTTGACTTCCAAAGCTTTACAAATATTGCGAGTTGCCTGTTTACGTGAAATATTCTCCTAAACACGGTCAGCATAGGAGCCCATTTCAACATGGCAGTAGGTCTCAGAGGGGAGGTTTGCTGAGAGTGAGATTTACACCCAGAGACTGCTGGGAGTTTTGTTAAACTGCAATCTTTGTTCCCCTGCAGAAAGCCTGAAGCCCTCCCAAGAGATTTGTCCTAATGTCAACTCTGATACACTGCACAAATACACCCACACTCACAAAATGGTGTTAATCTACTGGTTGACTTTTCTCCTCCCTCTCTGTTCTAAATCTTACTACTTATCCATTACACACACACACTTTCTCTCTCTGTCCCTCTTCAGGTGTTTTGTTCCTGCAATTTGGCGATGAGACACGCCGTGTTCACCTCAGTCATGAGCTGAGCAGCATGGAGACTCTGCACGCGCTGATTGTGCATGTGTTCCCTCAGCAGCTGAACATGAGTGCACTCCGCTCACCTGCCACCGCTATCCTCATCAAAGATGAGGCACGTAACGTCTTCTACGAGCTGGATGACCCTCGCCGGATCCACGACCGCTGCATCCTCAAGATCTACTGCCGAGACACTGCATACAACACTCACCACCATGCGCACCACGGCCACGTCACCAATGGAGACCTGCGGGTGAGTGTCCAAAATGTTGATAGTGCATTATATCACTCAAGAACACAGTATCTGATAAATCCACATATGAAACAGCAAAATATTTGAATCTACTGTTCACACAGAATTCAGTTCTTTTTCACAAACAGCTCTGATGCTACTAAAAAAAACAACAACCTCTAAGCCATTTTAGAAAATACATTGAAAAAAGCAACAAAAACAGTTAATTTCACTTCACATGCAAGTTCTAGTTTAGTTCCCTGTAAGTGTGGGAAATATTTAAATATTCGGAATTTAATTTACTTACACAAAAAAGCCAAATCCTATTCTAATAGCAGCTTTTATTTGCTACTGATAATTTTTTTTATGCAATCCAAAAATCTTTGAATTGTTATATAAAAGTATTATGAAAAATAAATATTATTTTACTTAAAATATTTTACATATTATTGGTTTTCATAACTAAAGTTAAACACTTAAAAAAATGTATTCGTATATGTTTTAACTAGTCTTTTTTGCTAGTCCGGTATTTGTTTTCCACATTCAAAGGAATGTTACATAACCTTTAGCCCCTAGAAATAAATTTACTGAAACTAAAGCTGAACCGTATAGAAAAAAACATAAGCTAATGAGCTAATGAAGCCAGCAAACTCACTAAATAAAACTAAACATCAAATGAAAACTAAAAGCAGTATAAAAAAAAGTTTAATTTTAAAACACTTTCTTTTAGAGACTAAAACCTGACACTGACTCAGTGAGGATGCTTCTCTATGTGCTTCATATTCAGTTGATTAAACAAACTTTTTTCACTTATTTAAAACAGTTATTTCAGAGAATTAATTCTGGAAAGTTGTATTCATTTTTTGGACCATACGGTATGCTTTTGAAAAATGAATATATGCTAATGTAGGTATTAATTAACTCAGTTCTTGAGGAAGCAGCTGCCTGCCAAACAGTCACACACACATTCACACACACTCTGTGTAAAGACACAAAAATTGGGAACAACAATGCGAGGGGGAAAAAAAAAGTAGACTTACACTGTTACTGATGTATGTACTGATGTAGGTGTGTGTTCCCATACACACAGCTGTGCCACCATTGCTGACAAGAAATCCATAGCAGGAAGAGAGAAAAAAGAAATTTTTCACAAAATTGTTGGTGGAACATGAGTCAAAACTCCAGTCTGATTGATAATAATAAGCAACCATCATATGCGACATCACAACCCTGCCCACTTGTTTTCACTTGGTTCACAAGACAGAGGCTCATGAGGGGTAGTGAGGGGTCAAAACTTTTTGGCATTTCTGTAAACATATTAGACTGCAACCGTGTACATATTAATATGTACATGTACAATTATGTGGCAGTTAAATTGTGTTCTTTCTTGCTTCTGCCTCCATCCACCAGAGGGAGCTAGCATACACCTCACGTGAATCTTCTCCGACTCGCCGCTTGAACGCCCACCCGTCATCCTCCTCTCCGTCAGCCTCCCCATCCCGCCCACATTCCCGCCTTTCCTATGCATCTGTCCGGCCTTCCTCATATGCTGGTCCACCCCCGTCCCCTCAGCCTCACCCTTACCAGCACCAGAACCCCAACCACCCTGCCTTCTGCCCCTCCCCCAGTGCCATCCTGGAGCGACGTGATGTCAGACCAGACGAGGAGGCGCCAGCATCACCGTCAAAGAGTGTGGTGCTCCTGAAGAACGAGGCGGCGTATGCTGATCCGTATGCACTCATCCATGGTGTGGCTTCACCCCAAGCGCTCGCTTTCCGACGTGGCTCACTGCGGTCCCTGAGCCCATATTCAGCTGCTGCTCTGCATTGTGAGCTTGACGCTGCCCTCTACAGGCCTGGAGGACCACTCTATGCCGAGCCTTATGGCCCAATGGGCTTCCGAACTTTGCCACCTGCATCACCGCAGAAGCTGGAGCCGTTCAGGGGTCACTCGGGTAGGGGATCACCGGGAAGGCAGGGCTTCCGAAAAGATGGAACCGTGTACGTAGAAAGTCACAAAGCACGAGTCGGAGGCCCTTTGCTGGACCAGATGTGTGTGATTGGTGGAGCAGGAGGTGAGGGAGTTGCACTGGCAGGATACGAAACCGAGACAAGGTAAGTTTTAGCTATTATGAGATTGGTAATGGCTTTTAGAACTCTTTTCCCAAAACTGTTGTTAATTTTGCTTATCATTATTATATTATTGGGTATATTAGGATAATTGTTTACAGTGGAACTACTCTACAGTCTAAAGACATAAATTGAAAAAAATGGGATGCATATTTCTTAGTTGACACTAAGGGCTAATTATTCTAATTAAATTATAATATGTTGAGTAAAGTATTTGTGTGTTTTAGGGAGCGAATGGAGGCCATGGAGAAGCAGATAGCCAGTTTGACCGGTCTGGTCCAGAGTGTTCTTACCCGAGGCCCGGACAGTCCGTAAGACATTTTCTCAATTTTTTTTTTTAATCATAAAAAATAACTCATGCATTGCTAAACCAAAGGCATAAACCTATAGTGACATTAACCCAGTTTGACAAAGTATGAATTAGTTTTTCATGAATCGTAGTGGATTGTAGAAATGCATTAAAATGTACTTGAATTTTTTTATTTTATAAATGTCGAGATAAAAACAGATTGATAGTGATTGATATTGGACTTCTGGAGCTTGCAATAGAGACTGGATATGAATGGATATTAATAGCAGAGAGTGTGTGACAGATATTTTCTTCTACAGCGACAAGGCAGAAACAGCAAGTGACTGCTCAGCACCTGAGAGTAAGTACTGTATGTGTGTGAATATATGATACGTAAGGAATCAAATACGACTGTTGTAAGAAAATAATCAATGATGGAGTGATGTAATGTGGCCCAGAATGAAACGAAATTACTATAGAAATAATAATGCACTACAAGCTACTGTCCAAGCTTCTGATAGGAAAATTAATCAATTCATTCCGCCCAATCAAAATTGAGAACTAATTAACAAACACATAAGGTCTATAATCATATGGAATGGAGTAAATAAGCTTCATTTTGTATGACTTCATTTATGCTAGTTATTCCTTACAGACCAAATAGATGGGTCACTTTCAGGTAATAGTTTTTCAACAATAGTTTTTTTCGGTTTCGAGGGACCAGACAAATGGCTGTTCCAATGTAAAAGTCTGCTGCTTCGACTTCGTCGCATCAGAATCGCATGATACAATCATTTTTCCATACAGCCTTGCCCACCTTGCCTCCGATGTGCTTTTCTGCCTTTCAATATGAAGGCCTTTAATCCTGTTCAAAACAGGGCATAAACCAGCCTGAACATCACCTACATTTATTAGGGTAAGGACACAGGTTAACCCTTGACGTGTTTTGTTTTTCAGCTGGCAGGTCTAGAAAAGGAAAAGGTATTTCTGTGTGTGTCTGTCACTCTGTTTCATCGGTACACTCCACTTTGTACCAACTGTTGTTGGCTTCCGTTTGTCCAAAGTCTGTCGAACCCACCTCTAATAACTGTTTTTATTTCATCAGTTACGATAAAACAACAATTTTAATTCTTGGGCAATACAATTTATTTTATGGATAAATGGCTCAGGAATATAAGATACACCTGCCAACATAGTGTCTACTTAGTAGAAAAAAAGTTAACAGTACTGTTTTTACCACAAAGAACAATGAACGAAGTGCTGTAGTACGCATGCTGTAGTAGCATGCATAGTGTAAAAGCCCTAATAAACAAGCGTTATACAGTTGAGGATAATTCAAACATTTAATATGTACTTACTTCGCTATAGGGCAAAAACCTTGTGCTACAGTGTAGAAAAGATGATATTATAGTAATAGTAATTGAGAAAACATCTAGAGACAATAATTAAAACTGAGTGTTAGAAGCGAATGAAGCACACTAAGGTGTGTTGTTATTGCAAAAATAATCACTGACGTTACCACTCATGGTTTGATCCAGGCTGATGTCATGGTACTACTGTGAAGTTGATTATTTTCCAGTAACAGCACATCCAGAAGTGTTTTATTTCTCTTATACCAAAGCATTTTGCCAATGCTAACAATGTTTAATTTATTCAAGAATGGCATGTCATAGCTTTTTATAGCTTTCTCTTGAATTTAACAAGACTCAGCTTATGTTACTGAGAAACTGCAAAGTTGTCACTATAGAAGCAATAACGTTTTAGACAAGTGCATTAATATAAAACCCTGCAGTTAAAACTACTGTCAGAGCTACTGTTATAGAAGATTAGGATGTTTAATATATATTTTAATACTTTAATATGAGAATTATAAGTGTAGGACATTTGTAGTAGTTTTTCATAACTGATCAAATGAAAAACAGTGGACTGAGATATTTGGTACCTGCTGTATATTATATGGAATGGAGTCAGGGAAAAGCAGATCCCTGAGACTGGAAGACCCTGTTACACTGTGTGTGTAAGTAAGTGTGTTTAACCCAAACAATCCTGGAATGTTGTACTGCAACCCCTGATCACTGGAATGAACCCTAGAAAATGGTTTCATCAGCGGCATGTTCTGTTCCCTTTTTTCCAAAGAGAGCAATAGCGCTGATGACTTGGACATTGCTTGGATGCAAGCTGTGTGTGTTTTACATTACTTGAGGAAAATGTAGATGTGTGTTGCATGTACTGACCCCATAGAGGTGTTGTGATGAAGCAACGCTCAGATACAGTACATCTGTATCACTGTTTTGAGTGGTGTGGATGAAGAAAAATGCAAAATAAAATTGCTAGTCTAACGTTTTTTAAAATTACAATTGCCTCATTTTTTCCCCAATTTGCAGTATAATGGTATTGTATTCCAGAACAATTACTACATGTTTACTGCTGTACATGTTGCTAAAGAGAGTCTCAAATGAGCAATTGTGCCTACAGTTTAGCCAATGTACTTGTGATTCCCCCCCCCCGCTACAGCAATACAGGAGATGCTATTCCGCTTTTTCAGTTAAACCAGTGGTAAGACCAAACATGAATAAAATTCAACCAGCAGAAGAGCCAGTTCACTGAAGGGGAAAGGACACTGCATTGAACCATCTAATTAGCTTGCCATTTATTGTTACTTTATGTTAACTACCATTTTAAAATCCTAGTCAATTTGGTTTCCAGGAAACCAAATTTCATTTCAAAAGAAAAACCACACTGGAGTTGCTTAACTTCACCCTTGCTGTCTCCTGACCTCGATTCTTCTCCTTGGCAGCCACGACTCCCTTGGCTCCTCTGGCCCTGATGCCACCACCACCCACTGGAACATCTCAGCCGATTACAATGTCTCGCTCGCAAATGCAGCTGCATCTCACTGACTTGCAACGGAGTACGATGGAGCTACGCAAGCAGCTGTCACAGTTACGCAAAATACAGGTGTGCTGTGTGATGGAGAATTCCAGCAAAACCTACTATGACCTTTACTAACAAGACCCTTGGTGAGAGATTCTATTTTGTTTGCATGTTTTCAGATGCAGAATCAGGACTCGGTGCACACTTTGCTGAGGCAAGCGGAGGCCGATTTGGGTCTTTGCCTGATTGAAGCATCTCGGACGCAGGAAGATCCTCTACAACGCCAGCGCCTCCTTGTGGAGGAAGAAAGACTGCGCTATCTAAATGAAGAGGAACTGATTATACAGCAGCTACAGTGAGCTAACAAACAGTGTTCTGATTTAATATTTCCCATCACCATTTCACTATTGGCTTAATCTCCATCAATATCTTATGGACAGTTCATTTCTTATATAGCTAAAGTTAAATCTGGGGGAATAGTCCTTGGAGTCGCATGAAATCAAGTCCATATAGACCAAGATATAGATTTGCAGTAGTCTATAGTCTTCCTCGTAGCTGTAATTACACAATATAACAGCCTAAAACTAGCTACCTTAATTGCAAGCTAGGCTAATTGTTTCAAGAAACACAATAAGAACACAAGCTTGCTAGAAAAATTGGCTAGTGATTAACATACCTAATCAAATGTTTTCTGACTTGGTAGTAAATTTGTAGTTTTAACTGAACAATACGTCTGTGAAATGGTTTACTAGGTACATTACAACAGGGACTAATGTTAGATAGCTACCTACTTAGCTAAGGTAACATTACCTCTGCAGCTGTAGCGACCCATTGTTCAGTAACTAGCAAAAATGGCTAGTGGTTAAACTAGCTAACCAAATGTTAGCTAGCTTGCTCATGATTTTGTGGTTTTAGTTACACAACACAGTCATTAATTGTGCTAGAAGCAGTATTGAAGCCACAGAAACGAAATGTTTAAGGGATGATAGTTGTTAAGCTTGCTATTAGCAGCTGCAATGAGTTTAACACATTTGCAAACTTATATGTTTGCTACTTGCTATTATCAAAAGTAACTCAAGTTTTGCCTTTGTTGACCCAGAGGTGCCAATTGACAATGCAATTTCAGTGCAATTTTCTTTATACAACATGAAAAAAAAGTGGTAAATGCTGGACAAAAGTTTAACAAAAATGTAGCTCAGGTTCTTAACCAGCTATCTACTGTTTATGAGCTAGAGATTGCATTGTACAAGAGGTCAAGGCAACCTTGCTGCCAAAGGTAATTACTGATGTAGAGAATTAGCATGTCAGAGTAAGCCGAAGTCAACAAGGACATGTTAAAAGCAGGAACAGGAATATGGGACTGTGCTAAAAATCTGTTGAATTGTGCTATTATTTTGCATGTGTGTATTGTGGTTCCAGTGATCTGGAACGTTCAGTGGAGGAAATGAAGACAGGGGCAGGGCTAAACCATCGCTTGGTGACAGAACAGGAAGTTGAACAGAAAAGTCAAGAGCTCCGGAGGCTCGGAGAGACGTTGACCAAACTTAAGAGTAAGTGCAGGAACAGAACATACACAAAAACTGGCCAATCAGAAATAAAGGTAATGAACCCAGATTGACCAATAAAAACAGTAAGGACTGTTCATATTCATTCATGTGAGGGTGTGTGTCTGTCTAGATCAATTCCCGACGCTGCAAAGTAAAATGCGTGTGGTGCTGCGAGTGGAGGTGGAGGCAGTGAAGTTTCTGAAGGAGGAACCACTGAGGCTTGATGCTTTACTGAAACGCTGCAGAAACATCACAGATTCACTCACACTACTGAGGAGGTAATGCACACACACATAAAAAAAATCCATAGATACACTCTGGCTAAGGGGACAACAGGCACACATACCCAGAAATATTGTAATATTAAAGGAGTGTAACACGTACACGCAGCACACTGCAGAACGCTGTGGACACTAACACAAATATATACAACAAATCCACTGCAAATTTTAAAACCAGCCATGTGTCTATGTCTTCACCCAGGCAGGTGTCAGAAGGCCTATGGAAGACTCCAGAAGACATCAGCAGCTCCAGTGATATTGACTTTACAAAGAGCTGTGATCTGGACATCCTAAGCAGCCCTTCTCTGACCAGTCTACCTGACTTCACAGGCACTTTAACAGGCACTACCAGTCTGTCAGGATCCTTGACGACCAACTCTGCCAGCATAGGTACTATGCTCAACTTTTATAATTGATTAGGTCACAGTTTCCCAACCCTGGTCCTGGATTGGCTCACCAAAATTTGAAGGACTTTGTTTGCTACAAGATCAGGGTTAGGAACCTGTGGATTAGGTGATGAGCTACTGTACTTATTACCCTGATGTTCTTCTTAAGCAGTACATCAATTTAATAATCCTGTAAATTGACTAGCCTTCTTTCTAGGCTCTGGTGCCAGTCTGTCTAGTGCTCTTGGCACTAGTCTGGGCTCGAGTCTGAGTGGCGCTACTGGTTTAGCAGGCACTACCACTCTTGGGAACTGGCTGGCAAGCACAGGAGTTGTGGACAGCAGCATGCCTGAGCAGGATGGCACCTCAGTAGGTGCAGCAAAGAGCCGTTGCATTGAGGATCTACCTACACGGAGAGAAACGGACAAAGGAGTGTCCGTGGAAGTCCGTCTGGTAACACAGATTTCTGTTTTTGCTTTACTGGTGTGGTGTGTGCTTGCTCAGCAATTCTTCGCTCTCTTTGCTGAGCTCACACATTAGATTAGAATCAAAACTGATCTTCAGTATATGCAAGGTGAAGAGGCTGGAAAAGATACATTAGATGGACAAGTTGATAACAGAGCAAGTGTGTGTCCTAGCCTTTTGGTAACTGTGTTCTTGTTGCATCCTCACTATTTAGGATGAGTTTATACTTTATGATGCAATAACACATTAACTTAGATTTTCCAATGGGAAGACAAAAAACAAAACCTCTGTACCTACAGCTTAAGAACTTTAAACAGCCTGTGCTGTTAAATAAATGCCCCTTAACAAGATCTTGCTACATCAAAGGGGTTTGCATATTGAACTTCAGAGCAATGTTACCTGGAGTTTAGTGCTCCCAGTAGGGCCCCCTGTGGTGAAACTAAGGGGAAATGTCAGAAAAAGTCTGATCCCAAAGAGCCCCACAGAAGGTATGAACGTGCAATTGCAACCCGTCTGGACAGATTTTACTGAGACCGGCCACTAGAGTCAGGCCTGAGTCTGGTGTCCACAGCCACAGTCTGTTATTGCTCCTATTTCAGAGTTCTCATATAATAGGACCCAGATGGGTGCCAGGGTAAGGTTTTATCTTGGTGGAGTGTTTTTTGTGCAGTTCAGTAATCAGCCTTCTTTGGGAAAGGTGTTTGAGAGTCATGTCATGTCCCTGTGGCTGTGGGTAATGGCTGAAAGAATAATTCATGGGTACAAGCAGCAGAAATTATGTTTCTCCACAGAGTAGTTGCACTTAATCTCTTGATAAGGTAAGGAATCAAACAAGTTGAGGAGCCAGTTGAAATGATAGTGCCAGGACTTGCTGTGGGGATTATATATCATGGTTGGCCTCAAGGCACAGAAACCACTTTAAATCTACATATACTGACATTATTTATGTGCATGTGCGTCTAGGCAGCAGAACGTGATTGGGAAGAAAAGCGGGCAAGTTTAACCCAGTTTAGTGCCCAGGACATAAATCGTCTCTTGGAGGAAACACAAGCAGAACTGATGAAGGCCATTCCTGATCTGGATTTTGCTGCCAAGCAGATCACCAAACCTGCTGTGCCCCCAAAACCACAGCTCTCCTCTCTACCCAAACCTGCCTCACCATCCTCTACACCAAGCTGTACACCTGAACACCAACCGGGAAAGCCGCCACCTAAAACAGCTGGCAAGGATGGCATTCAACGAAGAGAATCAGGTAAGATAATTCCCTAGTGATACTAATTAACCCAAGCCCTAATCCATTAAAATTAGTAAAATGGATATGCCTCTAGAGTTGTTACGGTCATCAAGCTAGAGACTCTGACCTTTGTTTCCTGTCAAAAGATCCCATAATCCTTTCAATCATGTATTGACAAATGTGTCAACCTGGTAAATCCCTTTCCAAGTACGGATCATATAATGTGACTTGGTAAATTGGATACTAGATTTTATAACATATTCCAATAATCATTACCCACATGAAATTCTAGAGTGGTTTGGACCATTAGGCTACTATCAAGACCTTTATTTTTTATATCCAAAGTTTCCATAATCCTTTATCATCTGTATTTTAGGTCATGTCATGTATTGTAAAATGGGTTTAGCTGAACACTGTAAGGTTGAGTCCCCCACCTTCTTTGCCACAAAAAAATCTTTAAATAATTTGTCCAGATTTGTATAATGTGACTGAGGTTACTATAATTAACATGTTAAAATTTTGCTGCTCTAATAACTTGGACAGAACAATTCATCATTTGTTATAATATTTGCAATACCAATATCTCATAGGGTTACACCATGCCAATGAGCCCATCTGACCAGCCTTTCTTGTATGCTGTTTGTGTTGTATGGACTGAATGCCATAGGGGAGTTGACAGTTCCACGGTACCGAACAGAGAAGCCGTCCAAGTCTCCACCACCTCCACCGCCACGCCGCAGTTTCCCATCAGGGCACAGGCTCACGACCAACAGCAGTGGCGAGGTTGTCATTGTTAACAAGAATGTTAACGTAAGGAATATGATTACTATTTTTAAATTTTTTTTGTCAAATCCATAGTGTGTTCTAGTTTATCTTCTGACAGGTAATTGATTCAGATAGCTTCGCTTCTTGGGGCATGAAGTGACACAGGATGTCAGTTTTTCATCACTTAGTTTGAGTATTGCCAAATATTTTCATTATCGAATTATGTCTCTTTTCTTAATTTGTCGTTGTAACCCTGCTGTACTCCAGCTATCTCATTTAGATATTGTTTCCTCCCTCTAATTTGCATGTGACACCATTCACGTAATTTTTCTTCCTAAGTGACCTGCAATGCACAAGTAACATTTGTGTTATTTATCCAATTTCACATGCAAATTAGGACTTGTTTAGTTGTTTGAGATCTTAGTAAATCACGGTCATGGTGTTTAAATGTGTCTGTGTTGTTTTGCATCCTTCACATTCCATTTTAGCTTGTTGAATACAATAGCAGGTTCACCAGCTAGCTGATTAACAGTTGAAAAAAGTAGGCAGTCAATCTTCAACTGTTTTTCCATTGGTACAGAGATGTGTTTGATTGGTGGATCTTGCACTAGGATTGTGATTCCTATAGAACTTCTTTGGAACTTAAGTACTTTACTCAATTTTTTAAAATAAAGTCAATGGTAAGTTAATGTTGGAAGCTTTATAGTACATACATTTTATACATATTTTTTCAAAAACTCACCGCTTATGTCTGACCTTCAATTCACCTATATTTATGCAGATTTATTCAAATATAAAATGGAATATTGAAACATTAAATGGTAAACATCCAAAAATAACAAAAGATTTTGTGCTTTGCTGTGGTTAAAAATGTACAGTGTGTATTCGTGTAATATTTGTAAAACCATTTGAAGATATCGTGGCTATTTCCAAACTCTCCTTTACTGTCTGCTCTCTACAGAAACCTGAAAAGAATGAAAACTGTGAGGATTCAGATGCACAAGTCCAGTCTCAGACTCCACCTGTTAAACTTAGACGACCTTCAACCTCTGATGGGCCCCGGCCCTCCTCCACGCCACCAGTTATTGCTGCTTCTGGGATGAAGGAGGATGAGGATGAGGAGGAGAAGATCATGGCAGAGCTTGAGGTAAAATATGGATGAAAAAGCCTAGAAACCTAGAAATCTAGGTAGTGTGCTGTGAAAAACAAATCCTATTCTCATAAGATTTACTTATTTTATTATTATTATTGCCACAATGCTACGTTTTAGTGATGCGGTAATGTGTAACTGCTCAAAGCACTCAGTGTTATTTGTTTTTGTCTTGGTCCCCTAAGAATTATTGTATAATTATCATCTCATTATGTTTTTTGGACTTGAATTAGTGAAGAATAACCAGTGGAGAAATGTAAATACACAAAAATGTCAATGAACCAACCAATTACGAGCTTAACATTAGTCATATCTCAATTTCTCCTTACACACATGCACACGCACACACACACACTCATGTGGCAGATCTTCCAGCCAGCACTGGTAAGGCCCATCACCCCCAAGTCCATCAACTTCCAACAGTCCACCAGTCCCGAGAGCAGCGCTCCCAGTTTGGGTCAGTGGACATGCAGCAGTTTGTGGTTAGAGGTAACCGGTTAATTCACCCTCAAAACTTCTCCCAGTTTTCATTCTGCTTAGATCCTTATATTCATGATATACTAGATACACTGGCAACTTTTTGAGATAATTTCTACAGACTTTTGTACTACAGTGCCATTGAATTCTTAAATCTGATTGGTCAGAAGGGGCTGGTAACCACTACAGAGGGACTTGTATGGTAGACTCACCTTATAATCATAAAAACAGATTTAGAACATATACTTGTAAATATAGTGAAGTTTTCTGTAAGGAGATGTTTATTTAACTTTTAAGGAAAGAGTGTCCAGTGTCAGCACTTTATTACAGTCAGAGGTAAAAACGCACCCTTTCTGCCACAGAGGAAGTTGTGCCTTCTTGGTAACATGACAAGCTGCATTTTCTACTAATTTTATGAAGTTTATAGCTGCTGTTACATAACTATTATTATTATATTATACGCAGATGTTACACAATGTTGAACTTACCTATTAAAGCATAACAAGTATGACATCTCAGGAATAAAACACTTCTGGATGTGCTTTAATAGGAAAATAATCAATGTTGCTATTATTTTCTCACAACAGCATGTCCTGTCATGTTTTATTCCCTACTTATTATATGACTATTTTAACTGGTCAGTTTTATTTTTTGTAATGTAACTGGACAGCTGAGTCACAAGGAGCACAATCTTTAAGTATTTAGGTCAACAATCAGTTCAGAAAATCCTTTGTTTTTAAATATATATATAGTTGCTTTCTAATATAGCTATGTAATATGTAGCTTTATGCTTGTCCTGAACCTCTCTTGCATTATTGTATAAAAAAAGGGAATGAAATAAATAACTGTTACTATTTTCATTTCAGATTAAAGATTAAATATTTAACTAACATGCCTCAAAAAGTTGCCAATATATGATGGGCATAAAAGAACTTGTACATAGCTCAAACTGTAGTCTTAATCTCTTCCTTTTCTCCTTCTTTCTCTCACTCTCTCTCTCACTGCATCTTTCTAAAAAAATGTATTGAAATGAGCTCAAGCAGGAAATTGCATCATAAAATCCAATATCCAAAATCCACTGCAACGACAAAAGTTCCCCTTTATATATTATTGCTGGTCATTACACGTCAAAATATGTACATTGTAACATATAGTGCTAATGTACAATGTACATCTTTTATATATTACTATGCTAATGCTAGAGCTCCTCTTGAAAAATTTGATCTCTGCAGGCTTTTACACCACAGTGCTGTTGAATTCCTAATTCTGATTGGTCAAATGGTGTTGATTAATTTCCTGTAACAGAAGCTCAGACAGTTGTTCCGGGGTGTAATTCAAGGCACGGCTTCTTATTAAAGAGCTCGTTCTAATACGTTATCATTTCTATAGTAACAAAGTACACATGGACTTGTCCGCATAAAAAAGTGAGTAATTGTTGATATGGTAAAGTTTTCTGTGAGGACATGTTTAATTAACATTTTTAGAAGGAGTTTACACTGTAGTGTCAGAGCTAAAGCTGTTTCCTATAACAGCAGACTCTAAAGTGTTTGACTCCTTATTATAGTGTATATGGTGAATCAAATAGAACGACAAAACTGAAAGAACGCTTTCTATAAAATAATTGTTGGTAATATAATTGCTGGTAAATAATTGTTATCTTTTTTTCGTAAGTGCATATTTTATATCGCATGGACCCCTGAAACTCTGCTACACAACTTCTGGATCCCATGCTGCTTTGCTTAATTGCTCTGTTGGACCACTTGAGCCTGGGCGGTTTGTGTAAGAGTGTTTTGGTTGCTTTCTTGTTGGCTGGTGTAATTTACGACAGTGTCAGCTTCGCTGTTTAGACATTTTGTGCGTGGGCGAGCGACACACAAAGTGTGTGTTTTCTGTTGTTCACGGCGTGGGGTAATATGTTACAGCGAACTCCCCTGGTGGAACTGTCATAACAGAAGGGAGTGGAAATAGAGAGCATGTTTTTTTTAAAACACAAACATGCTAGGTGTCAGTTTGCTTTTCTTTTATATCTTACTCTTTACAGATAGTGAACTTCTTTGTTTTTCTTCTTGTCTTTCAGAACCTTTTGTATTAAATTGTTTTTTTCTTCTCCTCATCCAGAATGCAGGCACTCCTCCAGGGTCGGCTAAGACAGTGTCTTTGTCGTCGTCGTCATCATCATCGTCTCGCCTGAAACAGCTGCAGCAGAGCAGTTTGGAGCGGAAAAACAGGAAGCAGCGTGAGCAGCAGGGCCAGCAGCAGGTATTTCACTTCTAACTGCTACTGGCGGTAATGCTTCTGACCAAACCTGACGCCTGAGCTAGGACTGAGCGCTATCTCCAACACTTGCACTGTACCCAATGAAGCTTGCTAGCTGAGCGCTAGTCTGTTATTGCTATCACTTAAGGACATTTGAAATCGACAGCTAAGCACAATTAGGATCACCTCTGAAGTCTGAAGCTAAACTTTTTTTGACCATGGGCATGATGTCTACCTCTCTGCAGGGGGGTTCAACCGTTCAGCAGACCCCATTGTCTTTTCATTTAAGCGTCTTATTATATTGCTCTCAGGATTTATTTCTTTTTGCTTCCTCCATCTTCTTCCTAAACAGCACCATTCCATAGTCATGCTGCGAGGTCACACAAACTTCCTGTTATAGACTAAGAGAGCCAAATCCACAAAAGATAAAATAAGCGTCGCATCACATTGCTCACATAATGCACTCACTTTTATTTTCTCCTTCTCTCTCACTCTTGTGTATGGCTGCAGTCTGCTGAGACTGATTCCAGTACATCGTGTCAACTTTTACCTTCTGTTAAAAAGGGTTATTTAATCTTTTCCATTATTACAAACTGCACCCCAGGGCTTCCTGCTTTCTACGTTTAAAGGGGTTTTGCCCTTGTGTCATCTTCCCTATGGACTTTATCCAACATGCAGCTCTTTCTAGTATGCTGTGATCTCTAAAAAAAAGCCAATTATTACTATACCTTTATAATTTTTCCCTTACCGCAAGACAAATTAGGTGTTTAATCCCTTTGTTCAGATGTCTAACAATCTGTCTAAACCTGTGCTTAGAAGGTTTCTATGATTCAGTCGTAGCATTTTAACTAAATTAAATGCAGCAGTCACAGCAAACTTGGATATAATTTACTGAAAAGTAAATCTTGTGAACCTATAGTAAATAAGTGGGCAGGACTGTGGTCTCTTCGGTTGGTAAATAAAAGAGAGGTTGTGCTAATTATTAAGTAGAGCTCACAACAGACTTTTGCCTTGCTGTTTTCTTACTGCTGCATCCAAAAAAAAAAAAAAAAAAAAAAAAGTAGATGTCTTAACCTGCCGACATGTATTAGGACCTTTGTGGTAAAATTTTAAAATGTATAAACTTAGTGGGGAAAAAAATCCAGGTATGAGGTATTGCAATCTAGAGCACGTTTCTCAACTCCAAGCTTAAAAACTGCAATCCGAACTCAAACCTGACCCTTTAAAATGTTTTGACTCAAGCTTTTCTCACCTTTTGGCTATGTCACTGTGATAGTCATGGATAGTAATTCAAGATGTAATTCAAAAGGTCTCGGCTAGCAGGTAGTTACATGATACTAATCGGTGGTTTTAAACTTCCATTGGTTTTTAGCAAAACCAACAAAAGCAGCAAATCTACCTGGTTCATCTTGACTAGTATTGTCCTCAAATCCACTTGTAAGCTAAAATACACCATAGCAATTATTTAAAATGGACTAAATAACTAACCCCTCTGAAGAAAAGAAATGTTTGGTTACAAAATGAAAGCAGAAGATGAAAGCAGAAGGTGAAGACAAAATGAAAAAGCACTCCAGAGATGAAGGAGAGAAAAGGGAAGCACTCCAAAGACTCGAGTGACTCTTATCTGCGAGGGCAGCTTTGCAAAGTCACAGCACACCAGCTATTGCCAAAAAAAGAAAATCATAGAAAAGGAGAGAGAGAGAGAGAGAGAGAGAGAGAGAGAGAGATACAAGGCGGGAGAGGACAAGCAAGCAAGCACAGAGGGAAACAGAGAGAGCACATTAGAGAGAGGGGTTAGGCCATTAGCAATCTCTGAAAACATTAGCTAGCTAGCGGACAGACAGCAGTCCCCTGAGACTGGTTAATCCTCCGTAACTGATCCAAGGAGGAAATAGTGACAGTGGAAGACACGAGGAAAAAAACTGGAGAGAAATCAGACTCAAAAGGGAACACATCCTCTTCTGGGTGATGTGGAATAATGGACCATCTACAACAGCAGAAGGTGAATCACAAGTGTAGGAAGATCCAATCAGATGTAGAGCATTAGAAAAGGCACCTTTACCTAAGAGAAAAGCTATTTAGCAAAATGCCTTGGCTCAATAGTTTGTTGGGTTGTGCAAACAAAGTGTGCAAACACACAGGTTGAATTCACCTAGAAAATTTGAGGCAATATGAAAGTAATGGCAACTAAATGCGTCTTTCACATTTGTTCCACATGTGTGAATTCGCTTTACCCCCCGGGTGAATTTCATTTGCCATAGCAAAGAATTAAAAAACATAAATGCTACAGCTAAACCATAGCAAATGTACATTATCTGTCAGCGAGCATCTTTCGGTGGTTCACACTGATTACATCATGCTGTCCATCCATTTGATGAAGCACAATACACAGCATAGGTACCAACATTAACATTTAACACTTGCTACGCTGATACGACAGGGACCTGAAAACAACACTTTCAGATAAAGCAGCAGTCAGACCCAAACACAAGTAAAAATTGCCTAGTGGAAAAGCCAACTAACTGAAGGGGAAAGGACGTGTGGCAAGAAAGTATAGGTTAGTTTTTTTTAACTTTATCTAGGAGAATGTGAATCTACCAGCTTTGAGCTTGTGAGCCAATAGAAACGAAGTGGGCGTGGCTGTGGTCTCTTTGGCTAGTAAAAAATTGAGGTGCTGAGAATTATTAAGTAGCCTCACACAAGACCTCTGCCACACTGTTTACTTTAAAAAAAAGCAACTCACAGACTATAATTATATTTTTTCTCTCTGCTTGCTAGTATTTTTTGCTAGCAATGTTTGCACCTCTGGATACTTCATTGATGCGTCAATGAAATTTATAAGCTTGTTGACCCAATTCCCCTACAGTGCTCATATACAGTAACCACTTCACTTGTCTCGATACAGTAACAAAGCAAACACTGAGATGGAGCCAGGGATACCTTCCAAGAGATTTAGTGAGGGGACCTTGGCTAGGCTGTGTTAAAATCAGTGTTGGAGGGCATGTCTGGATTTAGGCAGTTTCATTCAGCCTGTATGAAGAATGGCAAAAGCTCACTGAACCCTATCTAACCATTCAGTCTGGTCACCACGCACTGTGTGATGTGAGCACCGCGGATGAAACCGCAGCATGACGCAGATGCCAGCCATCTGTCAGAGATGCATTAGAGCCAGGCGGCTTCTGTCTTGTACCCAGCCAGAGGTCAGGCTAATTTGGCATGCTAGCTGCCCTGTGTGCTGCCTCTTCACAGAAAACAGCCTTTATATGGGTTTGTATCTTAGTAGCAATCCTAGTAATAAATCTAATTAGTCCTCTGTCTGTCAGCCATTTTGGCTAAAGAAAGCAGCAGCATAATGTGTAAGCCACCATGGCTGTGGAAATTAGACTGAAGGGATGTTTTATTCATGGAAGGTCAAATGGATTGCTCCTAAATACCACAAAGTCCTTGATTAGCATCTGAAGATGCCAGTAGTCAAGTTTTCTAAACAATTTATACAGTGTGTGCCTATTTTCTTGTGTGCTGTAGTTTTTTTGCTTAGCAGAACACTGCTCTTTTGATTAGTCACTTAACAAAGGTTCTGGTGGAAGAATATATCATTAAATAATGATCAAAAGAATAAAATATTTCACAAAGGAAAATATGACATGTCCAGAGTTGAAATTAGTTGGGAGGAAGTATCTTTAATCTCAGACATAGAGTATACCTCAAAGCAGACGCTCAAATCCTCTGGAGAATGTTTGTTTTCGTAGCATTCGCCTCAAGCCAGCATTGTTTTTTTTGGTGCTGTGGGAGAAATTTCTCACTCTCTACATGGTCTCAGAGGCAGACTAAGATCACGAAGCTAGTAGGAAGTCGAGCACTTAACATGAATCAAACATACTTTTTAAACAAAAGTAGTGTGTATAAATAGTTTCATTTTCTGTAAGCAATACTGTTTCTGATCAGAGAAGAAACAAACTACAAGCAACATGAGCAACTTGTCAATTGTTAGTGTGAACATAGAGTTAAAAGTCTAAAAGGCTAATGTAGCTAACACATATTAGAGGTCTGTCTCACCTGAAATCTGTTCCATAGCTCATTGCTACACTACTTAAATCTTCATGTACTTTCATCAAATTACATTATTAATCTACATAATCCAAGCAGTGATCTCCGGGGTCCAAGCACTTTTTGCAAGTTCTTGGCAATTTACATAGAACAGTAAAGAGACTGTAGATGAACATATTGTTTCATGCTTCTTCATGCCAATTCAATGCTAACTGTGCTGAATTACCTGCTGAAAGCTGATTGGCTGATGACGGCAATAACATGGTCATGGTTTTGATGGATCCGGAGCCTATCCCAGGAACCCATGATTTGTAATAATATTCTACCCCTATTAAACTCCTACGACCAGTGGGCGGGACCAAACTTTCTAAACATTCCTTCCTCTCATAGCTTAGTATATTTCGGATTAGTTTCAGCATAATTACTGAATACTTTATAGTACTCACTGAATAACATGCTTTATAATGAAAAACCCAGTAACAAGGCTGATGAGTTGAAGTGATTAACATTACACTTAAATTTGTAAACACTGACAATACCTGCTATATAGTAAAACTTTTGTTACCACATTAGCCTCAAAGCTTTAATGCAAATCTTAAGAAGCAGTGTAGAATCCAAACACGCCTTGGCTGATCCACTACATTTGAGGTAAGGGGAAAATTGTGTCAAAATGATTTCTTACCAAAGCATCCCAAAGAATTTGATGTATTCATCTGTTTTTTATTTTTGGGGTCACAGAATGATTCCGCAATATGTTATAATATTGATGAATAGTTTTCATTATATTTTGTTGAAAGTACTGAACCTGAAAGTTGTGTCCAAAATTTTGACCAGTACTATATAGCAGGAAGTCCTTGAACACTGTTTGTATGTGACTGTTTTTAGTTTTTACAATTTTGGCCATAAGATCCAATTAACAGTTTTGTCTCTTCTCTTCTTTCTACCCTCGTTCACCTCTCCTTACTTGCTTGCATCATGCTTGCACTTCTCTCCTCTGGCTAATCCACATTCTGTCATTGCTTAAATGATATGCACCTTTTTGGCATGCATCAGGCATAACCAAATGCTGTGCTTCATGCCCCAAAGAAAGGAAAAGTTACAGATTATGGCCTACTCTCCTTCAAATAGGGTTTAGGACCTTAAACTTAAAATTTTTTAACCTATCCTACTGAAGTATAGGTCTAAAATAAAGATTTGCTCTTTTTTTCCTGAGGCATAACCCTTTTTGCAAACCAATTCCCGTGACCCTTTCTGGCCAATCACAGCCTCTTTCTCTCCTTACTGGCATGTTGCCATTAATTTCAGCCAATCACTGTCCTTCGCTCTGTCCTCCCCTGAGATCTGATCCTATCCAAGGTGATTAGACCATGAAGGTGAACCGTGAGGACGACGCATGCACCGGACCCTGAGTAGGACACTGAACGGCAGGCTTGCACATGTTATATCTAATACATTAGGGTAAGTTAGAGTAATTAATGTAATAATGTATCACTGTATGTACAGTAAAATAACATCAACATCAGCACCATGGGATATTTAACCTGTAGCCCATACACAGGTGTTAAGTGAGCAAACATAATTAATATATTGAGATCAATTACTGGGAAAAATTTCATCTCACAAGTGAAAAGGTTTAGTGACAAATAAAATTTATTTTTAAATAAAAATTTAGCTTCTTTAGTTCTGCACTGGAGCTAAAAGTCTATATATAGCTAACATGATATAGCTAATATAATATAACTAACCAGCACTAGAAGTGTATCTCACCCCAAAATCTTTTCCATAAATAAATACCAGACTCTTCTTATACTTAATTCTATGTTATTAAACTATGTAATGGCATCATTACATAGCTACTATAAGCTACGTAAGCTGCTACGTTTACTAAGGAATAAAACACAATGGGGTGTGCTGTCACAGAAACAATAATAATCAACAAAATCACCACCTGGAAGTTGATGGTTTTCCATTAATGTTTATACCTCTTACACCACAGCAATTTTTCACCACTTACAATTTTTAAATTATTAATAAACATCGTACATTTTATCCATTTGTAGTTACGTTTATAGGATGCTGTGGAACATCTACGAAACAATCAGTTTCTGTTACCACTTATGCTATACAAGCTATAAACAGTCATTCCCTCACCAACCTTTTATTTTGTCTGACTTGAAGCATCAGAAACAATAACAACAACAACAACAACAACAACAAACGCAGCTTGTCATGTTACAGAGAAACTGAACAGTGCAAAGTTCTCTGAAGATTTTCCTGAAGCTAAAAACGTACTAAATTTTACAACGCATTACAGACTGGAAACACTTTACAAAGAAAAAGTTAAATAAACATCTCCTTACAGAAAGCTTGACCATACAAACGATTAAACGTTTTTATTTGTTAAATAGTAGACTGCCATACAAGTATCTGCGCAACTTGTTACTATAGAAACAATAATGTATTAAAACCACGCATTAATATAAACATGTAATTTGATTGCAACTGCTGCTGTAGAAAATGATTCAACAGCTTCCAACCAATCACAATCCAGAATTCAACAGCGCTGTGGTATAAAGTGTTCCAGCCTTCCAATATAAATCTAGCCTTACATTTTGGAGGCGGGGCCCAGATGTTGTTTTGATAAATGTCACTAATGTATACTCAACCACCAGGTAGCTAATTTATTAGTATTTATTAGGTAGACTTCTATTAATTGTTTTGCCTTGTAGCTTCAGTGCATGACTCAAAAAAGCAAACAGGTATTAGTTAATCAACTATATTTGGGAGGTAAAAGGGAAAATTGTGTAAATTCGATAATTGTGCCACACCATACCTCTAAACGAACAGAACTTACAGAGAGACCTCACTTTACACAAAATACAGATCATATATAAATTAGAAACTAACTGTGATAACTGTGACTAATTTAGATGTATTTATTACCAAAATTGTGTTTATGAAATATGCCTATATAGTGTTTGTATGATTAGAATCTTTTGTATTTTTGTATTTTAGAATGAAAGAGCGTACTGAAAACCTGAAAAATACAAAATAATCAAAAGTTTAAAAAAAGGGTAACCTGTCGAGTGAGTTGTGCTTATTTTCAGGACGAGTGTTGCAGAAAGTTAACATGCTTTATTCAATTAGATTTCATCTTTAGAGTATATTCTAATAATTCTAATGAAGAATGACAACCAATTGCACAAGAATCTGAATGATAAAGTGATAAAACCCTATTTTTTACAAACACCAGTCATTTCATTTATCTTTTTAAATCATTAATTGGAATGGTTTCTGATTTTTAATTTTATTTATGCTTGGATCTCGCTTAAAAAAACACAAGATAAAGGCGTTTTATGTGTAAATGTGATAAAGACAATCAGAGCTGTTTTAGACGTGATTGTGCACGTATTTTATACACTATAAGACGCATACAGAAAGCCCCGCCCACTTTTTGTCTCAGCATTTGTGGCATAGTTGAAGAAATTTCTTAAAGTTTTTTTTTAATTTTTATTTTATGTTCCTATGTTGTAGTGTAGTAAAGTTTTTGTCCCATTATTGTTGCTGTACTTGGGCTGTATGGTTTTTGTTAGTCTTTGTGTTGCCCTATTTCAGGGCAGTGTTGTTTTTTCCCATTAGAATTGCCGTAGATAAGGTCTGTGTTAATTTTTCCCCATTTGGTTTGCTGCTTTTTGTCCCGTTAGTGTTGCCACCCCAGTTGTTTTTCTCCCATTAGTTTCTCCTTAGTTCAGGGCAGTATTGTGTTTGTCCCAATAGTTTTGAATTTGTGTTATTTTTTTGTCCTGTTAGGGTTGCCGTACTTAAAGGGCTGTGTTGTTTTTTGTTCTAATAGTGATGCCACCCTGTTCGTTTTTGTCCCGTTAGTGTTGCCATAGTAAAGGTCTGTATTGTTTTACTCCCATTAGTGTTGCTACCCTTTTTGTCCTGTTAGTGTTACTGTAGTTAAGGGGTGTATTCTTTTCGTCTTATTACTTTTCCTGCCCCATAGTTTTTTGTTCTGTTAGTGTTGCCACACTTCAGGGCTGTATTGTTTTTGTCCCATTAGTATTGCTGCCTTGTTACTTTTTGTCCCTTTAGTATTGCTGTACTGGTCTGGATTGTTTTACTCCCAATAGGTTTGCTGCACTGTTACTTTTTGTTCAGGTAGTGTTGCAGTAGTTAAGGCCTGTATTGTTTTTGTCCCATTAAAGTTGCCACAGTTAAGAGCTGTATTACTTTTGTCTCATTAGTTTTGCTTCCTTGTTACTTTTTTCCTGTTAGTGTTGCCAACCCATTCACTTTTGTCCCATTTGTTTTTGTCCTGTTAGTTTTGCTTAAGGTACTTAATGCTGGTAATTTTTCTTCCATTAGATCCCCTCTTAGTTTTTTGTCCATTTTATTTAAACTTAGACCTTTGATACAATCCTGATATTAATCCATTAATAAATTTTCTGGCCTTGACAATATCTACAAGAAATTCATCTCTCTGATTTTTATGTTTTGCTAGCAGTAGTGTACCTTTAAATAACCTTCCAATGACTGTATCATAACTCTTGGATTAGCAGAGCTACCATAAACTCATTAAAGCTTATATGTACAAAAGAGACATAAACATTGTTTTGCATCTTAGAGTTTGGAAAATACCACAAATGAGACTTACTAAATGATTTATAATTGCAGTGGACCCATAGTCCTGCTAAAGTGGATTTTACAAAACTATTACTGAGACACCGAGCCAGGTTGATTCACCTTTGGAAATGTGGCCACTGTCATAAATAAAGATATTTTCTTTTGTATGCATTGCACTTTAAAAAAAAAAGGTTTAATTCTTGGGTACTAGCCAACAAAAATCACTGGTGCATGACACAGAAGCACAGTTCTCTTTCAATCTGCTTGTCTGCAAAATAAAATGTTGTCACTGATAAAGCACATGTAGGAGTCTCAGAATGCAGAATACAAATGAAAAGTGTAGAAAAATGTTAACTGTACATAGACTGTGCTAATCAAGTGTACTAATTTAGTGACTTTGTATGTAAGATTTAAAAAATATATATTAATAACAAGATGTTAGTGAGAAAACAATCCGAGCTCACACAAAATTCGTAAGATTTCTAACAAGTGAAGGCAATTAATTTCATTTGGATGAAGTTTTACACCCACATGCTCTGACTCTGAACCTCACCTTATCCATTCGTCACTTTTCATACAGTGCAGATCAAGTGAATTCTTACGAATTTTGCAACTGTGAGACCACGTTGGCGGAACTGCATGTACAGTATATCTGAAGTCTGCATGCAGAAGCAACTCTGTAAGCTGTTTTTGAGTGTAAAATACAAATGAATTCTGTATAAAAAAAGATATTTTTTGTTAAAGATAGTATCATACTGTATGTGTTGGTGGGCCGATCTCACTCGCTTTACTGTTGTCTGTAACCTTGTAACTAAAACAATTGTTCAAAACTGACAAACCACGAGCGATTTACTGTATTTTGCTAGCTAGGAGATATCCAGTAGCTCATCCATGTTAAAGAATGTGTCGAGTGTTTACAAAATAACCGTGTGATTATAACAATAATGACTGAATGCACATTTTGACCAATACGAATACAGCTGTATGGAGAAATTATAATGCTGCTCTTGTGGGGAAAAAAATTAAACTTATGTACCAGAGACTGTTGGTTTTGTATATTACTGTTGTGTTTTTGTGAGTATTAAAGTGTTCAATCTTGTATTACTGTCTCGAGCGATCACTGAATACCAATCTTTATCATCCTGTTCTCTTTATTATCTTTATTACTCTGTGTGACATAAATCACAGAAAAGTGATTGGGTCCCGGTGTAATAATTTAACCGTACATAAAATTTAATACACCCACCCACCACTTTAATAGGAACACCTGTACACCTGATCATTCATGCAGTTATCCAATTGTGTGGCAGAAGCGCAATGCATAAAATCATGAGTATTTTATGTGAGTGGAAAGGCCTTGTTGATGAGAGACGTCAGAGGAGAATGACCAGGCTGGTTTGAGCTGACAAAAAGGCTATGGTAACTGAAATAACCACTCTTTACAACAATGGTGAGCAGAAAAGCATCTCAACACATTGAATCTTGAGGTGGATGGGCTACACCAGCTGAAGACCAAATGACATTACACTCTCATCAGCCAAGAACAGGGCTTTGAAGCTACAGTGTCCACAGGTTCACCCAAACTGGACAGTTGAAGATTGGAAAAATGTCGCCTACAAGGAATAAAGTGGTCGGTGAGTGTATTTATATCATTTATAATAATGTATAGTATATATGATTTTACTGTAAATTTCTATTTTTTTATATGCTGTTACTGTTACTAATTTATAATAATGATTAAAAAATAATATTATGTAATGTTTTAGGACACATATGTAACATTGCTTGCTTTTTATTTACGTAATCAGAAAAGGAATAATGAGCAGGCCTGGAACAGGTTGGATGTAAAAAAAAATGCAGTAAACAATTAAAACTATACAGTATGTTTTTAAAATTATCCTTTCACAAATCCCTATGTCATAATGGACCTTAGAGATATAGTGAAATGCGTCCACACAGCTGACATTTGTCAATCTTTTTTTCTCTGTAAAAATCTTTCAGCTTTTTTTGTCCCTCTTTCTGCTGTTTTTGGCCATTTTCTGGCTGAAAATATTCAGTGGCCAAAATGTTGGTGCTCTGCTACTAGCATACTCTTAGTAAATTAATATACTATGTACAGTCAGGTCCATAAATACTTGGACATTGACACAATTCTAACATTTTTGGCTCTATACATCGCCACAATGGATTTCAAATGAAACGAACAAGATGTGCTTTAACTGCAGACTGTCAGCTTTAATTTGAGGGTATTTACA
>CM074945.1:10515032-10539396 GCA_037577455.1 Pangasius macronema | reverse complement strand
GCGATAGTGCGGTTCTGTGTGTACATTGCTACTGTGACACACACTAAACGAAATAAGACTATGGTCTGATATTACGTGATATTATCATAAACTGTGTGTATCCCCGCCCGTAATAAAGCGTGGACAGGGTGGAACACACAGCCTAAAACGCTGCCCGCTCTCGCCCAAATGTTTTACTTTGCCCTTGGCTTTTGGCATGCCTCCGACNCTCCGACAAAGAACACAGAAAGACAAACAATCTGACAAACAATAAACACAGAGCGCTTGCTGAAAACAGAAAGCTAGAGCGGCGCTTGCCGCTCAGGCTTTTATGCTTCCGGCTCGTTCCGTCACCCTGCCCGTGACGGCTCGCCATCAATTAGTCTGATTACACATTTGATTCAGAGCGCGGTCACGCTGAAGGCGTTCCCATAGCATTTCGACGCAGCTCGAGTTCCTGAAGGGGAACTTGGGACACAATTCCATGCTTATGAATGTGTTTCTTCTCCACCACCACACACGCACACAAGAGGGCAGCGTGACCTGTATGTCTCATACTTTATTCTGTAACACACACAGGATTCTCAGAGAATACTTCATTGCGTTTTTCTTTATAAAGTCATATATAAAGTGGACATATAATTCCTGGTGTGTGTGTGTGTGTGTGTGTGTGTGTGTGTGTGTGTGTGTGTGTGTGTGTTTGTTAAAAACCGACTAGGCACAACTCAAAGGAACGTGTGTGCTATCCAGTGCTGATTTTATCACTCCTGGAGCTCTAAGTCAAATTCTTTTTTTTTGTTTAAACCCCTCCAAAGATTGTGTATCATCATAAGAGATTATAAGGCCTCAGAAGAAAAAACTTGAAACAACAACACCACTTAAAGTGTTCTGTTATAGGAAAAGCAAAGACAAAAGGGCAGTGTGATGAAGCTGAGTCCTTATTACCAAACAGTGTTTGATTAATTTTCAGTTTATTCCTCTTATACCACACTATTGTGCCAAGTATTTATTTATTAAACAACAACACATCATATATTTTACTATATTTATAGTTAGATTTATAATCCACAAAACAAGGTCCTGTTATCACTTACTTTATTGCAGCTATAAACACTTTTTAAAATTCTGGAAAAACAACAAAAGAACAATTTTTATGCCAATAATATACTTTGACACCTCTTCTTTAACCCTTCATGCATAGTGTCCACACTCACGGACAGTCAAATAAGGCTCCTTTTATATTTTATCAAATATATCACATTCTTTAGCTCTGTAGACTATTTATTGTTCTCAGGCTTTACTGTCAACTTAAAATAAAAAAATAAATAACAAATAAAAATAGAAATTTTGGTGACAGACTCTACTGAATACCTTAGATTTTTAAAAACTAGTACTTTTTTTTGTCTTTTAAACTAGTTTTCTTGAAGGAAGATTTATTTTTTTGACCTCTTTGCATCATGAAAACTGTGTAAATTTTATATTTTCAGAAATTCTTCTTTTTTTTTAAAATTATTTTTGTCTTCATTACGTATTTTAGGCCTGACAGATTATTATTCTCTTAGCCTTTTTTTTTTTTTTACTCATGGAGAATCCATTTACTTTAAACAGAATCAATATTCTTATAACATGCTATTTTAAGTAACATCAAAGAAGAAAGAAAATCGATAGAATCTGGATATGTGTATAAATAATTTAAGCACAAAAGTGTTAAGAAAGCTTAAATATATTTTACCCAAATCAATGTGGAAATGTTTTTATTTAGGCCAATTTCTAATCTTACATAAGCAGTAAAAACAGTCATTCCATGTAACACCTTGAATGTTATGCTTTGATCAAGTTGTCGGATAGTGATGCTGCACTCGTGAACAGTGCAAAGTCCCTCTTCTATACTTTTAAATGAGTTTATAGCAGTATTGGCTTTAGATCAGATAATATACAGACACAGTACTTGGTTAAATCTATAACACTGACCATACTAATCACTGTTCTGAGAAGGTAATCATGATCATTAGAGTAATCACTAATGTTTGCTTGTTGCTAACACTATTCGGTATTGTCCGTTGGCTAGCTTGTTGCTATTGTCCGCTGTTGTTGCTGTGCTGCAGTTCAAAATTGTGCATGAATGTTTGAAGTTCACTATAGTAGAACAAAACCAATAGCCACTCAGGCCTGTAATTGTAAAAGTGCATTTAAAGTAGCTTTTTTATGCGCTTCACATGCTCTGACAAAGCAAACAAAAGATACGTTGTGGTGGTGTCCATGTTCTTTTCCAAGTCGCATGTCGAATGTCCCAAAATGGGAAACAATGTTAGTATGACTTGCACATTACCACTTACAAGGCACCATGAATGCAGCATTAGGCTAGGTGCAGATTCAGTATGTAGTCAGACAAAGGATCATCATCAAAACAGAGCAGAGTCCTTACATACTCTCTACAGATTACAGTTGACAAAGTTTTCAAATATTTAAATGAGCTAATAAAAAAAGACATTAAAGACATAAAAAAAAAATTCTTACTTGTACAAGTAACCTGAAAAATATGTAGAACCTGATGAAAAATAATTGTTTAAGCCATGGACTCGGCACAAGTGTATTAAGTTGATGAGAAAACCCATGAGTCAGGAAAGCTGACTTCTGGTCCGGAATGCTTGTTTGGCTAGGCCTCCTGTCCGTCATTTTATAGATGCTCTAGATCCTGGGGCGGAGCTTCATGAACATGGGCAGGAATGGGAAGTGGGCTCAAACAGTATAAAAAAATAATTCAAATGTCGAATCAAATTACTTAACTCTTAGAGAGATAACTTAAAAAAAATCTTACCTAATGCACCTTTAACAACAAGAAATGTAGTTCACAGGACACAAGTGTGTGAATGTTCAAAAGGGAAACTTCTTTCAATTCAGTGTAGTTTTCAGATTCAGTCGCTTAGCTGTTAACAACACAGTTCATCACATCAATATCGGCAGCTGTGTGGGGGCTACGTAATGGGGGATTACGCCACTTGTAGTGTGTGTTAGTGTGTGTGTGTGTGTGTGTGTGTGTGTGTGTGTGTGTGTGTGTGTGTGTTTGTCTGTAGTGTGTGAGAGAGGCTCCTGAATAATGCAGAAGTTGGCCTACTGCTCTCTACCCAAACAATACCTACATTCTGTTGCCACCATCACCATACGACACCTGAACTCCCTCCTACACACATGCACAAACCCACACACACACACACACACACACACACACACACACAGCATATCCCCCACACTCACTCTTTATCCCTTCGTCGTTTAACAGCTGGACGGCGATGCATCATAATTAAATAAAAACATTGATCATTGATTAGCATTAACAGTGTGTGTGTGTGTGTGTGTGTAAGGGACACCATGCCAGCATGTATGCCTGTGTGATCTTTCATTCTGCAGTATGCATTGTTAATTAGATTGCAGTGTCTAAATATTTGATTCATTTGATTCATTGTTGACCCGATCATATTACAAGCCTTTAAAACCAGCTTCGATGACTACTAACACACACACACACACACACACACACACACACACACACACACACACACACACACAAAGTCCTAGTATTATGTTCCTCACCATTTACAAGAACTGACGTAAATATCATAAGAGCAACAGTGTGTACTCAGTCTGGAGCTGGTCCAAAAGTTACATCAATATTCATGCAGGGAAATTTACGCGTCTTCAAACTTTGTCTACATTTTTGTTGATTTCTGGTCTCATCATTCCGATTATTAAAATCATGTGCCTGTAGTTTATGCCTCCAGATTTTTCTTGAGCAGAAGCACCAGAGACTGGGTATTTCACTAGCATTTATAACAGCTAATAAAATAGCACTTGATCCAGCACATAATATTATTTTGCTTCTTTTTTTTTTTTTTTACATTGTACTCAAACAGTTACTCGAATGCACAAGATACTAAATCAAGGTCATGAACTCTCATAACTTCTGAATAATGCATATTTAGCATTTGTACAAGGAGTCTCCAGTGTCAGTGATTTGTAACAGCATGCCCCCAAATGTTTTATTCTTTACACGCCGTTACTCAGATATAACACAGATGACTTTTCTCACCTCTTTAAAGTTGTTGAAAGCTGAGAGGATGATGTCGTGACCTCCTCGAACAAAACACACAGCAGCCAACAGCTCCAGAACCAAGGCTTTAGTTCTACAAAACACACACACAAGAACTTGTATTTTTTTTGTATTCTTCTACTTCTTTTAATATGTTTGTATCTTAAGATCATTTTTTGTTCATTCCTTCGGCTTATTTAATTGTTCCTTCATCTTTGCTGTCCTTCATCCTTTCATTTGTCTATTTTTGTTGTTTTCTTCCCTTCTTTGGCTAATTTTTGGTGTTCTGTTCCCTTCTGTCAATTATTGTTTTTCAGTGTTCTTCTTTCTGCTATTTTTTTCTTCTAGCCTTTCCTTTCTTCGACTGTCTTTTGTTCCTTCATTCCATCTTTCCTTCCTCTATTTCTCATTCCCATCTCTCCTTCTATCCTTTGGCTATTTTTTCGCTGTACCCCACCTTTCGTTGGCTACTTTTCAACATTATCCTTCCCATCTAATCTTTTTTCCTTTGGCTATTTTTCTTTGATTCCTTTGGCAATTTTCATTGCTCCTTCTCTTCCTTTCTCTCTTTCTCTCCTTCCATCATTCCTTCCATCCACCACTTTTTCTCATTCCCTTCCTTCTTTCCTTCAGCTATTTTTCGTTGTTCCTTTCCCGTCCTTCTTTCCTCTGAATACAGGCCAAAATCATATCTAGTTCACACACACACACACACACACACACACACACACACACACACACACACACACACACACATGTATCTTACCTGGCATTATTAGTGTTGAGGCTCAGTGTGATCTCATTGACACAGTTTGGGTGACTCATCACCTGATTGAACCCTGACTGAGAAACAAAATGACACAAGAAACAATTATTCAAGGCCAAAGCAGGAATTTATGTGTGTGTGTGTGTGTGTGTGTGTGTGTGTGTGTGTGTGTGTGTGTATTGGATGAAACCTGGTAGTTCATGATGGCCCGTAGGCACATGATGCAGAGGTGCAGGTGGTCTTTCTGACAGAGCAGGCGTGAGTTCCTCAGAGCCTTCCTGTTGTGGAAAGAGTTCAATCTGCAAACATCACACATGCAAACAGAGAGGAGTGCTCTCACACACACACACACACACACCATTTTATTTACCCCTACATCAGAAATACTGACCAATCAGCGAGGAGCAGGTACAGGATGGGGTGAAATTAATAAAATTAATAATAATAATAATAATAATAATAATAATAACTATGTGAAATGTCTGCTGCAAGCTGATTGGCTGATTGTGGGCATGTTTTTGAAGAAGGTGATCATTAGAAATCAACATACACAATGATTCAGTACACCAAATTTCAGCTCAATTGGACTCCACCCACTCTTAATGGCCACAGTCCAACTTCTGCACATATCTTGGACTTCAAGTTTCACATGAATCCATGCAAGGTATCATGAGCTGTTTGAGTAAATTAGACTTTACCTCCCTAGTATTGATTGGCCTGTAGAAACCATATTGTTTATAAATGTCAAGATATAAATCTGGTTTTTGATAATTATTGAGGTTCTCATTCTGCTAAGTAATCTGACACCATCTCTGTGAAGCCAAACATCCCATATGAGATAAGGGCCAAAATGTAAAATTCTGTTCAATAGCGAAACCAATGGGTGAATCAGTTTCACTTCTCTGCAACTTATGGTTTGGTGTGCATAATCAGTTTTAGGTGAGGAAAATAAGAAAAAACTTTGGTGCTTGGGCCCCTAATAATAATAATTACAGTATGTAATAGGGTCACGATTCAATTCGATTCACTATACTGGCTTCACATTTGAGATTTGATTTATTTATTTTGTACAAAATTTGATTGAAGAATTATGACTGAATCATAAACACTGCAAAACAATGTGCATTTTTGTCTGTATAAAACTAAATAAATAACATAGTGCTACAAACAGAGGTTTAAAACAAAATGTCTGAGCTGGGGACTTTGAAAATGATTGACTGAAACATAATGAGCTCTGTAGCAGAAATAGAGCTCCAAAGTTTGCTAAAATGCCTGATTTCCACAGCCTTTGGTGTTGATTGAAAGCTACTGAAGAGCTCTGTTTAAACCTTTATATAACATAGACATGTAACCTTATAATGTATAGTGTGTGTTTGTTGCAATTTGGTGCTTCACAAGTGCTGATCTCGCGGGCTCGCCACGGAAGAATGTGATCACGTGACCAGTGTGCTCTCTATATATTTTAACTCTATGTGTTGCGCAGATTAAGACCTCTTGTGTTTAAACAGTGCGCTTGCATTACATGCATAATTAACAGAATTCTGATTTCCATGATGTGAATTGTACATTTCCATGATGCACGTTGTCAAATTTTTGCATTGCGATACATCTGGGTACAACTTCATGACAGTGCAAGGATTCAATTTGAATTCAAATCTTCATATTCTCTAAAATGGACTTGTTAAGAGCACTGCATTGTTTTTAGTATTTGAAAGTGGAAATCAGTGATATCTTTATATCTTTATATATATCTACAGTATATCATAATACACACCTACACCAATATATATTGCCAAACCTTTAATGTAAAGTTGACTAAAATTTACAAAGTTTAGCATTTCATGCTTTTGTGTCACTGTGCAATATGCCACCTACTTCCTGTTCCTTACATTTAGAGAGCTAGAAGAAAAAATACATCACATTTTAATAGCGAGTGGAAGTTGTTTTTCAAATACCAATATAACACTTGGCCAATATTAAGGATGCACAAAAGAAGTGCAATAATTTATCTATTTGAAAATTACATTGACAATCATGTTCTAATAACCACAACCACAGTTTTACTGTTACAAAGTGCTGTCACTGGAGACTCCTTCCAGAAGCTGATAACTGAACAACTGGTAGCTGCTATGATGAAAGTGAAAACAGGAACTAACTTGTTTCAGAGATGTCGCACAACATTAAATGTAAAACATACAACTTAACAAATAAAACGTTGTAATTGTTGGCAAATTGCTGTGATATCAGAAGAACAAACCACCTTTAGGTTTTTTTTTTTTTTTTTTTTTAAATAATCAACTTCAGGTTGGTCACAGTCACTCAACTTTGCATCAGGCCATATAACACCACCATGTTGTTGATCATTTTGCAATAACAGCAGGTTCCTCAATGTTTTATACCTTACTTTGCTCTCTAAAAGCTGCATCAGCAACAAATTCTACATACTGCCAAGAATGATTTATAAACTGTGGTTCATATGTCATTCAATTGGCATCATTTCACCATAAAAGTGTCCAAAACTACACCTTAGTCCACTACGTAGGCCACACATTGTCTTCTAAGGTCACCTGTGCATCGTTTGGACATGATGGGATTTCATGTGTGCGCTAAAAAAAACTGTAAGCACATTACACACATATCTTACTGTCATGTTTAGCAGTGGAATGCAGCTAATCCGGATGCACATAGTTGTGCTGTGTGTGTTCTTCCCCTCCACCCTTAATCACTATGCTAATAAACATACAGAAGCAAGAGGTTGTAGTTTATGACATGTGTCATGGCAATCAAGAAAATCAAGTCCCCAAGTGTACATGCAGGGAGCGACTGACCGTGCTGCGTAGGAGCGGTTGGTGTGTGAAGAATTGTGGGTAGGGGAGTTAGTGGCACTTGATGTCCCGTCTTCTGCCGATTTCTCGTCAAAGCTCCCATTGTCCATGCAGTCCAAGTCATACCTACAAAACACACTTACATTAAATAACATCCAAAAGTCTACATCTGAGAACTGCTTTCATTTTATCAACAACTTATACAAGTATGCCAAATGATATTTATCAAATATAATTCCCAACATAATTTTCTTATAAGTAAAAACAAATATATAACCCGAAGCAGAGAGTCCACTCTTATTATTAAATTTGTTATATTTGTTATGGTTATTACAGTTATACATCTAATCCACTGGTCACTTAAATTAAACAAATATTAAAATAATATCAAGTTGAATGCAATTTTAGTTTTAATAAAATACAAAACAGCATAATATTTTTTATGCATTTGACTTTTTATTTATTATTAATTAGACTTCATGACCTCAATTTAATATCTTGTACCTATTATTAATTGTTAGTGCATGACATAAAACAATGAAATGCAAAATAATAGGCTGTGCTGGATCAAGTGCTATTTTATAAGCTGCTGGATAATGAGAGTGGAAGCCACATTGTTCAATTAAACCAAATGTGCAGTGGTTAATGTGATGCCTAATAGATGTTTCTTTCACTTCTTTCACATCATATTATCAACATCTTGGTCTTTTTTATTTTTCATTTTGAAACGGTCGCATTACATTTGACTACAAAGTAAAAACATCATCTGCTTCTTCAGTCTGCATTTTCTGCCCCATTTTTTCAGCCTTAAAGACAAATGTTTAATAGTAGTGGTCTAGGTCCTATTGATCATCCCTCGATGCTTGTACTCAAGAAAAATCTGGCAACCTCTAAGACATAAACTAGGCACAATTCATTTTAATAATCTGAATGGTGAGCCCAGAAAATCAACTTATGTAGCTGAGGAACTCAACTCTGACCACAAGGAACTTTCTAACCATAAATGTTGACATAACTTTTGTCGCCAATTCTGAATATGTCCTGATGTGTGTTAAGAACATATACACAGTTACCATATACCAGTTCTTAGTAGTGGACTTATAGACCTTAGCATATTGAAGTCAAAATTTCAATATATCAGATGTCTCAAATAGAACCCTGTTTTGGATTAAGATTCTCAAAAACACAAATGCCGACATATTGATACCTTTTAAAAGAGCTAGCTTGTTGATTATTGTTTAATAGTGTATGTAAATGAACATACGGCACAGCGCGCTGGGCAAAGGAAAGATACTCGACTAGAACATCCAACCCCTTGTTCTCCTCATTGAGAAATTCTTGAGCCCAGCTAAAGAGAGAGAGAGAGAGACAGACAGACACAGACTCTGTTAGACAATTATACCATTTTGACAACACTGTAATTATAAGCAAGTGAGGACATTTCCAAAAATATTGTCACCAATTAACAAGAAGAATGATGTTTTGCTGGTAAAGGTCATTCCAGCACATCAGCACCTGTTTTTTTTTCCATTGATGTTGTAAATGCTGATATGGTAGATTTATTAGCTAGGTTTAATGTTCTAGCTATAAGTTTGTACATCATATAAAATATATTTTGCAAAAAAAATATGACGTTTACATTGGTCTTTATGTTTAAGCATTCATCATTAAACCTGAAAAATCTGGTTGAACTGGGTTTTGAATTTATATGGCAAGCACATTATATATAATACAAATCAGTAACTTTTCATTTTATGAAAACAAAATTGCCACTAATTCAAATTTCATGTAAGGAATAAAACACTCCAGGTGTGCTGTTATAGGAATATATAGAGTGGTGTGATGAAGTGGAGCTACCGTTACCACCCAGGAGTTGATTATTTTCCAATAATAGCATGCCCCAGAGTGTTTTACTCCTTTTAAACCACAGAAATTTGCCAATGATTACTTTTTAAATAATTAAAGAACAACATGTAGTACCTTTTCACCTGTTAATAGTTACGTTTAATGTTGTGGAACATACACAAAACACAAAACGTTGATTAATTTCCTGTAACAGCATGCCCCATCCTGTTTCACATAAACAATAAAAATTTTATATTGTGGCTAGTCTTCTCATCCACTACAATTCCATTTTTCCAAGTTACTTTCATGTTTCATGGCTTAATTCTGTATGGTTGTGGTAAATTCTGTGTGTGTGTGTTTCTTACCCAATGTGATTTGTCCTTAAGGATATTTCCAGTTCTCTCAAGACTTGGGTGGCCTCTTGTACACGTCTCTTAAACTGGCACACAGTTAATGAATACCATTAATATGCATGGCACACACTCTTACACTCATACATGTATTGCTATATTTGTGTGTACTAGATGTTCTCTTAAGCACAGTTATGTGTCAAGATGACTTCGGTTTTACTGTATTTACCCTTTAATTTAAATCATTTCCCTATTCAGGCATCAATATTTTTCCCCCTCCATGTGGACTAAAGATATTAAGGAGGCAAAAATACTGTATTAGCCTCCCTAAGGCAAATAGGACAATAATACAACTGCACTGCCAGGAGGAAATGAATAAAATCACACAAATGCCCACTTAAACACACACACACACACACACACACACACACACACACACACACACACACACACACACACACACACACACACACAGCAAAAAAAAAAAATGTTATAATAAAATTTTATCTCTTCCACACACACACACATACACACACCTTCCTGCTGCCTCCTTGCTCTAAAAAGCTCTTGAGTTTCTGCACGTAGGCTGATGGTGGATTCTTTACCTGAAAGCGTTCCTGGGGAGAGATAACACACACACACACACACACACACACACACAGTTAAACACACACACTGTTAATGCAGTGAGTGTGTGGGAGGTATAAAACACTCCAATTATTGAAAAGAATGCACGCACACACACACTGATATGTAGGACAGAGCAGACACTGTTTCATCTAGGACATGGCTCTACAATTGAGCATAATAGAAAACTGAAAACTGAAAGAGAGATAATGGTATCTTTTTATTTTGAAATAATTTTATATACATTATTTTTCATTACCATTCTTGAGCTACAGTAAAACAGGCACACTGTAAGGCATAACTAATGTGTTAAAAGCAAACCGCTGAATAAAAAAACCCCAATGAATCCAAAATATCTTGCAGAAGCATCTACTCTGAAATCTACCTGAAATAAGTATAAGCATCAAAATATTTTTAATAGGCCTTGCCAGGTCTTCTGCTTTAAAACTTTAAATCACAAACTAACAAAAATAAAACATATGTGCAAAATAGTGGAATTTAAGCTTTACCTTGCACATGTACAGAAAATACTCTATATCCATTATTTAATTGATACAAAAATAATAAAAAAAACTATTATTAGCAGTGTCTGTATTTGTCTCAAACTGTCAGACTAGTGGTTGTGAGAGCATTTTCTATCTTTATGAAGTCCAATTTAAGCCAACTTCAAACTTCATATATACATGTAACACTCTCACATTGACTTTACCTCTCACACTAAAAACGCTAGTTCCTGATGTCTGTGTGATCGGTAAAAGTAGAGACTTGTTGGAAGTGGGATGTCTAGCCACAAGCACCTGAAACCAGAAAAGGTCTCCATTCACGGATGATGCAGGCCAAGTGAAGAAGGAAACAAATCTACCTACAGGAGCTTACCATCAATCATGAGCCAATCCAACAAACATTAAACTTTCAGTTCCTCAGCAGCAATGGGAAATGGCACCCAATCCATCTGCCTCCATGAGCCCAAGACTGAGGCTTTAAAATGCTGAATCGATCCCTGAAACTTCCCCTGATACTAGCCACTGCAAAGACCAGCAGAGTGGGTGTATCACAAAGACACAAGAAAATGACTTCCACTTTTACAGCATATTCTGTCTGTAGGCAAAGTCTTGGAAGTGTATATAGGAATGGATCAAGACTGCACTGACATCTTCAATTCTCTAAAGGAGGCACTATTGTTGCAGTACCTGGCCTCAGGGAATGGGTACTACAGGCTCTTGTGACAAGTTAGGTAGCATCGAAAATTCATGCCTTGGTTTTGCATCCATTGGAATGCCACTACACAAATCTGACTCTACTATACACTCTCAGAAAATATGTCATACCTTTCCTGGTGGTATCCTCAAGGGTATGTATGTTGCACCTTTAATAAGTATCTTTCACCTGGAAATGTCGATATAGTTTACCTGCAAAAGTTACGTAAATGCACCTTAGACCACAATACAAGGCATTGCCCAGGGCCCAAGCTGCAATTAATGTTCTACAGCCCAGTGATCTGCCATCTATCCCAGACACTTCCCCTGATTCTAGCCCATTGCCCCAACCCAGCACAGTAGGTCTACCACAAAGGCAAAAGAATACCTCCTCCATTATTATAGTCAAACTGTATGAAAAGCCAGAGTTAAAGCGGGCATGTCAGTTTTTGTGTTGTCAAAGTCTTGGAGATGTATGCAGGAATTGATCAAAAAAGAACTACACTGAAATCTTCAATGCCCTGAAGGATGCACTACTGGTGACCTATGACAATGTACCAGAAACCAATGGTTGAGAAATTTCATGGAAACTATAACCCCTGCAACAACTCCACTGGTACTGTCCACTGCCTGAGGAGCCTTCACAGATATTATATTCTGCCAAATCGGTGCTCCAAGAAGAAAACTGGTAAAGCCATTACCTTGGAACTGCTTTGTGTCCCTACTTATGACCTCAGGACATAGGTTGAATAATATGAGGTAACTGGTCTGACAGCCAAATGCACATCATAAATACCAGCAAACCCCTTACAAACCCCTTGAGAGGTACTAGAGACACAAGGACACAGAAGGTCCTAAAAGTAACTGTGACAGTGGGTAAGCAGCCCATGAACATAAAACACACAGCGCTCCTCATACGACTACCGGCGGGGTGCTGAAAGGACAGCACCACTTAGAGGGGGAGGTAAGGGACAATGGCATGCTTGCTAATTTTTTGCTGTCTTTCTCTTCTTTTAGAAGGAGATAACAGCGAGGAAGACAAGCCATTTCGGCCACCAGCCACCCCTCCTCACCCCGAATGGCCAAAATCCCCTTCACAATCTTCACTTCACTGTAAATAAAGAGCACATTCCTCTGATTCATGGACTCTCTGTGCTGTGTTTTGTGTTGAGATTCTGGCCACACTCGTCAGAGTAACCAAAAGGGAAAGGGGGAATACCAATCTGGCCAGAAGGTCTTGCTTCTCCTAGATGTCTCCACTAGGAAGCTTTTTTTTTTGGCATTTTTGACATTTCTAACCTAGGTTTTATCACTTGGAAGGTGTATATCATTTCCAAGTCATCCTTATAAAGTAGTGAAAACAAAGGAAGGTGAAAATGAACCAAGCCTTGCTGGTGCACAAAGCAGAAGAACTGGTATAAGAAGTTTGGGGACAGCAGACCTGGACCACTAATCCAACGTACATCATGTCTTTACTGAGTTTTCAGCCATATTGCAGTAAAAGGAGGGACCTAGTACTGAAGTGCACCATCCATGTGAAGTACCCAATACCTGTCCAGTACTGGGTACTTCAAGAACTTGTAAAATGACTGAAGACAGAGATCACCACCACAAGGAAATCGAATGTATTAGAACCATCTTCAAGTGAGTGAAACAGGGATCCTTTCTTGGTCTTGCATGAACTGACTGCAGCCAGCCTCTCAGGTTGATGTTCATCCAAGGCTTCATCTTGATATGACAATATGGATACATACATTCCAGATTAGACTGTGTTTTCCACTGATCACATTGGAGGCCCAGAAAATACATCCTCTTCATTAATCTTCTCGGTCTGTTCCAGTTAATAGTCATGCCCGTTGGTCTATATAGTGCCCCACACAGCCTTACAGTACCTGAAAGGAACTGAAACTGGACAATTGTGAAGATTACTGCACCATGTATCTGAAAGATGTAGCACCATCCATAATGGCCTGGGTTTGCATAACCCCAGGCTTGCAGAAAAGGCAGAAGACTTCTCGGTGAAACCAAAAAAATGCATGGTCAGTCAGCATTTATGTCTCTTAAAGTTCATAAGGGGCACCTCTTTAATGCTAAACAACAGTCTTGAATTAATCAAGAATGTATGTGTGGATGTGCTTACCTGGTCACAGACTAACTCCCATTTCTTCTCGCTGTCGTACTGGAGGAGCAGTTTCACTTTATCAGGAGGCAGGTTCATGGAGTTCTAGACACACAATAAGAATGAATGGGAAAGAGAATTTAGAAATAACATTTTTCCAGTTTCTTCACAGAACTAACGCATTTAATGGGGTAGGGGGTCCTTCATGTCTTCATAGCTACATGCTTTGAACTTGGTTAGCTTACATTTCAAAATCAAATATTTCTTCTATTGTTTTTCTTATTTTTCTAGTTATTAGCCTTAGTTGGCTACGTGCTTGTGTATATCTCATCTGTCCTTGCAATGCTGTGCATATATTTCAGCAATTCAAAACCATTTTCTTTTTTTATCTATCCAGGAGGGAAATCACTAGCCTGGATAATTAGCAGATTTCCTGTCTGAGCTCTTGGTTTTATTCATAGTTTTCCCAGCAGACAAGCAGGTTTAGTAACCCAAAAACATGAAAAAAAAGTACTATTCCTTATTGGCTTTTGCATTTTGTGTGTATATTTAAATTTAATGCTATTCATGGCAAAGTGATGCACCATGTGAACTACTCATGTAAATCCCACCTCCTGCAGCACTACACACACTGGCTGAGGCATGGTCTAGCTGACAGTAGAACGATTTTTACTATGCTGGTTAATTAGTAACATGGCAGTAATGCACTAGTAGCACGGATCACGAATGTGCAGGTATGTGGAAACAAAAAAAATTCCATATAAGTATCATATAAGTGTCAGTCACATCACTGTTAAACATATCAAGAGGCAATAAAAATGCTAGCCAGACACATGTTTATGCTGTGTACTTAAGATGCCTACCCAGATGTTAAAGTTATGTAATTTCTGAGCATTTCTCTATATAGACATTCTTCTTATTACACTTTGTATGGATCCCAGTTTTCCCAGAGGTTGCCTGTGTTCACTATGGATCAAGTGTGCGTGCATGAAGTAATTCCTCTAATGAAAACACTCATGTTCATTCATTATTCAGGGGGTTGCCGTAAGAGCGGGTAATATTGCGACCAGAGATGATCTACAGCTTTAAAAGGAGATTAGTTGAGTCAACACACACACACACACACACACACACACACACACACACACACACACTAGTTCCATAAACATACACACTACAAATCCTTTACTGTATCAGGTATACCACCAATACACTTCAAGATAGACAGCCAGTCAATACCTGCAATATTTTCTAATATATAAATAAATTAGTTGTTCTCCTTTAAATGGGTAAAATACATTTGAAAGAATATTTTATAATCTCAGTGAACAACAGAAGCGGGTCTAAAAATGGTAATAGCTCCATTTGAGCTCCAGAGCAGTGGTGGCTCAACGGTGAAGGCTCTGGGTTACAGATCAGAGGCCAATGGTCTACCAAGCTGCCACTGCTGTGCCCTTGAGCAAGCCCCTTAACCTTAACCAGGGGTGCCGTAGCTTGGCTGACCCTGCACTCTGACAAGCTCGGACATACAAAAAAATCGGGGCAGTGGCTCAAGGGTTAAGGCTCTGTGTTACTGGTCAGAAGGTAATGAACTTGAACATATATTCTAAGAGACAACAAAAACTAGCTACCATTCAAATAAAATATTATTTAAAAAGTCTTATGGCAAATAGTAGATAAAAACAGGATATTCTGATAGATTTTTAAACAGAAGCTTTAAACAGATAGCTTTTCCTGTTACTGTTAACAAGACTGGTGTTCTGACTTTGTATTGTGCTGAAACACAGACTTCAGTTCACAGACTCTCAGAAAAAACAAATAATCTTTTAACAGGTATTTACTGAGAGGATGTTCTGCCCCAGCCCTGCATGTCGACAACTCCACTTCAAACAGAAGCTAAAAACAGGTTTTATGTGCTTGACAGATCGAATGTTCAGGCTGAAGAATCTTGCTCACTTTTGTTCTTCAGAATTCTCAACATTTTTTGATGGTACCTCTTGATGTCTGTCAAAAAACATAGCATGTACAGGACTGATCTGCTGATGAGGTCACTACTATCATCAGGCTTGTTTTTTTCAGGCCTGGGCCGCATTATCTAGTCTGGTTTTTAGCATTTGAGTTGGAACAAGGATTGTGTTTCTAGTTTTACTCATTTGGCACCATATTTCTTGGCCTAAACTCTATCTAGTTTCCCAGTCTCTGCTGAGACATGATTCTACCACCACCATGCTTCACTCTGGGGATTGCTGTTCTCAGTGTGATGAACAGTGTTGGTTAAATTTTGGTATAATCAGTTGGCATAGCAAGGGATCAAAAATCATAAGTGTTATGGCTAAAGACTAGATGTTGGCACCACTGTAATATAAAGAGCAGAAGTAAGTGTAAACTATTTCATACACTGCTTATTGTTCTGAAATGGTACAGTGGTACCTTGTCATCGACAACTCTGTCCATTCTTTATGTCTCTAAAAGAAGGAATCCGGAGAACTAGGAGGAAACCCGCTTGGACAAGGGTCAATCATCGTAAAATAATTTTGATCACTCAATTTAAAATTGCAGCATGACAGTGCAGCAGGTACCATCGCCACCTCACAGCTCCAGGGTCTTGATCCTGAGATTGGGATACTCTGTCTCTCTGTTCCCTCTGTGTCCATGTGGGTTTCCTCCGGTTTCTCCAGTTTCCTCCCACCTCCCAAAAACATGTCAGTAGGACCAGATGTAAACAATTATAAACAATATGAGCCAGTCAAAAAAAATTATAATTAAATTAAATTCTATTCTGTACAATTTACACTACTTTTTAAAAATGGCCACAAACCCACAATTCTCCTGTGGAACCACTTTTACTTTAAATTACCTTTAAAAATTGGGCACACACCCACACATGTTCCTGTGAGTGTGATCTCATTAGCATAGTGCTATGGCCCGTATTACATATCAGATCCGTGGGAGAAGATTTACTGCAGCAATACACCCTTAGGATAATGCTACGACACACTTTCTTGATTTCTCATTCTGCCAGGATTGCACAAGTTCTTACTCACTCCAGACACTCACACACCATTTTTTTTAAACATCCCCCAAAATAGTTCTGTTCTTCTTCTTTAATAGGACATGAGGGTGGGCAGCAGGAGACTCGAGGACAAACATAATGTCTATTTCTCTCTCTCTCTCTCTCTCTCTCTCTCTCTCTCTCTCTCTCTCTGTGTGTGTGTGTGTGTGTGTGTGTAAAACAGCTCATTAATCTTTCTTCCGCTAGGGACTAGGGATAGATAAATAATGTCAGATCAATAAACAAATATCAGAGTTGAAGAAACAAGGTCTTTACTATTCTAACACACACACACACACACACACACACACACACACACACACACACACACACACAATGATGATAGCTGATTAATAAGTAAGGAATAAAACACTTCAGGGCATGCAGTAATAGGAAAATAATCAATTGTGTGAAGAAGCTGATTATTTTCCCATAACAGCACATCCTGAAGTATTTTATTCCTCTTATACCACTGAAATTTGTCAACGGTAATAGATTTTTATTAAATAAACATTGCCACATCATACTTTTTATCTGTTTTCAGTTAGATTTAATGTTGTGGAACATTCACGAAAGCTAGTTAGTTCCTGTTGTCACGGCATTACATTACAGCATTTGTTAATAAGACGAACAAAAAATGCAGCTTGTCATGTTACCGAGAACCTGGAAAGATTTTCCCATGGTGGAAACGTTACAGCTTTACCTCCGGCACTGGCACTGGCATTGGAGAGTCCTTCCAAAATGTTACATAAATGTTTTCTCAAAGAAAATATCATTATATACTTTTTAACGTACATTTATATAGAGAGTCCATCATATACGTCACAGGGTAAGTTACTGTAGAAGAGAGTGCCTTAATATAAACCTGTGCTTTGTTTGGGTTCTTGCTTCTTAGTACTCCTCTGTTTTTAATAGTGTTTTTCTTGTTGTGATTTTGACAATCATTTTGGATATTAGGCAAAAAAAAAAAAGAAAAACACTCTTCCTGAGCCTTCTTTGTTACAGATATAATCTTGTTTAAGATAAAGGATGAAATCAAAACTGTTGTTGGACTCAGACTTTCGGGGCCTTATGTTACAAACCACTGGGAAAAAAACTGCACCAGAGGTATAAAATCCATTAGTTATAAACCATCCTTAACCATGTTTCACTCCATTAACTGATTGGGTCCTTTGGATAATTAAATGTACCTCTCTCTTGAATAATTCCCTCTACTAATCTCTAATGAGATTCTATTGATTATGAAGCATATATATGCATTTCCAAGCGAAAGACTTAACACAAATATGCATGCTGTTGTCCCCCCACCCTTCCCCCCAAAATCCTCATGTTTGCATACACTTGCTGGCCACTTTAATAGGAAAACCTGTACAGGTCAAGAGCTTCAGTTAACGTTCACAACAAACACTAGAAAAACATCACCTGGTCTATTTCCAGTCTGCCCAGTTTGGGTGAGACTGTCCCAATGTGGACTTCTACAATGTAGCCCATCCTCCTCAAGGTTCGACATGTTGTGCAGTTGCTTCTGAGATGCTTTTCTGGTCACCACGATTGTAAAGAGTGGTTATTTGACCCAGTCTGGCCATTCTCATCTGATCTTTCTCTTATTAATAAGGCATTTCTGCCCACAGACCTGGATTTTTTTTTTTTCAGGAGATCAGCAGTTTTGGAAATACTCAAAGCAACCAGTCTGACCTCAACATCCATGCTGCTGTCAAAGTCACTGAGATAACTGAGATTTTTTTGCCATATTCTGATGTTTAATGTGAACATTAACCGAAGCTCTTGTCATGTATCTGCATGATTTTATGCTGCCAAATGATTGGCCCATAAGATACAGGTGTACAGCTGTTTACAGGTGTACACCTATTATAGTAGGCAGTGAGTGTATATTTAATCACTATAATGATAGTGTAATGCAAAAATAAGTGTCCACTACTACAGAACATGCCAATGTTGCTAAACTCACAGCTACAATTTTGAATTAACACCTAGGTTCAATATAAATAAACACTGTTAGATTTAATAATAATTCAATAATACTAATTGCCATTTTGATAGCAAGTCTAAAAAGTAATATATGAGTAGGGTTAGGTCTGGTCCATGGGAGCAACACAGTAAAAATACGAGCGGTACTGACTAGCATGCCTGCTTGATTTATGTGTCGTGCTTAGCACTGGGACGAGATGATTTGATTAATATGGAAAGCAGCTCAAAAAAAAGCCACATGCTAACTGAATGTGAAAATGCACAACACCAACCACCCAGGCTGTCCACATACAACAGCTGTGCCACAAGCGAACTATATACGATAACACAAAGATCGTAATTACATTTATCACATAACAGTCATGATAAATATCCTGAACTAAACTCAGGACAATACAAATCTGTGGGTTTTTTGTGAGCATTCTAGCTATACAATATTGATAAACAAAACATTAGCACAAAAATTATATACAAACACCATGCAGTTGACCAAGTGTATCCAGTATACACCAAATGCTATTGTATATCAACAAAATTAATGTTATTTATTGCAGCTCCAGTGTTTATTTTGATATTTTTTAAAGCTTCCAGTTCCTTTACATAGAGAAGCGTCTGCAGTACAGTTAGCGATGCTCAAATAGGTCCATTCTCATGCCTTATTAATAAAAGGATGAATATGGTGTTCCTCAAGGCTCAGAAATAAGACTGCTCCAGTTTTTGGGAGATATCTGCAGAAACATAATACATGTCCATTGCTATACTGATTATATACAATGGGCCATATTCAGAGTCCGAAAGTGATGTCAATATTTACGCAGGAAAAGTTCCTCATATTCAGAGTCGGTTTATGCCATCAAGTGTTTTATTTGTTAGCCTTGCAACAAATAAACATATTATTTTTATTGTATTGCTATTCTTTTGTCTGTTGATTTTACATTGGTTATTGGCTTGTTTACACACAAATCTACTTTGTGATACTTAGAAAATGCAAAATGCTACCAAGGTAACATGCAGACAGCATCACTGGCTTGTCTAAATTATGATGCTGATGTCACAGACTCACTATGGTACATATTGTACATACTTCCACAGAGATCATCTGATGATCTTCACTGGATCTGACTGGTAGTCCAGTAGAATCCTGTTTTGCATACACATGCGTGCTTTCAGTCTGTATAATGCAGCTTGGATTCCTATCCACCGTTTTTGTATGCAAATATTCCTTTGCAACTAAGGAAACGGAACTGAAATATCAGGAAAAATAAAAACAAACTTTTTCTGCTTTACTGGGGTTGACGCGTTAACAAAAATGATGGCAATTTTAATATTTTAATAAATATAATGTGCATTCTAGTTTCTATATGACTGTGTTTGACTGGTGATTACATCAATAGTTGCCACTTTTAGAGATGAATATGAAAATGTTTTCTTTTTAAATATTTCCTCTTTACATTTTTGTGCACATGCTCTCTTTAACAGGACAAGCTGTATTATTAACATAAAGATAAAGTAAAGAATAAAGAGGCTGGTGATGAAACACTGTTTAATGCTGCTATAATATAAGTCATAACAGGAACTAACCTGTTACATGGACATCACACAACGTTAAAGGTGCATTAGGCAATATTTTCGACTTTGTGGAAGTATATATTCTGGATTGGAAGTATTTATTTAGTATGTTTCTTGTTTTTTTTTGTTTTTTTTGCTCACAGTAGAATGACCTGGCTGCGCTGGACACTTGCTGAATTCAGACTGAGATGGCTAGTCTCTTTAAAATGATTGGAGGCCCATCCAAACACAATCAAACACAATTTTCCAAATTGGTTTTCTAAGCCTTGTAATCCAGGTGTGCTGATGTCATTGCTTAAACCATCATTTTTTATAATGTTTTTCATATTTTTTCATATTTCATATATTCACAGGTTAGTTGTACTAGTAAGAAATACAAATATATATTTGCTATTGCACCTTACTATTAAACCTTTAAATGTTACTAAAATATAGATAAAAACAAATGAAACAAATGAAAAATTGTAATCACCCATAAAGCACTGAGGTATAAGAGAAATAAAAATACATCAGGATCTGCTGTTATTGGAAAATAATCAACTTCAGGGGTGGGAACAGTAACTCTGTTTCACTTCCGGCTGCATCACATGTGATCATTTTCCTATACAACGACATTCTGAAGTTTATTATTTCTCTTATACCACAGCAATTTACCAATGATAGAATCTTTTATTTATTAACATATGACATGGTGTACTTTTTATCTATTTAATGTTGTGGAAAGTCTGCATGAACAAGCTAGGGTTTTTTTTTTTTTTTTTTTAAGTTTGAAGTGTCAAGTCAGATTTGGCACAAGTTTTCAGGCAAACATCATACATTATCATGGATATGGAAAGTCGCATATCCCAGCTTTAGGGTGCTCGTGTGGCATTCTGTTTGTCATTCAGGTTTCTTGTTAAATTTGTCATTTTGTTTTGCTAAATGTTGTTATGATTATAGAAAGAAGGATACAGTCAGTACATGTATTGTCTGGTACTCACCAGGACCAAGCTGAACCTCTCCTCTAGCTCCTCTTCTGAAGGCAGGGGCAGTTTAGGTCCAGGAGGTTTTTTCAAGCCCCCGAGGCTGAAAGAGTTTTGGGTCCCTTTCACTTCTCGGCTGGGCGACACTTCCATGCCGCCTGAAGCGTTCCCCATGGTTCTTTAAATCAGTCGTCCTCATGCACATGAGATGAGGACACTGTCTCTGATAGGCTCACTTGATTCACTTACGAAACATACCCACATAGGAGTACAGGAGCATCATGATGTCCAGTCCAGAGGTCATGAACAGAGGATCACAAAGTGGTGGATTATTACCGAACTATTAATCCCTTATAGAGCGCCATCCTTCTAAAGAAATCTGAATATGGAATAATAATGAAATGAAGACAGCTAAGGACTCATATGTTCTGTCTGACTGGATCTAAATCTCATCTAGCATCCTGACTTTGTGTTTAATCTACCAATAGAGCAAGGAATATACTAAAAAAAAGAGTGTCAGGACAGGACAGGAGATGACAGGTGAGGTAGAGATGATCCAGCCTTACTCTGAACACACTCACTCTGTGCCAGCATATACACGGTGAGAAGCCTGATAGCAAAGACACTTCTGGGTCCTAGTGCTGTTGGGTTATTCTCACTATTGTGTTGGACATCTCTCAAGTGGCTTGTAGTTTGCCTCCAGTGACATTGTTGTTTGTGGGCGTGGCTTGTGAGCGGGTTTTGTTTTTCAAACAGTCAAAATACATAGGATACAGCCCATTATATGCTTTATACACACCAAATTTGTTTAAAAATGTATGTAAGTTTGATTTACGTGTTGTGGCAGGTTTCGTATTATCTTCAACGGCTGACCGTAACTGTACTAGCTACCTACAGTAAACTCGCCAGAGGCACAAACGATCTCTGCTTCTTCCTAATTCAAGGACGTATATGACAGTATGAAGATGAAACCATGGATATAAGGTTGTCTTACATTTTTACAAGTCAAACAGTAAACAGGAACTAATCATAATTAGGAATTAAAGTTGTCAAAAGGGTAACAAAAGGTGAACCACATACATCATAGGTGTGGTCTGAGGAATCACTGGAATGAGTCAGTTGGACTTACTGTGCTGTACAAAAATTGCATTTCAGAACACCACAGCGCACAAGTTGGTTGTCGTGTTGCCACTTTGCCGCTTGCAAATGTCATAGTAATCATAGCTATTTGTGCACTAGTACATAGAAAATGAAAGGTCACCTGTCGCTTTGTCGCTTGCTAGTCTCGAAATAAGGTGACTCATGCTCAAAAAAGTCACAAGAATTCGACAGATGATTTCATGGACCTATTTACATATTCATAGATCCATTGTTATCATTTGCGTATCAAATTGTTATGAGTTTTATTGGAATAAAAAAAATAAACAAGGAATAAAACACTAGGTTGCATGCTGTATTATGGGATGATGGGATGCAGCCTGATGCAAAGTTGATTGTTTTCCAATAACAGCAGTGTCCTGAAGTGTTTTATTCCACTTATACCACACCAGTTTGCCAATGATTAACAATTTGGAATTTATTAAAGCAGGGTGTGTAATGGTGTAGACTTATCACGACTTTAATTTAATAATTTAATCAAGAAGAAGTCAGTTAAAATCCTACACCAAAAGATTATTATTCCAGATTGTTATTCGTATTAAATCATTTTATTTAGAAACTATCACTGATTATTCAGCAATTATATTAAAACTAAAAGGAAAGGTACAGTATGTAGTTTAGTATGAGTATAAATGTGCATTTTTTTGGTGTAAATTGTATATAGTGCATGTTAGTTATTTCTCTTATATATACCATATCACAGTCATTAATTATTTTGTTTCTTAATGTTTTTTTCTCATTTATGCAGTAATTAACTCTGCTGACTCTAGTAATGGCGTAGGTGCACAGCAGGTGCTGATTAAGGAGTAATGAAGTGTATCCCGATCTGCAGCTGAAACACTGACATGATGCTCATCGACGTGGTGATGTCACAGGACAAGTGAGAATACTCCATCCACCGCAAGCCAACATGTATAAAACACCCACAAACACAAGGTGAGGGGCAGTAAGAGTCTATAAAATCATTACTACACTAATGACATAAACGACCTCTTACATCTATGCTGTGTCACAAAAGAATTTATATTGAAATCACACTTACCGAGAGATAAAAAGGTCACAGAGGGTGCAAAAATGTTATTTAGAATAATGACTGATATTATACTTCAAATATGAAAGTTCACTTGAAAAAGTAGAGATTCATTTTTGTGCCATATTTCTAGAAACATTAAGTCACATGTACTGTATAAGTGCCAAAAAACACAGAAATATTACAAACAACTAAAACCTGTTCTTGTTTTTTTATTACTTTGTTTTTAAATTATGTATTATTAGTGATAAAAATATAACGTTTGATAATTTTACTATATTCATTTCATCAAATGTAATGATTATTATTACAAATTACATTTATTTATTTCTATTTTACCACAGCAATTTGCCAACACGAATGATGTTATATTAATTAATGTTCGACATTTTTATCCCTTTATAGTTACATTTAATGTTTATGGAAATATTTAATGTACATTTATAACGCTGTATACAGTACCCCCTAGTGGGTAATTTCTGACACTGCAGGGGCCATCATTTTTAACTGTAAAATAATCACTCAGAAAAATATAATAATAATAATAATAATAATAATAATAATAATAATAATAATAATTGCAGATTGAAAATGCAGCTATTTAAAATGTTCATTATCATGATTTGTGTCAGTATGTAGAGCCTTTATGTATATTTAAGTATACTTAGATATACTCCTGAACAAAATCTTAAGACCAGGGAAAATATTACAAGTATTCACACTTCGCACTGGCGGATTGTAACCAGGTTGTAAGTACTTCTTCAAAATGCCAAAAGAAGAAACAAGAGCAAGAGACAAAAAATAGAGAGT
>CM074945.1:10480965-10492915 GCA_037577455.1 Pangasius macronema | reverse complement strand
GAAGGGCAGTCAAGATATGACTGTAACCGTAGTAACAGCCAAGTCCATAAGTAATTCTCTTTGTTGGAAAATTTAGAATTTCAAGCAAGCAAGGTATTTTCATTGTAATCACCAGTCGTAGGTCAGAATCATATTTGTGAATCTCTTTGTTTGTGCAAATAATAGGACCGACAGAAAATTGTAGTTTTTTCAAACATTGCTGTTTAATGCTGCTCTTATGCCAAGTGGCGTCCAACAACTGAGTCATATTGAGAGGATTTCAATGTTCGTCTGTAAATGCTTAGGTTTGTGTGCATCCAGGAAACATCTGCTGTTTTATATGGTACAAAATCCCCACCCAAAGCATGCACCACCACACCCCCACCCCGCACCGTGTTCACTTCATGTCTTTATCAAGACTCAGCTTTCTCACTTCAAGCAGCTCTGCATCGAGACTTTTCTCTTCACGTTTAGGTGGTGAAATGAACTTGCCCTGGCTGGAGAACATCCAAGATACTAACTAACTTTAAATGAACACTGCAGACTACTGATGAAAAACATCCTTTCACTTGGGTGTTTTCTTGCTGTAATAATTGCTCTCTAACAGAGTTTTAGCCTGATGGCATTATTACTACAATGAGGATGTTTTGATCAAGACCACAAAGTACTCTCTCCAGCTCTGAGTAAATGAAACAGGTCATAAATGAATTACAACAATCTGTTCTTTGACCTTTATGATTTTTTTTCTTACGATTTGTGGCACTTGCTCTTGATAAATAACTTGAAGGTTTTATATTTCTTCCATACTGAATGTTTACGAGGCAACCTTTAGTCTTTTGTTGCTCACTAGTCTTTCAAGGATGGTTGTTGGATCATGTTTATTGACTGAGTGTAAGTGTAAGTTTTATAACTTGTTCTTCCTGTTTAATCTTTTTTTTTGTTACTCCCAAACCTCTCTTCATTACTATCTAATGAAAGTGTGCACTTTCAACCTGAATGAAGAAACCAAATGAAACCTAACCCTATCCAGATAGATTAGTAAACGTTTTTACAGTATTAGAATTCCAGCATAAGGTTTAAAACTATTACCTATATAAGGCAGCTTCAATAATTCAGCAAAATAAAGCATAAACTATACTTTCACAAGGTTTACTTAGAAAAGGAATAAAATCATATTAACCTCAATGATGTGGAAAATAGATGGGTTCAAAAGAGTAATTTTTTTTTATTAAAAAAAAGAGCTTAAAGTCTCAAAATGGAGTACTGAGAAGCATGCAAAGTTTGAAGGTTGCTGGGTATGATTTCCTTTTCCTGTGCCCTCTTTACCTTCTTATGTCCCTCTTTGCCTTCTCTGTTTTGGCAGTTTGTTTTTTTTTTCATTGACACTGTGGGTAATCGTTCTCAAAATTAGTCATACGATGCAACGAATAAAGAAGGCTAGGAAAGAAGAAAATGACTATATTAAGTACACCAAATGCAAAAGGATGAAATACAACTATCGAATCTGATTCTCTGAAGTACAGAAATGAATGTTAAAAACCACTATATGACATGCAGTCTTTCCACGTAACAAGGTCTAAAAAGTCTCATTCTTGCACGCAATCTGAATGCTTTGATGAAAAACTGAACCTGTATAAGTATGCAGTCACTTTATTTTGCTCTATCCTGGTGTTGTGTGAAACCCGCATATCCAAAGCTCTTTTTCCAAATTTCACTTCATAGTCAAGTGAAGTTGGGATTATTTGGAAAATTCAGCTAGCTGTAATGCTCGGTCACTGCCAGGATGGTGGATTAGAACCACCGAAAACATCTGGAATATCCGAATGAAGACATTACTGCTTTACAAAAATAAGTGACACTCTGAGAAAGGTGTTCTTCAATGGTTTCTTGCTATATAGGTTCAAAATACAGTCTGGAAAAAAACGTTGTTGTAGGGTTCTACACAGATCTTTTAAAGGCTTTAGATTTGCGTGAAAGTTGGGTGGATTTTCTGTCATTTTTAGCATAACCACTAAATATGATTAGTAATTACTTTGCATTTGATATGGATGCCACTGTTATGAATCTTCCTCCTCTGAAAAAAAAATTGGCAAATTATTTCAAGATAATGACTTTGAGAGAAGTTCTGAAACTGTTTTGAAACAAAAAAATTATTTATGAATTAAAAATGTTTTGTTGTTTTTATTAGTAGAAGACACAAGGTTTGGTCTCATGGGTTCCCCAACCAAAATATCATTACAATTATATGCAAATTAGAAATGCATTAAAATAGGGCAAAATTCCCTCAGATTAGCTTCTTGAAATGCAAACCTAATCCTTATTTATGTTTGGGGTATCTTGTCCATTTTTTTTTACATTTTGTTTTGTTTTCATGTTGTCATTAACAATTGTTGAATACATTTCTAACATATACACCAATTTCCTGACAGAAATATAACATTACTACATAAATGCCATTCACTTTAATTAATTGGGGTTTAATCCAGATTTCAATATATAAATAATTGAACCATAAATAATGTCAGCTTGAACCTAATGTGGAAATTTCAAGAAAAAGCTTTTTCAGTAAAAAGCTGTTTGGCTCTAATAAATATCAAAGATATTGTTGTACACATTGAAGCCTAATATTTGAGTAGGTTTAATATGTTGATGAAAAATCTGTGTTGATGGGGTTGACATTTTTTTTTATAGTATAGTGCAAAGTATATAGTATAGGTGATTTTACAGGTGGTGCAATTGGTGCAGTTATGCCCTCTACTGTTATTACTTAGTACTGTGTGTCTTTTCTCTTCTACACCTGTAGAATGATTTATAATCCGACTATCTGGTGTCACCTAAAAGAAGATGGGTTCCCTTTTGAATGGTTCCTTTCAAGGTTTCTTTCTTCTCTGGGAGTTTTTTCTTGTTATTCCCTTTGGATTTTTCATTAGAGGTCTAAATCTGCATGTGGGTTTCTGTGAATCTCCTTTGTGAAAACTTGAACTGGAAATGTCCATACTTGAACTGGGTTAATACCACACTTTACCCTTGAAACCACAGTCAATGCTCTTGTTTGTCAAATTGGCGTAGTCCATTTTCTAAACGTGAGGGACTTGTTCACTGATCACGAAAACCAACTTGAGCTCTTTGAGGTTGAAAATGATGAGAACAAAGTGCTTTTGTTTGCTTGTTAATTGGCTTATAACATCTTGCAAATGTGGCAGGCAGAACTGCTAGCTAATTAGGGAAGGCAATATGAGGCTTCATTTAAAGAGTACCACGTTTCCTGGTTCCTTATTTCAAAAAAGATACTGATGTATTTGTGTATCATGTGCGTTTAATGGTTTTTAAATTCATTCCAAATTACTCATTCCAGAAGCTTTTACAAGAAGCACATTCACCACTCACTCTGAATTATTATGACATTAGTATGTAATAGCAGTAGTAGATTAATAAAATTATATATATATATATATATATATATATATATATATATATAAAGATGAATATAAAATGTAAAAAGCTGCATTAAATATTAGAGATAAGGCTGCTGAAACATATAATAAGTAACTAGATCTTGTTATAATACCATTTTCCACTCTATAAAGAAAAAGAAAGATGCATTAAATTTTAGTACATTATTGACAATGGCAGAAACAGAAACACGATCTTAGCTAAATTTTTTACACCACAGTGGTGGTGAGTCAGCTGTGATCAGTGAGAAAATGTTGATTCATTTCCTAAAGCAGGAAAATATCGCAAGTTTATATTAATGTGCTAATCTTTTCTATAGTAACAACTTACTAATGGACTTGTATGATTGGATTTAAGCCAAATAATATACTTGATGTTTTCTGTAAGGTGACATTTAGCATTTATGCAAGGAGAGTAACAGACTGTTTTCCACCATGGGAAAGTCCTCAGAACAGAGGACTTTCTGCTTTCTTGGTTTTCTTATCATTAACAAGCTGATGATAGAATTATAGTTTACAGATGTTGTAATGCATACTTTATATGAATTAATTGGTCCATGAACGTTGACATACTGCTATGGTATAAAACACTTCTGGATGCGCTACTTTTGGAATATAATCAACTTCAGGCTAGTAACAGTAACTCTACCCCGTTGTTGATTATTTCCCTAAAATAATTTCCCCCCAGTATGTTTTATTATTTACATACCCTATGCAAAAATTTGTATATAGTCAAAAAGAAGAGTTTACTTGCAATTATAAGTTGAAAAAACAATGTCCCCAGGTTTTTGTGAGTTTGGGAAATCAGAGGAGAAATATATGTTGGGGGAGTATGACTCTATGATCACAACTTGTGGCATACCTGCAGGATTTTCGATCTTGGCAGTGTCAGGTAAAATTTTAGGTGAATAAACATCAGAGAAGGGCATGAGTGTACTAGTAGGAGGAGGGGATGAGGGAGTCATTGAGCTTCCATAGTCCAGTGTTGTCGTCACAAGTGAGAGATAAGGACAGATGCAACCGCAATCACGCAGTAATCTCATCACATCACTCCGGAATCTTACTCCCACAAGGGCATAGAGCAGGGGGTTGAGGCAGCAACGGACGTAAGCAAGACTGCGGGTGACATCCTCGGCCAGGTGAATGTCATTCCACAGTTTACATGAATAATCAGATAAGAACAATCGGAAAGACAGTACCAGGGCGTACGGAAGCTGGAACAGCAAGAAGAGCAGTATCAGTGCTACTATGAGTCGCAGTGTCTTCTGTCTGCGAAAGCATTTTCCCCGGCCCTGCATCAACACGTAGCTGATGTTGCTGTAACAAACCAGCATGGCAATGCATGGCACGCAGAAACCTGTAATTTTTGCCACACGTGCCCACATCTTTACCCTCCCATTGTCACCATCATTTCCTACATACTCACACATCAATGTATTTTGATGCACAGAGGTCGATATTAGTTCTGGCAGGCTGAGGACAATTGAGGTCACTGCCACGGCAATCGCAGACAACTTACTGTAGCATAGCATACTTGGACGTAGCGCCTGAGCAGTCCTGGCTCGTACTACAAGCAAGTAGCGATCTATGCTGATGCACGCTAACAGCAACAAGCCACCGTAAGTGTTGATGGCACAGAGGCCATCATTTAGCTTGCACAGCCAATTTCCAAATTTCCAGGAGCCGATGATAATTTCACTGGTCTCCAGTGGCAAAGTCAGCAGCAGCAGCAGGTCAGAAATCGCAAGATAGAAGAGGAAGACATCGGTCATGCAGCGCAGACGGAGGCGACGATACTTGGTGAACGTGGCAATCACCAAACTATTCCCAATTACACCAAGGAAGAAGGCGATGAGGAAGACCGTGACCTGAACAGCCATGATGGTGAACTCTTGCCTGTTATCTGGCTCACAAATCTCAATTACATTAAGATCGCAGTAGTTGCCTGTATTACAATGATAAAGAGAGAGTTTGATTACCAAAATAATAATCTCTAATTCAAATCAAATCATCTCTAAAATCCTCTTTAACTCTTCTGATGTAGCAAAAGACTAACTTTACAATGCTTTGCTTAATATAGGCATATCAAACAAAGTAAACCAAAGTCAAGTACTACTACAGAATACTAAATGAAGATGGACTATATGGAATCAGTAACCAAATCCTAATATCTTCACAGATCAGCACTATACACAAAAAATAAATAAATATATAAATAAATAATATACGTCATGCATCGCACTACCAAAATGTAACATGTATGTAACAAATAGTATGAAAATATCTGCTGATTATATCTATGCTGTAAACTGCTGCACCCTGCTGGCCACAAATGACATTAGCAGATATTATTTTATCAAGCTTGTAGTCACCTGTGCAGTTACCATAATCATAGACATAGTCCGGGGTGATGTTTCCAAAGGTGGTGGTATCATAGGTGCTGTTTCCATCCATTGCTCTAAATCAGAGAGAGAGATAGAGAGACAGAGGGAGAGAGAGATACATAATTGTATCATTTGTATACATCATTTAATGAAGCATAAAGCTTTATTATTGTGTTACTGTTGCAGTCCAGGATAAATTTATACACAATATTTTTCATAGTTTTGTAGTAAAACCACTACCATTTATTGTTTTATGTTTCAACAAATGCAATTAGTTAATTATCATCATCAAAATCATAATCATAAATTTACATTTATATAGTGCCATTCCCAAGCTCAAGGTGTTAGACACAGACAGTGTTTTAATGCAAGTGCAGAGTTTTGTTGAACAAAGCAGATAAATCCAGGTCTTTGGCAGAATTCAATATATCAGATGAACTCACTGACAAAACAAGATAAATATCAGAAAAGTGTGTGCACAAACAAAATGGTTGGTACGCAGTTCAAATGTACACTAAGTTTAAACAAAGAGGTGGGTTTTGAGTTAGCATTTAAATGACAAGGTAGACTGTTAAAATAAATTGTTAATTAATCAAACAAGATTCCACAAGTTCATTTTTTCTTGTTGAAGAAAAGCAGCAGGATCAATAACTGAAAAACGCACTGATAGCCACTTTGGCAGGTAACCTTATGGTGCTTATTGAAAATTTATTATATGGTCAATATATGTACCAATCATGGAGCACCTTTCACATTTTTATTCAGCTTAATCATTATTCTACCTGTTTTTATAATTGTAATTTATATACAGTTTCAACTGACATAAAAATAAAAGGCAAAAGGATCTAGAATGATAAAGACGTCTACTCAGTCTGTCATGCCTACAAGGTCAGCGATAATGATGGAGCAGATCCCGCAAAATTCAAGATGCAAGGGATTGAATTCAGCAGGAAGCAAACCAACAACTGCTGTAGAAGTAAAACCAAGTAAAACCAATGTAGCAAAAACAATTTCTGTGAGGAATGTGTTGTCCAGGCGGCTATTTTTCTGCAGCCCAAGCAACGGTGAGAAGGTGGGAAATGATGAANTATACAGATTGCACAGTTGAGATGGCCCAGGAGAACAATAGCATCAAAGGAGACCAAACAAGTTTGAGGACACAAGAGCACAGTGCTCAAGCTTGACTTGAGGAAGGGATGTTCTAGAAGGAGATCCTCTAGAGAGATGGTGAGAAAGAGGTGTAGGAGCCCTCTTTTCAGCAGAACGCCAAAATGACAGAAGGCTGAAATCCATAGAGAAAGGCTGTGCATGGGGCATAACTAGGTTATCCAGTGTTGAGGAAGTCATCAAGAAGATGCAGAAAAATTGACATTGATTAGACCATGATCTATCAGATAGAGTGTCAAAAGTCTTCTGGCTACACTTGCAAGCAAAGGTCAGTGGTTGAGTCATTGGGTTACTGAAAGGAAGGTTGTCATTTCAAATCCCAGCACTGCCAAGCTTCTATGGTTGGGTCCTTGAGCAAGGCCCTTAATTCCCAATTGCTCAGTTGTAGGCACTGTCAATTGTATGTAGCTTTGGATAAAGGTGTCAGCCAATTGAAGAAAATATAACATACTCTGAACAAAATATATCTAATTAAGCAGTGATCAGGGTGGACCCTAAAGTCAGTAGCTTTCCTGACCAGGGTAGACAGGAATTTGAGTAGTCCATTGCCAGATGGAAAATGATAATCGGGACAGCAAGAACAAGATTCAGCAATACCAAATACCAAAACCACATCCAAGTATCCTCGACATGTGGAAACGTTCCAGTAGCATGGGTCAAGAACAGGCGATCATACTTATAAAAGCCAGCAACATCAAAGAGAACATCCAATTCTAGGAGTAAGGCTGGGCAGTTCAACATTTGTATGTGATTTGGATGGAAAAGTGGTGCAGAATTACATTCTGCTGGAATATCTAGGAAATAAGTAAGCACTGTAGAAGTGTGCAAATTCAAGGATTTAGAGTGATACCAACAGTGAGGCCAACAATGTTAATAGTGCAAGGAGTGATAAGTTTATCAGGGGGGTGCAGGAGAGGAAAAATCTATGTACAACTGCCTTGTAAAACCAGACTGAGATCTGTGGAGGCTTCTGGAGCAAAGGCAATCTTAGTGCAGTTTGAGCAAAAACTTCATCACTATTAACTGGGTTGAGGACTTTAGCTTGGAAGGTGATGTAGTTTTCATGTGGTCTTTTTTTTCCAAACTGAGAATAACTGAATGGCCTTATGTTACAGTGACAGACTCTTTATTGTCATTTCTGTGCATTTGCAATACCAATAAATTCCCAACTGCCTAAACTATAACCTCAGGCATAGTCATTTGAAATGCAAAGAGGTGCTTGAACTGATAATGAAATAAAATGTATTTCTATAAACAAGAGTTGTGAAGAAAGTTCTCCAAAAAAAGGTTAGATACTGATGTCTGTGTTAATGAGTCATGTCTATATCAAGAAGAGTTTCATGAATCAGTTTAAAAAGTCCTTAATGTTACTATCATTGACTAGACAGACAACCTTAAGTGGACAGGGATTTACCCTAACTAGTTTATGAACAAAAACCAGAGCTGAGGTTTTGCTCGTGATGTTGCGAAACAGGAAGGAAGAATATAAAGGATAAAGGAAGAAAGATAATTAGTTAGGAAAGAAAACTGTCTACATTTCCTTTTATTTAACAAAATGAAATTTGACTTTAATTTATTGCCTTTTTATTTTTCTTTTTTCATTTTATAAGACAGGCCTTTGGAGCTTGATAATAGTGGCAAATCAAACGCATATAAATATAAATATACATATAAAAATACACTATATGGCCAAAAGTTTATGGACACCTGACCATCACACCCATGTGTGGTTTTTGAACATCTCTTTCCATATTTAGTCCCCCTTTGTTATAATAACCTCCATGCTTCTGGAAAGGCTTTCCACTAGATTTTGGAGCGTGGCTGTGGGGATTTACATGGGCTTTGCCCATTCAGCCACAAGAGCATTAGTGAGGTCGGGTGAGGAGGCCTGTGGTGCAGTCAGCATTCTTTATCTTCGACCTTGGCAAACCCTGTGTTCATGAAGCTTGCTTTGTGCACAGGGACATAGACATGCTGGAGCAGGTTTGGGCCTTTTAGTTCCAGTGAAGGGAAATTGTAATGCTCCAGCACACAAAGACATTCTACACAACTTTGTGCTTCGAACGTTGGGGATGGCTTAAATACAGGTGTGATGGTCAGGTGTCCGCAAACTTTTGGCCATAGTGTAACAACAGAATAAGCCCATACATTTTTTTTTCTTCTCATGATGATGGAATCAACCTTTATTGGTTCTACAGATTTCTTGACAACCTTTGAAAAAAAGCTGAAGATTCCACTCACTTAAGAATATGTATCTTTATTGTTTGAAAATATTTATTGGCCCTTAAAGAAGCTTTACTCTACATGCTAATTAAAACTATATCACATGCACCTTCCCAGGTAAAAGATGAATACTAAAAGTACAAAAGGATGTATCCATGATGATACCACTGACAGTGACACAGAAAAGTGCTTCGTGTATGAGAGTGTACTGCTGAAATGCCGGAGAAGTTGCACTTGTTGCACTGGACCATTTTTGATCCAGATTTAAAATACTATAAAAAAAAAGAATGTCCCTCAACCATATGACCATTTATTTTCAGATGAATGCACAGATGTGTGCATATGTCCCTTCAAAAGCCGAATGTCGGGGTTTTGTCTGCTTTTTACCCCAGTGAGCTCTAATTTGGTCTAATAATATAAGAGAAAAACATAACAAAGCCATGGTAACCGTCAAAACAAACAGTCACTGTATTTTTCAGGTGTTTCTCGTGGTTTGCAGTTGCACGAAATCCTGGCTGAGTTGAGCGTGGGTTTGGATATTGGACTCATAAGGCAAAGCATCGCGTGCAGCCGCTGAAGTCAAAACACCTCTTGAAATGATTACACTTTCGCGTTTTCAGTCATATTGCGTGCCAGAGTCTCTTTAAGAGAGGTTTAAAAACTAAAAAACGGTTTCATTTGCTCAGAAATAAATGGTAGTGATGCTCTGTTCACAGTGAAAAATATTCACTGGAAAGGATTCATTATGTAGGCTGTAGAAGCTATGGACCAGGGTGCGCGCCAAGGCCAACACATTTGATAGGTACGTGGTTTGACGTATATAAAGAGATCTGGTGTGATAAAAGGATTTAAAATGATCTATAGATTTACCGAAATACTATGTCTATAACCTACATCAGTTTGGTAAGTTTTAATGACTAAATATTATATTTATTTTATTCTAATATATATCCAATAGCCTAGATCTGACAAATAAAAGAATATATTATTAAGTTGTATAAAAATTATTATACACAAATAATTGATTAGTACTATTAATACACTTTAATACCATTTTAAATTATACTGTAAATATTTTTGAGTGGTTTATTCTTGGGTGTAACAGGTATTTTTATAAGTATTATTTTATAATCTAATCCAGGCCTGTTTAATATCGAAGTATATGCTTTTCTAAATTTGTTCAGAAATATAAATGAAAAAAAGACAATAAAACAGTAAGATAAAATGAATTCTTAAAGATCTCCGTTTTAATTAGCCTATCATTATTTATTAGCCTCCAAAACTGATTATAAATTGTGCGTTCATACATAAATAAAATAAAATAAAATAAAATAAAATAAAATAAAATAAATGGTTTCTTTTGTGCTTTAAAGTCTTTTGGATTTTACAGCCCAGCCGCTTTTCCATCAGTGGTATTAAACTTGCTGAAAATGCAAAATCCAGAATTTTGATATATTATTTTGCATGACTAGGCCTGTTTCCACGAGTGTAATTTTAATAGTGTGGTAATTCAAATGCACAAGTTTTTATTGAAAGTATTTCCAATGTAAACACTTGACATTAATTCAAATAGAAAATAAAATTAAATAAAATTAAATTGTAAGTTTAGTAGACCTACTATTCCAAAAGAAAACTAATTCAAGTATTTTTATTTTATTTTAACAAGTTTTTATTTACTTACTTACTCCCTACTTACTTATTTACTTATTTACTTACTTATTTATTTACTTATTTACTTACTCCCTACTTACTTATTTACTTATTTACTTCCTACTTATTCACTTACTTATTTACTTATTTACTTCCTACTTATTCACTTACTTATTTACTTATTTACTTACTCCCTACTTACTTATTTACTTATTTACTTACTTATTTATTTACTTATTTACTTATTTATTTATTTGCTTATTTACTTACTCCCTACTTACTTATTTACTTATTTACTTCCTACTTATTCACTTACTTATATACTTACTTACTTGCTCCCTACTTACTTACTTACCTCAATTTGGTCTTCTAGACCAAAAATTAATTAAAGATTAATTAGACATCCAGATATTGAGTGTATTTTTCATTTTTCATAAGTAATAACAGGAACTAGCTTGTTTCATGTACATTCCACGAGTATAAATGGATAAAAAGTACAACATGATATTCTTAATCAATAAAAAAAAAATTAGCATCAGCAAATTTCTATAACAGCAATGTATCAATCAAAAAAATAAAAAACAAATCAATCAATTAAATTCCTAATCAAATCCAACAGCATAAACAGAAACAAAGGCAAGACAAATTTTTGCTCGAAATTTAAGTACTCGTGCATTTATTTTATTTATTTATTTATTTTTTAACTCAAAAATGGCATTAACATGTAAAAAGAAATACATTAGAATTTGCTAATTCAGGAAAAATGCCATTTTGGTATTTTTAAAATGTGTGATGTGTCAACTTAATTTACTTAATTTTAAATTTAAATATCTAACATCAAAATAAAGTGCTGCAGTAGAGAGCAAACAAAATCAAAGATAACTTAATAACATGGACTTCAAGAAAATATCTCTCATGACTACAGACTATGTAAATATGTAATGTTCTACATTTTCCAATGCAGCAATAGATATAGAGACATAGACAGAGAGATTATCTTAAATACTATACTACACTGTTTTTACTATGCAGACTGGTTTGTCTTACCTCTGTGTATGGGAATCAGCAGTGCCAAAGTATTGCGAGAAAGAGTGT
>CM074945.1:10473465-10478465 GCA_037577455.1 Pangasius macronema | reverse complement strand
TGTCAATAAAGCCATGCCGATATAATCAGAAGAAATTTCAGATTTTTAATCTCGGTATTTTTATTCCAGACAAAATATACATAAAGTTGTTCAAAAAGACCGACAGTAATGTGAGTGCTGAAAAAAGTCAAAGTGGTTCACACTCTGTCACCAATTTTTTTCATCCTTTTTGGTGTCGATTTGTGTGTGTGTGTGTGTGTGTGTGACACACACACACACACACACACTCGCATGTAAATACACTAAGCATGATGCGTAACTAACAGAACTCCAGAAGGTTACAATTCTTAGTCACATGCGACAAACAACAATCTTAGATACAATTACAGAATGGCAACTTTAATGAGGGGTTGACAGATTTGACACATTATAAAGATATTTGGTTAGCTAGCATCATCACAATGCAGACTGTAGTGCAATGCAACAGTATGAATTTGCAGCTTTTCATGCATTGCCGTTTTTTGGGTTAACATCAAGTCAGGTTATGCTTTACATACACACAGATTTGTTTTGTCATGGGTGCCAATAATTTGGAAACAGTAGCATTTATTTGATTGTATGTGTTATACCACAGCGCTGTTGAATTCTCAATTTTAACTGGTCAGGTTATTGTATTTATTTATTTACTTACTTTCATTTAATCTACAATTCATTTTCTATAAAATCAGCTCCAAGTCAAAACATGTTTATATTTAATACGCTCATTCTTTATACAGTAGCAAAGATATCATTGTTGCAGGTGTCCCTAAACACCGCTTACGAGGTGGATTAGATTCGGATAATTATAAAAAATTGAAAGAAAAAAAATGTGTTATTTAACAAATTGTTAAGTTTTCTGACACATACAGAGGACATTGCGGTTTCTCAAGAACATGACAAAATGCATTTTTTTGTATTATTAACTTCAAGACATTATAACATGAATGATAATTAAGCAATATCGCACAAGCATGAGCGTGGTGATATTAGTATAATATCAGTATATCAGTATACATTAGTATAATATCAGTATATCAGTATATATTAGTATAATATCAGTATATCAGTATAATATCATATTAGTATAATATCACCAAGTATAACTGCACAATTGCGAGTGCGCTATTGCTTTTATACAGCAGTTCCATTACAAGAAGTTAATATCGACTAACTGACATTTTGTACACAATATGGCCAGATGTTTTGTTTATTTTTGCTCCGCTGGCGGAAATAGATCCGGAAGAAGCCACACTCACTTTTTAACACGTCGGCTAGCTGGCTAGCTAGCTAATGTTGATTTGTATATTCCTGTTAATGGTGCTTCTGGTTTAACGTCTTCATATGACACACTTTTATATTTTAAGCCAAAAGATATATTCATGAAACACGTATCATGTCCATCGATGATGTCGCTAACTCTACTGTAGTAACGGTTTCAGCGTATCAAACTATCGCTAGTGTTGGAATGTTACATACAAACAGTGAAATGTCCCAGTGCAGTTATAAAAAACATAAGCAACACAGCTTGGAACATCAGATCAGATTAGTGGACCGGAACTAACTGTTATGTAACAGGAAATAACTTGTCTTGTTGACATTCGGCAACATTAAACCTAAGATAAAAAAAAATATATGATGATGTGCTCTTGAATGAATAAAAAATGATTAAGGTTGGCAAATGACTGCAGTATAAAAGGAATAAATAAGTGCTGCTTTTAGAAAATAATCAGACTGACTCAAATAACACTGACTCTGCTTTGTGTCAGGCTGCAATCACTGATTATTTTCCTATAAAAGCATGTCATGTGTTGTGTTTTTTTTTGTTGTTCCCTTATTACTTGGAGTCTTTTACAGTTGGGTAGCCAGGTTTCATTTTTCCTTGTTTATTATGTTTTGGCATCAGAATTATATGTGGAAAAAGTTATATGATACAGTAAAGAACGTTCAAACCTTTCGTAATTGGTCTTAATTCGGGAATATGTACATGTGTCACATAACACACATGAGTTGTCTTACTATTGTTTCATCCGTTGATGAACTGGCAGTTGTGCTGGATCTGAGGTCATGATGGGGTTGTACTGGTTTCCCTATGGTGTACAAACGTGTAACCCAGGTGACTTTTCATGCCTGTGGTTTTGGGCCACTACCCAGCCTCTGAAGGGCGTATGCTGAAGGGGTCGTGCTAAGGTTAGGAGCATAGGAATGACTTCTCCTTACACAGATGTGTGTCTGCCAATTCAGTTAGCTTCACATATTAATGTATCACATGTAGAACATGTTTTTTTTCATGTCATTGTTTTCTCTCCCACCATTAATTTAGTTTATTTTGCACATGATTTTTTTCCACACAATTCACTGATATTACACAGCGCCACATGATTAATTTATTTTCACGTTAATGTCGTGCATGTGGTTTTAGTCTTTTCCCATGTGATCACATACTTTTTACGTGATATCACGTGTCTACTCATTTGCACGATACAGCATGGTGCAATGCACAATTCGATCACATAAGACCCATATCCTCACATGTGCAGCTCTTGATTTGTGTGTGTGTCAATATATACATGTCAATAGATTAAAGTCAGATCAGATGTTTCATAACATCTGTCTTGTGTGGTTAAGAATCTTTGTCTCCCACTCGCTGTGGAGTGTGTGAGAATTTGTTTGCATGTATTTGCGGTAAGTGAGGTTAATTTTGCCCATAGTTCTCAGACGTTTTTGGTTTTTTTTATGCATAGTAACTGAACTCTAGGCTGATGATTAAAGTTCACGACTCTGTGCACATCTCCGCTGCCATGCTACTCTCCCACGCCCTATATTTTGTTTTGATCAGATTGTGGCGAGGAGGCCACACACCCACACACCTCCTTATATGCAGCTGCATACCACACACACACACACACACACACACACACACACACACACACACACACATGCTGACATTGCATTGTAATTAGGAGAAACAGATTGTCATGATATCAGATGGGAGACTAAAAACTTTATATGCATTATATCACAATGTCTCATCAATTATATGATAAGAATGATATGGGAAAATTTATTACACACACACACACACACACACACACATATGCGTGCAGCTGCATTCATGAGTGTTTCAAGTTTCTAATGCTCTACTGGCAGCATGCTGTGTTTCCTCTAAATACCAAACATGGCAAACAATAAAATTGTAATACTTGTGTTCAAGCCAAAAATGGACAGTACTCTCATATATTACTTTTGTGCAATTTATACTTTGATTGGACAATGAGTGCTAATCTACCTTTAGTTGCTCCTCCATCTCCTCCATACATCTCCTAGTATTTGGATTGTGATGAAGAGAGGGGGTTCATGGGTAAGCACAGCATCCAGACATGCAGAGACGCTCTAGGTCACTTTCCTCCATAAAGTTAACTGCGTGTTGTGTAGTAGTGTATCTATGGTGCTTTGTGTCACCCAGCCTTCAGGTGAATGCTGATTGGTTGGATACCCAGAAAACGCTGCGATGAGATTTTGCGACATTGTTGTTCCATAGGCCTGTTTTCTGTATTGACGTGGTTTCTGAATTTGCACTGTGACGTGTCTCTTAGTCTCATTCAGTATGATCTTGGTCTGACTGAGAGTTTGTACAGATATCTAAATGTTAGTGTTATCTTCTAGCGGGTAGCCCAACTATATGCCTAAAGCTATTATCCAGAATGATTCTGAATAAATCTCAAGAGTATATGGTCTGGCTTACATGAAACTGAAATAAAGACTTGGCTTTAAAAAGGATTTGATGGTTTTCTGTCTCAGTGTAGATGTGGTTTCATTTTCACTCGGACTCAATCTTGACTTGGCCTCGAACCCCTTCAAAACTCGGTCTTGACTCGATCTTTGGCTAATCCTGGTCTTGGACTTTACTACAGCTCTGTTGTCTGAAGTACATCTCAAATGAGTTGTGTTTGTTTCACACACATCGATTGGCAATGTGACATTTTGTTCAGCTGTCCAGTTTCAGTGAGAGTGTGTGTGTGTGTGTGTGTGTGTGTGTGGCTTCAGATTCCTGTTCTGGGATGACAGGAGTGGAACCTAATCTGGTCTTCTGCTGTTCTAACCCATCCTCTAGGTTCAACATGTTGAGATGCTTTTCTGCTCACCACAGTTACAAAGAGTGGTGGTGTGAGTTACCGTAGCCGTTAGCCTTCCTGTCAGCTTAAACCAGTCTGGCCATTCTCCTCTGACCTCTCTCATCAAGGTACAGAACTTCCGCTCACTGGATGTATTTTTTATTTTTCGCACACCATTCTCAGTAAACTTTAGACACTGTTGTGTCTGAAAAGTCCCAGGAGATCAGCAGTTCCTATGTCACGGCCGGCATCACTGAAATCACATTTTATTAGATAATGTGCTCCTAATAAAGTGGATGGTGCATGTATTCATATAGTTTGTTTTACAGAAACCAACAGTGATTATTCTATAGGATTTCTCCAAACAAACTGTTTTGACATCTTTATTATTAAGAGTATGGATGGGTCTGTCTGTTTGTCTGTTTGTCTGTTGTAATGATGTACATTTAAACATGATAAACATCCTAGCATCCTTTCAGGCTATGTGTTTTTTGATCGGATAATGCATTCAGAATATACACTGCCCGGCCAAAAAAAAAGTCGCTGTTTAGATTTTAATAGGCAAATACATAAGAGTCTATGAATAGATCATTATTAGAGTGATTATAATGTTTCTAGCATNTAAACACTGAATTTATTTTAAGGCTTTTAACACATCTTTACCAGGGGTGCCAATAATTATGGAGGGCACTGTACATAAGAGTGTATGAATGGATCATTATTAGAGGGATTATAATGTTTCTAGCATGTTGTATGTTTGGCAACAGTTATTTTAATCTTAAAAGATGAAGTGTATAGCTTTTTAGTTCTTTAATAATCATGTTGAAAAACATATCATGGCCATATTCCAGGATGACACTGCCAAGATTCATCAGGGTTAAGATTGTGAAAGAATGGTTCAGAGAGCAT
>CM074945.1:10456325-10473365 GCA_037577455.1 Pangasius macronema | reverse complement strand
TTAACCTAGCTTCCACTACTCTTTCCCATTTTGTTACAGACATATAAATATCATATCTTATTGTTATAGTTCTGTATATTTATACCAAGACAAATTAGACATATGTAGATGCCTTGGCAAATAAAATAGGTTGTGATTTCAAGTAATAAACACTGCAAATACTCAATCATCAAAGAGGTACTGATTTACTTAACCAGAATATTTTAATATATATCCACAATTTTGATCATCAATACGGTACTGAAATACTTAACTATATATACAATTTTGTACTGATGACTTGGCTCATTTGTTATCACTCACTGATTGCAAACTATTTGAACTATATATAAATGAAGTAAATCAAAAATCTGGTGTAATACAGAAAGAATTGCTACATTTCATTCAGTTTCATGAAGCTGCACTGACATACTTTAAGGCAACGTTGCTGTGCCTTTATAAAACTTTATAAAGTGCAGTAAGCATTAACAGGGAGATGAGCTGCCTCCTTCTCATAGTTCACGTAGGAGAAATACTTATTACATAATGTTTTTATGTTCACTGTTTTATATAAAAAATGTATTGCTTTTTTTTCCTAGAGTTCTTACGGTGAATCAGTAGTGGAAGCAATGCCAATGTTAGATTTAAGCCTTTTGAATAGATTCCAGCACAATCATTATTTAACTAGAAGTTGAAATTCTCATTTGTTTTCCATGGTAAACCTTTTTTTTGTTTTTTTGTTAATTTATATAGGTTATACGGACATGTTAGCAGTGAATCAAATAAAAAGCTCGGTCACAACTTGATATTCCAATGATGTGAGCACACAGCATTACTAACATCTCCCTCTATTCTGACATGGCTGGGCTCTGTACTGTGGCTCTGAACATGGATATCAGCCTCATATCTGTCCATGCATTTATTCATGTATTCGATAAACCATTCTCTCTATTATTCTATACGGAAAGCTAGAGAGGAATAGAGGGAGTGGTAAAAAGTGACTATGCTTCACACACGGAGGTTTTTTCCCACCACACCGGCAATTGCTGTCTTTCACTGTCACTCGTTTTCCATCTCAAGGTTTCAAAATATCTGTGAATGATCACATTCAACACTTTATCTCATTCATGAACAAATTAACAGCTTTAGAGAAATGTCTCTTCAGAATATTAATTAAAAGGTATGTGCAAATCAATCAGATGATGCAAATACCACTTTGAGATTTGATTTGAATGTGTATAAATGGACTTGACTAATTAACTCGTGTACAGCGGCAAAACAGCCAATGAAACAGACTTGCACAGGATTAACTAAATATGCTGTTAAAGTTTATTCACTGAAGGAAAGGCATTTTTAAGCAATAACCTTCCCTTACACACAGCAAACAGAGATGGATGGAGATACAACACTGATCTGTGTTTTAGGAGGAATTATAGCAAAGCTTTTAACTGCATTAAAAAAAAAAAACCTACACATCACAAATGTGAGTGCTTCCTAACGCAGGTCCTAAAAACTACAATGAAGAATTATTAAATTAATACAAAACTGAGATATAAAATAGAAATTAAAATGCAGTTTTTAAGGATATTGACTACAAACATTTTAATTTATACTGACTCTGATGGTTCAGAATGTGTTGATTAATTTTCTGCAACAGCACAGCTCTGACTGAAATTCACATCACAGCTTTATATGAATGCGTTCATTCTAATATATTATCATTTCTGTACTAACAGCATGGCTGACTTGTACAGTGGATGCTCCACACAAACTAACTTAAAACAAGAACTATTTTGCTGCATTAGTAGTCAGCTTGTGCAAGTTCATGGTACAGTTACACTCAGTCAGAGGAGCTCCTAATATTCAGGCACTCTCATTTCCCAGGCATTTTGTGGCTATAGTGACTCATGACTATGAGCAACTAACACTAACAAAAACCATAGACAATAGTAATGTTACATACACTGCCCGGCCAAAAAAAAGTCACTGTTTAGATTTTAAGATTTTAACACATGTATTAGCACCTCTGAGTCCTGACCTTAACTTGCATTGTCAGTATAAGATCTTGACCAAAAACCGATACACCGCTTGATGGAAATAAATGTGACGTTATTTCCATCAAGAGGTGCATCAGTTTTTGGTCAAGATCTTGTACTGACAATGGAACAGGTGAGCACTCTGTAAAGTCTCCTCCAGCACGTCCCAAAGACTTTCACTGAGGTTAAGGTCAGGACTCAGAGATGCCAATTCATGTGTGAAAATGATTCTTCATTCTCTCTGAACCATTCTTTCACAATTTTAACCCTGATNCACACTTCATCTTTTAAGATTAAAAGAACTGTTGCCAAACATATAACATGCTAGAAACATTATAATCACTCTAATAAAGATCCATTCATACACTCTTATGCATTTGCCTATTAAAATCTAAACAGCGACTTTTTTTTGGCCGGGCAGTGTGCACCACAGTACTGCATTGTGAAAACTGAAACCAAATGGATTATAAGATAAAGTAGAGCTTTGTGGAATTTATGATATTATCATTTTATCATTCAATTCACTTATCTTTTAGGAACTCACTTAGCTTACTTTCGTTTCCAAGGTAAAACTTTTCACACAATCCTGCATACAGCCCCAAATTATATTCTTTGCATTTACAGCCACTAGGCTGTAGCGTTGCATCAGACACGTAGGCGCATGCATGTTGAGTGTTAATCCCACTGATTCTGTTATTGTCAATATGTGCTTGTGGCAAGATACCACAAACAATCATTTCTCTGGTAATGAAATTACTGAAGAATTGTTCTTTGTTTTTTTGGGTGGGAGTTATACAGTATATGTAAACTTAAAACTGAAATTTTGCTCTAACAGTAAGGCTTTGCAGGGCTAAACCTGGTGGAATTTATTTCATGTATAAAAGATATATATATATATATGACATGATATATTAAATTATATATAAATATAAATATAAATATAAATGGTATAATTATTCTATTATTTATCTATCTATTTATTCAGGGTGGGGTGTGTGTGTGTGTGTGTGTGTGTGTGTGTGTGTGTGTGTGTGTGTGTGTGTGTGTGTGTACATATATAAATATATATTTGATGAAATTTTCTGTTAGGACATGTTTATTTGGCATTCATTAAAGGAATCTCCAGTGTCAGCTCTTTGCAACAGTCAGTAAGTTTTCCAATACAGGTGTCTAACATGACAAGCTGTGGTTTATTTATTTATTTTTTTTTATTTTGTTAACTTCAAGAGAGACATAAAAAGAGAGGTTAGTGAGTTAACGACTGTTAGCAATAACAAGAACTTGTTTTGTGAATGTTCCATGACATTAAATGTAACTACAAATGGTTAAAAAGTATGGTGTGTCGTTCTTTAACAATTGGTAGCATTGTTTCTAAAAGGATTAAAGCACTTTGGCGCATGCTGTAATTGGAAAGTAATCAACTTCGTGGTGGTAGCAGTAACTCTGCATCGTGTCAGGCTGCAGCACAGAGCCCAGCCGCTGATGATTTTCTGTTCTCAAGCGTTTTATTCCTTACTCTCCTGTATTGTGCAGGAGCATGTCTTTAGAGAGACATTAGCAAGATCTTTGAGTTAAGAGTTTGCAGTTTGTAGCACATTTTGTTTTACTGATTAGTTTTTATATTTATTCTCCAAATGTTTGAACAGAAGCTATATTTGGAGATGTACAAAGTAAATTTTGTTCATAGAGTTTGTTTAGGTTTTCCTATAGATAGATAGATAGATAGATAGATAGATAGATAGATAGATAGATAGATAGATAGATAGATAGATAGATAGATGTTTTTCTGCTCACCACGTTTGCAAAAAGTGGTTATTTGACTTACAGGACGTTTCCATTTCAAAGGAAGAGAACATGTCATGATGCTAGCAGATAAAATGCAATAAAGGAAAACTGGTCAAAAATAAATGCAGGATATAATTAAAAAAAAAATTTAAAAAAGTATAAAAAAAAAAAGAAAAAAAAAAGTTTAACCACTTTCCGGTCTCTCTTGAAAATAAAAGAGGGGAAGTCGAACAGAGTCGAAGAAGGAAACGCACGCAAAGTGCAGCCATTTGTGTCGAACGGTTTAGAAGTTTCGACCACTGAGGCATTATAAATTTTGCAGTCCTTTGCCACACATGCACTTAGGCACAGAAAGTGTGCTGTGAACATGTTTTTAATATGAAGAGCTTGCACGGAAAGCTCTGTGGAGCTGAATCAAGCAAAATGAACTCCCTTTAGACAAGCTTATCATAATAGGCTGTCTCCACTTTAAGTCTGGAACTCTTTCTCTTGTACACACACACACACACACACACACACACACACACACACACACAAACACACACACACACACACACAATCTGTAGATATCAGTAGCTCAAGCAGGACTCTGCTATCCCAACCTAGCCATTAACAAAGAAAGGAAAAGACATGGGCGTTTTCTTCAGCACACACACACACACACACACACACACACACACACACACACACACACACACACACACACACACACACACACACACTTTTCTCTGCTTAAGGCTAATGCTCCTTGCTCTCAGTTGTCAAATCCTGATCTTTCCTACACATGCTTACGTCTGGACACATACATGTCAGCAGAATGCTGCACAAGCTCTCAGGATTACTGTTGCTCCTGCTGGACCTAGCGTTAATTTCGGGTATGAGATCTATAAACTTATAACAGACACAAAAAACCCATGAGCACTCTTTCTTTCTCTCTCTCTCTCTCTCTCTCTCTCTCTCTATATATATATATATATACACATGAATTGTTTCTTCAGATGAGTGTGGCTTTTCTGATTATTATTTGTATTATTTAAACCTGCATGTAATTTGAATTTTGAACATGAGCTTCATATTTAAAATATTTTATGGATTGTCCTTATGTAGGGGACACCATCAGTTTCAGGCAGAGTTAACTGCAAAATTATAGAAAATATCTTTTTAAAAAAATATAGAAATACAAAATATAGCAGTATTCTGTGACATATACAATTTAGTAGCAGTTGTATGACGTAAAGTTGTAAAAATTAGGATTTTGTGTAAGAAGTTTTAAAGATAAACCAGAGAGATTGAAAAGTCTAAACAGAACAGAAATCAGGATGCTTTGGATCTTATATTTTCTTAAAAACAGCCTTAAATTGATTGACTGTCCATAAATGTGGAGGATATGTGTGGAAGGGTTTTATTATGCTGTGAAATTTTCCACTTTCACTTCACTTTCCTTACATCCACAATGATTACTTAAGTTCACTGCAGTTCAGTTTTTTACTTTCGAATTCCTTCACATTTTTAAAATGTATTTTTGTTTCAAATAAAAACACAAAGAATATGTTTAGTACATCTTGAATATTCAATATCAAATGTTCAGCACTATTTCTAAGTCATGACTGAGATTTACGCAGATTTGTGACGTTAAGATTTTCCCACGAGTCTTATCTTTTTTTACTGAAACACATGTTCACATGACATTACAGTGAAATTGATCGAACACGTTCAACGCATCGTCAGGTTTTAGGCAACCTTTCGCTTGCGGATTCCATGCTAGCTCGAGTGCACGCTGTCATAAAAGGGACAGGGTGAACCAAATACTAATTCTGAAACTCTTGCAAATGTTTCTGCGAGTCTACTTTTCACTCATGTTGTTGCTGATGATATAATTTGTCATGAAAGAGTTTGTATTAAATTAAAAAAAGAATGCAAAATTTAAGCATTTTCAATATTGGACTCAATTGTTCCAATATTTGGACCCCACTGTATATATTACATATTATAGGTTTGTGTGTGTGTGTGTGTGTGTGTGTGTGTGTGTGTGTGTGTGTGTGTGTGTGTGTGTGTGTGTGTGTGTGTGCATTTAAAAAAATGGTTGTCTTTTCATAGGTCAGTTAGCAGAAGTCACTCTGAATAGATTTTTAAATTCTTTCCCAATCGTTTCATTTATAATTCTCTTTCTAAAGTTCTATAACGCTAAATATTAAAACACAGGTTTTTATACTCTCTGCCCTTTTGTCTTTTGTCAGATGACATATGAATTGAGATCATTTCCATCCCCTTTAATATTTATGTGTATACAGTACTGTGTAAAAGTCTTAGACACCCTATATTTTTTTAGTACAAACTTTGTTATAGATTTTTATTTTATGACTTCTACATTATCGATTCAGTACAAAAACGTTTTAGATTCCAAACATTAGTTTTCCAGCACAAAATTAAATGTTACAGAAAAATGTCTGTATGCCAGTAAAGAAAGCAGCAGATTACACAAGAGACCACTTTTCAGACAAAAAAAAACAGAATGAAGGCTGCTGGGTTTCGCTGCAAAATTAAGAAGCGAGTGTGACAGTCAAAATCTCCAGAAGAACTGCGGCTGCTTCTACAAGATGCTCAGTAACACTTACAGCTCATTTCCTTATAAACCTGCACACACTGCACCTGAGACTACTATTTTTTTTTAAAGCAACAGGGTGTCACACCAAATATTGACTTTGTTTCATTTATTACTGTTTACTGCTCTTTATAGTATTTTTTAAATGTAGAAGCATTTAATTTCATTATTTTTTGAAGGCATCTTTGCTCTACAGCACTTCTCTGCATGTGCCTAAGACTTTTGCACAGTACTGTATATTTCACTTGTAATTATGCAATTATAAATTACTATATATGTGTGTGTGTGTTTGTATATATATATATATATATATATATATATATATATATGATTATGTAAGCAGCCTGTTTTCTTCTTTGTTTAGCTGTGGTTAAGAACGACACAACCGAGTTTCACAATGTTACACACATTTCCAGTGTGAATGGAACCTTGATCACAGGTGAGCCGTTCCATTTTCTAAAATGAATTTACATCTTTACTTAAACCTGCATTTTTATTTTTTTCATTGTTTTGTACATACAGATGCACAGTGAGGCATTTTGATTTTGGAGGTATTATGTGATTTGTCACATTTGTAACTTAAGAGCATATAGAATATAACTCCAGCACTTTTAATACATAAAAACAAAAATCTATTTAAAAAAAAAAAAAGTGTGTATATATAATCTGAATAAATTGATTCAAGACTTTTTGGTCCATGGTTAAGAAACAGGTGATTACATCGATAACATCGTACCACTTATTTTACTTCTCCTTCTCTGTTGGCTCTGTGGACTCTTGTATATAAATAAAAATGTGCTCTCCCATCGGGATGCCCTCTCAATCACGACTACTATAGCAACTCTAAGCTGTGTGTTCCTGTTTCCTGTTTCCTGCTTTCTGTATTGTCTGAGTAATCTGGAAGCCAGTAGGCAGTAGCCCCTTGAAGATTTGCAATGTAGTGAAAGCCACAAAAGGCCATTCGGCTTCCTTGCAAATTACACTACTGCTTCAGGGCGTCGGTGGTGAAACTGAATCTGTGAAGCTTTTTGGTACTGTTTTAATCAGAGTGCTTTTTAATGCTATGCTTCTGTTGGTGGGGCTTTTTTGGGTTGAATTTATCAAATTACGAAGCAGTTAAAATTTGTCTGTTAAGGAATAAAACACTCAGGGACATGCTCTTATGGGACAATAATCAACAACAGTGTGGTGTGATGCACCGCAGCATGAAGCGGAGTACTCTTACCATCCATAACACTGATTATTTTCCTAGAACAGCATGTCCTGTAGTCTTACGCTACAGCAATTTGCCGATTTTTGTTAATTAAATAATGCCGTTATTTTTTACAATCTGTTTATAGTTACATTTAATGTTGCGAAACAAGTTATCACTTATGTCACAGGAGCTATAAACAGTTGTTACATCACCAGCCTCTGTATTGTTTTCTTCTCTCGTATAAAAACACACCTTGTCATGTTACTGAGAAACCCCAAATCCCTCCATGTTGAAGACTTTTTAATGTTGGAGAGCTGATAGCTTTATCTCTGCCTGTTACAAAGCACTGACACTGTAGACTCCTTTCAAAAATTCTAAAAAAATTAAAAAAAAACAACAATTAAATAAATTCTCCTTTTCTATTATACATGTTTTGGGGTGGAGCGTCCACCATACAAGTCCCTGGGCAAGTGTATAGCTGCTGTTATACAAAAATGAATCAACACCTTCTGACCAATCAGAATAGAGAATTTGACAGCGCTTTGGCTAATAATGGCTACTCTTTCAAGGCAGCTATTCCAATACGGACATGATGGAAAATATAATAATGTACTTCCTGTTGTCTTATTAAGCATGTTTTGAGTTATATAAAAACTAAGATTATTTTCAGAAAGAAATTTAAAAAGTTAAAATTCATTCTGATGGAGTTTTATACAGCTCATAACAAATTATATCTTATAATAAAGTATGTCTTGCTTTTCAGGAAACATGAATGACACAGATCAAGGTAGGACGCAGCACTGTTTATATTTGTATATGTAGGTGTATGAAGCATAGGAGTTACTGTTACCACTCCAAAGTTGATTATTTTCCAATAACATTTGTTCATCGCTCTTAGACTACAGATATTATAATAACTACTATATTATAATTATATTATAAAATTATATTCTGTGATAATTTTTTATTTACTTTTTTAAAAAAAATCATATGTTTTATCCATTTATAGTTACATGTTGTGAAATGCCACTGAAACAAGTCAGTTCTTATTATCACTTAGGTTTTAACAGCTACAAACAGTCATTCCCTCTCTCCTTCTCCCTCTCCTAAGACAAAAGAAACGCTGTTGTTGTGTTACTGAACAACTGCAAAGCGTCTGTACTGAAGACTTTCCCATGGTGGAAAAGTTGCCCGTCTATTAAGTACTGACACTGGCAACTCCTTCCATAAAATGTTAAATAAACATTTCCTCACACGATTTTTATTTTATATGTGAAACGACTGCCATACAAGTTCCTGTGTACTTTGATACTATAGAAACAATTATGTATTAGAAAGAGTGCATTAACTTAAACCTAGCAATCAGAACTAATGTTAAAGAGAAACATGCCCTTAAAATAGTATGCACATTTAAATGGAACATTTGCATGGCGATTTTTTTTTCATTCACGTGATACTCCATTGCTCTTCTCGTCTTTTCCAGAGAATTTACGGAAGCAGAAGAAAACACAACACTACGCTAAATGTAATGAAACACTGTTCATGGATTTATTAGAAACAATTTGCATGGAGGATTTTGATTCCCATATGATCAACCTGGGGAAAGAGAACTGGTGTGATTGGGAGATGGTGCTCAGGTAAGCAAAAACCAAAGAAGAAGAAGATTAGTTGCAACGTATAATGCAACTAGATGTGATTGTTATATTTTGTCCATTATCCTAAGTGTAATCTGTCCATTGTAGTATGGATTTTTACATTAGGTATCCTACGCCAGCAACCAACTACTTGAAACAAAAACTCTGTGGTTTTCCCAAACATAAACATCTAAATTATAGTCAAATTAAATCCTCCTTCACTGAATTCTTAGACCAGCTGAGGCATGCAGACTGCTGATAGCTAATAATAGAAGTAATATGATACATCAGTAATGTTACAGTAATATGATAGATAGCTGGTGCTTGCTAACTACAGAGATGACAGCAATAGAATGAATAGCTAATAATATAAATTACAGCACAAGCATAGATAACAGGTGCTAGCTAATTACAGTACTAGGATTGATAAAAGGGGATAGCTAATAATGTAAGAAATTGCAGTATGTAAACAGAAATTACAGTATGAGGATAGATATCAGTTCCTAGCTAACTACAGACGTACTAGGATAGATAATGGTTGCTAGCTAATAATCGAAATTACAGTAATATGATCGATAAAGGTTATTAGCTAATAAAATATTTACCACAAATTAGTGGTTAAAATGAACATAGTGGCTTTGCCAAGGATAGACATGCAAGCTTGGATTAAGTAACTGTTAATCAGCCTATAATAAGCCACGCCTTTGTAATTGCGCCCTTAAGCTGGATAAGTAAAGTACTACTTTGTGCTGCCGTGACTTGAGTCTAGATTTTTTTCTGTAATTGTTTTTTTTTTTTTTATATAATGCGGCAGGTGGCCAGGTAAATGACTTTGTCAAGAAGACAAGCTTTTCAGATGGATATTTTCCCAGCCTCAAAGAGAGATTAAGATTAGGATTGTAGCTATGGCTTCAGAAGGAAAGTGCAGTTGTAAAAGAAGTGTGTCTTATATATGCAAAATTAGTTTTTATGATTAGAAAATGATTCAAATATTTCAAATAATTTCAGTCAGTCAATCAGACAGTCAGTCAGTCACTCAGATAGACAGACAGTCAATCAAACACTCAGTAGTCAGTCAATCAGTCACATAATCGGTCAGTCAGTCATTCAGTCAGTCAGTCATTCAGTCAGTCAGTAGTGAGACACTCAATCAGTCACATATCTGGTCAGTCAGTTAGTCATTCATTCATACAGTCAGTCAATCAGTTAGTCCATCAAACAGTAGGTCAGTCAATAAGTAAGTAATTTAGACAGTCACAAAGTTAATAATTTAGTCAGTCAGTCAGTCAGACAGACAATCGCATAATAGGTCATTCATTCATTCATTCATTCATTCATTCAGTCAGTCAGTCAGTCAGTCAGTCAGTCAGTCAGTCAGTTACTCAGTCAATGATTTATTCAGTCAATCAGTAGTCAGTCAGTCAATCAGACAATCAGGTATTCAGCCAGTTATTCATTCATTCAGTCAGTCAGTAAGTTAGCAATTTAGACAGTCAAAAAGTTAATAATTTAGTAAATCAGTCAGTGTTGAGTTGAAGGTAGTCCCAACATGATCATGAGAACTTTTTACATTCTATACCCATAGTTTACTGAAACAACATGCTTTTCATGCCTGTATTTAAGGGGGAAGTGTGCAAGTATGCAAAGGAAAGGCTGGAGTTTTGAGTATATTCACATAAACACAACTAAACCATTAGTAAAACTTCCCTGCCTTCTAATTACTGACAGAAATTTCCTTCTGTTGCCTGATAAGACATCTGTGTCTGTGTCCTTGTGCCCTTTTAGTAATTACAATGACCTGACCCACTGCATGGAGAATTGTGCTTTGTATCTCCATTGTTACTACCCAAACGCTGTTGTGCAGAAGCTGTTTGTGGAAGTCCATAAGCAATACTTCGGCTTGTGTGGCACGAAAGAAGACACTCTCCCAGATGCCCCAGCGAGTGTTGTCCTCGCTCTCACTCTGCTGCCTGTCAGCGTCATTCCCATACTGGTCTATATGGTCATCCGGAAGAGCAGCGTTATTGACTGAGAAACACAAATACACACAATTCCACGCTAGTTTATGCACTTCATTTGAAATACACCAAAATATGAAACTGTAAAGTAATACACTGTAATAGAATGTAAAGCAATCAATGTACATAAGATGTCTGTTATTACTTCAAATATAAAAGAGTCCACTACCAAGAACTCCTAATGTGGTGATAATAATAATAATAATAATAATAATAATAATAATAATAATTACAAAAAAGCTAAATCATTATTCACTGATGTTGAGTGGTACAAAATGAAAAAAAAAAAAACGCTGACTTGAGTAAAACTATTTCTACTGAAGCAATTATGAAAATTACTCAGTTTTCCACTTACAAAAAACACTCACGTAACTACATTACAAATGACTTTTTTACATGTCTACAATTGAATCCAAAGATATTCTATATCTGAGGAATACTTTTTTGAACAATTATGCTAACTAACCAGGTGAGCTACGCTCAACAGTAAACAATAGCTGGCTAGCTCCATTTGTTTGCTAGCTAGCTCAGGTCATTTCTAGCTACATAATTAGCAAACATGCCTCTTACTCATAATCCTGAGTGATATCTATAGACTGGAACAGCACTTAGATATATTTAGCACAACAGGTATTTATTACTGAGCAGTGAAGCGAGGAGTTTAATACAGAGCATTCATACTGTACAACATGAAAAGATCTGGCTAAGCTAGTCCAACTCATATAGTCTAAAGATTAAAATTAAAGTAGCTTTTGATTCCGATTTCGGTTTCACCCAAGAATTTCTCAAACAGCTAGATACTTATTTATCAATATTAAGTAATGAATAAAACGAACCAACTGACGCAAAAAATCTGTATTAATTTAAGATTAACAGTGAAAAATAAGTTCATGGTAGTTGGTTAGCTCATGGTTTGACTGATTGTCCTGTGCTGTGTTACTGATGTAAACTGTAACTGCAATTAAACTACTCTTCTTTAGTTATGATTGTAGATTCAATTATTGAATGTGTTTTAATGCATTTTTTTGTATTTGAATTTATTGAAAGCATTAAATACTGTATATGGAAACCAACAGGGTTATGGCCTTCTTACATATTCAGCGCATGACTGGTTAAGCCGAGTAATGGAATATTCAACATTTTTATTCAAAAGCAAACAAAAAATATAGAAGCTAATTGTTATACCACTTTTTATGCGGAGAGCTAGTATGGGCTGGTTTGATTAGTCCGGAAATTGCAGATCTCCTGGGATTTTCACGCACAACAGTCTCTAGAGTTTATGCAGAATGGTGTGAAAAACAAAAAACATCCAGTGAGCGGCAGTTGTGAGGGTGGAAACGCCTTGTTGATGAGAGAGGTCAGATGACAGGAAGGCTACGGTAACTCACATAACCACTCTTTAAAACCGCGATGAGCAGAAAAGCATTGCAGAATGCACAACATGATGAAAATGGATGGGTGGATGGGCTACAACACTACTAGTGACCTAGGATAAATAGGCAGAAGTGAATGGAGGTTAATGGGAAACTGGTGACTTCGTGAGGCAAGTGAGTGGCACGAGCTAATGTCCGGACTGGATTGGATTGTGGACTTGGATTGTGATGACTCCTGTTAGCTGTCAACACACTGAGAAAAAAAAAATTCATTAATTTATTTAGTGAAGCACCTAACATGCAAACTACCTGCTCAAACTAACTGGTCATGTATAAATAAAGAATATTCAGTTACACAAAAGCCAAAGTGAACTTAAGAACACTGGACAATAAGAACAAGGAAAGAATTGCTTCAGCTTGCAGTGACCTTTGGTTAAGTTTTGCTGAAATCATGTGTTAAACTACACTTGCTTCATATGGGGATTTGGCAAGCAGAAGTTGATCTGGGTGTGTTAAAAAGCAGATACAGTGGTGGAGCTGCCCCTGGTTTCAGTGCTGTGCGTTTTTGGAAAACAGACAGATCAGCTTTTTCCACGTGTTTGTTGAGCAATCCATTGCATCAAAATGTCTCATTGATGTTGTAATAAGAACAATAGACCAAACTATTACCCACACACACACACACACACACACACACACACACACACACACACACCTCATTCATGATTTCTAATTATTTTTAAGTGCTTCGAGTACATAATGCTCTACTTTATGACATCTTTCCTCTGAATACCAAACATGCTAAACAGAAAAGCTGTAATGTTCTGGTTAAAAGCAAAACACACTACACAGTTTTGCCACTTAGCCCTTTATGTAATTTGCACTTTGAATGGGCAATGTTTTGGGAAAAGCAGGATAGAGTAAATAATTAATGTTATCATATGTTACCATGCATCCTAACGTTTCTGTGTTTCTCTTACGACTGTTGGTGGAGCTGCTGTGCTTGTTTCAACAGAAATCCAAAATAATCTGACATTTAACCTATCAACTATTAAATTATATATAGGTTTCTGTAATGAGTTGCATGGTCTGTGGCTTCTAAATGTCATACACCAAACGTATTGCTCTGCACACACGGAGAAGCATATATCTGTTTTCTGTGTTTTGGATGTTTCCTATGTGCATTTGTAGTGGCGACAATGTTTCCAATGTTTGCCAGGCTAAGTCTTGGAAAATGACAGGAAGCGCAGCAGTTAGAGGGATCGATTCATGTCCACACCCCATTTACTAATCTAGATAGCCAGAGTAATTTTTTTCGTAGGAAAGAACTACTCCTATAACTACAATTGGTGGAAAACATACTCGCCCTTACTGAGAGTAAAGAGGTAGTTCCCAGAGATAATTAAAGCCCGACGAAAGGAAACAATTCTGGTGATTTATGTTCATAACACACAGTCCACTGGGGTGTGTGTGTGTGTGTGTGTGTGTGTGTGTGTGTGTGTGTGTGTGTGTGTGTGTGTGTGTGTGTGGTCGGAGGAGGTTCAGAGAACCCTTCTGAAGCATTATCGCCATCTCCTGGTAGAACTGATGAACTGTGGGTTCCACACTTTCTCAGAGCCTGGATACAAATGCTAAAAAACATAAATAAATAAAATAAAATAATTTAAAAAAAAAACATGCTGTTCAAGAACATGTTTAGGAATATGCTCATATTTTCCCATTTCATTCTCAGTTTCTGGGAAAGGGTCAGTTGGCATGATTATGTTCTCTCCTATGTTCTAATGTTTTGTTTTTGTAGTAATAGTAATATGCTGTATATAGACATATTGTGTATAGATATTGCACCATTTGGGGCATCATAGGGCAAAATGAAGACAAAATTAACTTAGCAACAAGACATTTAATGTTTAAGGTTTCACAGAGAATCACAAGTAACAAAAACGATCAAATAATGCTTCAAATAAATTGCATCACTTTTAATCTCCCTTTCTATATAATAGCTGCCCCATGTTCTTTCTGACAAATCTGATTTATCACTGCTATTGACTTCTTTTTGGCTTTTTTAAATTATTATTTTAATTATTATTTTTTGTTACTGTTGCCTTATGTAGTGGATTGCTGGAGGATACACCTTTCAGTGTTTTGTTTTGTTTTTCACTGAAATTGAAACATAGATGTACAATTTTCTTCCCCACCCAGAAACACACTGGGGACGCAAACTTTCGCACCAGACTTGTTGTGAATGAATGAGTCCCTGTTCTCATTTTGAGTGGTTTTGCAGTGTTTTGAGGGCCAAAGTCAGGATCAAAAAACACAATGACTGTCCACTTTATTAGGAACACCTCAATGTCTACTCATAATCAGAATGCGGAAAATGTAATCTCTGAGACTTTGAGCGTGATATGGTTGTTGATGTCAGATAGGCTGGTTTGAATATTTAGAAACTGTTGATCTCCTTGGACACACAACAGTCTCTAGAGTTTACACTGAATGGGGCAAGCTGACAGCAAGGCTATAGTAACTCAAGGCTATGGCAACTACTCTTTACAACCGTGGTGAGCAGAAAAGCATCTCAGGACGCACAACACATCGAAACTTGAGGTGGATGAGCTACAACAGTAGAAGATCACATTGAGTTCTACTACTATCAGCCAAGAACAGGAATCTGAAGCTACAGTGGACACAGAAGATTGGAAAAACATCATCTGTATTTTTTTTTTAAATCTTCAACTTTTGTGTATTGCGCTACTGCCACATGACTGGATAATGGGAGAATTTCATGAATCAGCAGGTGTTTCTATTAAAGTGGATGGTGAATGTTTATGCAAAAGCATTGTTTCTTTGTGACTTTTTTTAATATATATGTGTTGTATTATACAGAGAACTGTTACACATTAGACATTAAAAAATTGGTACTTTATTTTCAAATAATCAAATTAGCACATAAGCTCCCAATGAAGGATTTAAACTTCCTAAATTTAAAAAAAAAAAAAAAAAGCTACATCTTAAAGGACTCGTGAGCACAAGTGAGCAGCCCATTTATAGCACATTACATACTCGATTCAGCAGAGGGCATTATGAGGATACATGGGCCTGTCATGAGGAAGTCTAGACAGCTGTTGCATATTGTCCCTTTATGACATCAAGAACTTATGCAACTCCCCATATCATAAGATGGGGCATATTTTCAAATTGGCCAAAGACACACCACTGGAATGACATGGTAGATCATCTCATAAATGCCATTAGTTCCACAATGCTGGTTTTTGGGTGACCCAAATGAGCAAGTCATTCTGGTGGCAACCATTTACTCAGTAAATTGTTTTGCCTAGATTTTTGGGTTGCTTACTGAGATTCCTCCAGATTACCCTCTGAGGCAGTGGAGCAGTTGAGGCAACTGTGGAGCAGTTGAGGCATCTTGTATGTGATATCAATGGGAAGACCATTCACATTGATATAACATTGACCCCGTGTTCTCCAAATCAATCCACAAACTCCTGCAAGTCCTCAGGACATAGTTTTGCAGGCTTGCACTGGAAAACCACCAGTGTAGGAAACGTTGGGCATCAAATTCAATGTCCAATCTCATCGACCAGAGATCTGCTGCCTGAAAAAGTTGGTAAAAGTTGACATCGGGTCCAGAGTAACGTGTCATCAGCATATTGTAGTGTAGACTTATGAAGAAATGGTCAATACATATGTTTGTAATGCAGTAGAAAGCATCCTCTCACCAAATATCATCTGGTCTGAAACCACACAGCCTGCTGCTGAGATGTAAGAAACTGAAGAAGGAGTGACCACAAAGTGCCCCTCACCACTGCTGATCTGTTGTACATTGTATATGGTGGTTAATCCAAACTTGTGAGTGACCATGAACCCTGCAGGAAGCCTAGGATCGATCAGAACTGCATCATATCACATGGCTCAAATCTGTTCCATTAGCATCTGGTTTTCCAACATCTCCACCACCAGTTGACACGAATGCTGGTAAAGTTCTGACAATATGCCCAATGTGTGCCAGTACAACTCCATGAATGCCAAGAGATCTTCCACCACATTGTATTCAGGTAGGGCACAAAGAAGTCTTGATCCTCAAGTCTGATTCCCACGGGAAGGGTCATGGTGATGGACATACAGTGTGGTGACATAAGCTGGTGCCTGCCCTCATCAGACCTCATGACCTCATGGTGTGGAGAGCTGAAGTGGTATGTTAACCCAGTGGCTTCTGTCCATAGGGAAGACAAGGATCTTACCAGCCAAAGCACAGATCTATGAGGCTACCCATGGATCCTGCCAATACAAAAACCATATTCAGTATTAGGTAAATCTTACTGGATTAAAAAATATACAGTACTGTGCAAAAGTCTTAGGCACATGCAGAGAAGTGCTGTAGAGCAAAGATGCCTTCAAAAAATAAT
>CM074945.1:10442765-10456225 GCA_037577455.1 Pangasius macronema | reverse complement strand
AGAGGGACTATGTAAAAAGTGGCTGTAATTCCTAAACAGTTAATGCAATATTTTTGTTAAATTTTTGTGGTGGTGTAGTGTCAGTGCCCAAATACTTATGGACCCGACTGTAAATGACCTAGAAGCCCCCCTATACTTTACAGAAAAAATAAACAAAAATAAGGCCCTACATTGTCTTATTTGTTGTTAACATATGGCTTTGTACGGAACCAAGAACAGCAGCAACACAGATACACAGAATGGTATAGAAGCTGAGGCTGATCATGTGCAAATTACAAGAAGGCGCATATGAAGGAACATTTTAAAACACATTTTAAATTAAAAATAGCTTCCATCAAAAAGTAAATAAAGTATGACATTATAAGCCTGGTACTTGGAATACTTATATATCCAACAGGATAGGTAAGATGCAAGTGGATATACGAGGCATGTTCTTTATTAAAGGCAATCCATGATACAGTCGAAAAGAGACAGCAGAGTATACGTAAACAAATTAATCAAGGGCTAATCACAGAACAGGTGCACACAACAGGGTAACAGACCAATGACAAAACAAAAACAAAAGCACATGGACGGCAATGAACAAGTGCAAACAGTGTCTGCAGTGCTGAGAAGAGCCTTGCACCTTGAGACGGAGAATTTTTGACATCTTAAATTACATTCTTAATCAGTGGGTCCAGAACTGAGATGAATCATGTCATGTGTTTGTATGATGCTAAATTGGTGGTTATATGGTTCCCTGACTTGTTAGCTACATTAGCTCATAAAGTTACTTTGAACAACATGTCTTGACTAATCGTTATTTATATTTAATGTAAAATATCTCTATAATAGATTAAATGCTTTCCAGTAGCGACTTTAAAAATGTGGACAAAAAGACATACTTTAACTGAACTAATCCTAACTGACTTTTCTATGACTTTTGTTGCACTTTGACTGTTGTTCCACCTTCCAAGGTGCAGTCGCAGGCAAGTGAGCACAGTATGGTGTGTGAATGTGTGTGTGTGTGTGTGTGTGCATGTGTGCATGTTACAGAGAGAGAGATCTGGAGTGTGTTTGTTATCTGTGTGATACTTTCTGGGTGTCAGCACTGTGCTGTGATGCTAAGACGAACAGACATCTGCTTAATCTGAGGTTACCAGCTATGCTCTGCTGGTCTTACACACACACACACACACACACACACACACACACACACACACACACACACACACATCCCTATATAAAACTTATAACCACTACTATTTAAACTATTGGAACAGCAAGACCAATTCACTTGTTTTTGCTGTAGACATTTGGGTTTGAGATCAAAATATGAATGTGGGAAGAGAGTTTAGAATTTCTGCTTTTATTTCCTGGTATTTATATGTAGATGTGTTAAACAACATAGAACATAGCACATTTTGTATAAGACCACCCAATTTGTAGACAAGCACAAATATTGGAACATGTGACTGACAGGTGTGTCTTGTTACCCCGGTGTACCCTATTAGATTGATTGTTTAAACAGCTCTGAACATCTACTTTTGGTTTTAGCCTTCAGTTTCACCTGTGAAGACTTACATTTCTTGTTAAATAGGATAAGCCAACATGAAGATCAGAGAGCTGTCTATGGGAGAAAAGCAAGCCATTTTGAGAAAAGAGGGAAAATCAATCAGAGGCATTGCACAAGCATTGGGCATAGCCAATACAACAATTTAGAAAGAAAGAAACCACTGGTGTACTGAGCAACAGACAATGAATGAGTCGGCCAAGGAAACAACAACAGCTGCTGACAGAAACAATGAGAGCTGTTGTCGGAACTCAGAATCCCTGTCTGAGTGGACACATTCACGGATCAACGTGTTTCTCAATTACCTATATTTCCACTTTTTCTTCTAACTTAATCAAATAAATTCATTGAAGAATCTTCAAACTTCTTTACTGCCGTAGCAATACAACACGTTCTAATGAGCTCAAAGAAGGTGAATTCCCTCAAAGGTGACAGCAATCTCAAGCCTGAGAGTTGTGCGCCCCCGAGCATCCAAAAAAATCCCCTATATATATATATATATGTCTGCCAACGCCTCTTTCTTCAGTTTGCCTATGTCAGCAATTCTTCACTCCAGACCCTCATATCTCCCTATCCTTGAAGTTCCATGTCAAGACTGTCAGCCTCTCTTCTTCCCATTTTATTATCCCTCAAAAACTTTACCTTAGATTTAAAGTTCTGTTCTAAACCTATTATTCTATCAATAAGACTATTATTCTATTAATAAAAATATTAATGCTTTTATTCTTTTCTTTACTACGGTTAAAATGGAGCAAAAGCAAAATAAAATTACTCTACATTTAAGCAAGCTCTATAACATTATATTACTTGTTCATATACTCTCTATTTTAAACTGTGTGCACTTGTATACTTTAAAGTCACTTTTAATTTTAAGCCTGTGCACTACTGAAAGCATTATTTTTGTTTTACATGTTAAGCTCTGAGCTAAGCGGGCCCTGTCTTTTCTTTCTTCCTTTCTTTGTTTATATTTTTTTACTTCAGCTCGCCGACCTCGCAGAGACACTGAAAAGAAGCTTATTACGCCAGTGACGCTATTTTCAACTCTCAACTCTCAACTCTCGGTTCTTGAGTTTGCCCAAGCACCTCTTGATGCTTCATATAGATAGATATATAGATAGAAGAACATTAACAGAACAGTCAAAGCAATAAACTAAGTCACAAACACATAGGACATCATACAATGGTGCAGTTACGTGAGGGTTGGGGCAAGAGATTAGAAAAGAAGGGATACTGTGACACTAAGGCAGAGTATGTACGAAAACAGGGTGTACTAGCCGATATGGTGTGTTTTTGGAAGCTGTTGTTGTCACAGTGTGCTCTTGGTCGTAGAGTCAAAACAAAGCATGACACTCATATCTTGAGACCTCTTGAATCTCTTGAGAAGGAAAACCCAAAAACAACAGTCAGTGATATCAACAACCTCTACAGAGCAGGTGTGAATGTATCACAATCCACTGTTTGAAGAAGACTTTGAGAGCAGAAATATAGATGCCATACCCCAAGATGCAAACCAGTCGTCAGCAGTAAGAATCAGAAAGCCAGATTGGAATTCACAAAGAAATACAAAGATGAGACACAAAAGTTCTGCAACCAAGAGTAACCTCTACCAAATTGATGGAAAGCCCAAAGTGTGGAGAAAGAATGGATCTGCTCATGATCCAAAACATACAAGCTCATCTATGAAACATGGTGGAGGTAGTGTCATGGCTTGGGCTTGCATGGCTGCTTCTGGAACAGGCTCACTAATCTTTATTGATGATGTAAATCATGGTGGTAGCAGCAGAATGAATTCAAAAGTTTACAGGAACATTTTAGCCAATGTACAGAGAAATGCATCCAGATTAATCAGGAGAAGCTTCATCATGCAGCAAGACACTGATCCAAAACGCACTGCCAGCTCAACAAAGTACTTTATTAGGGGAAAAAGTGGAAGGTTTTAGTCTGGCCAAGTCAATCACCAGACCTTAACCCAATTGAACAGTATTTCATCTCCTGAAGAGGAGACTGAAGGGAGAAGCCCCCAAAACAAACAACTGAAAGAAACTGAAACTTAACTGTTCCTATACTTTTTCTTGCCTAAAAATGGGTGGTCAGATACAAAAATTGCTATGTTTTATGTTGATTAACATATCTAGATTTAAATAGCAGGAAACAAAAGCTGAAATCATAAATCTCATCTCATATCCATCCTTTGATCTCAAACCCAAATGTGTTTGGTGTATAGCACAAACAAATGAATTGGCCTTGCTATTCCAATAGTTTAGAAGAGGACTGTATACTTGTATAATATATAACCACTCAGCTATGACCCACACAGTCACCCACACTATTAGATTTTCCTATTACTAGTATATTTCCCATTTAGGGGTCCAAGCATCTAACATGCAGGACTGTTTTCTGTACTTGATCACTGTTAGCACACTGGACTCATCATACTCAACATTTACATTTACATTCATTATGGGTATGTNNGAGAGCAATTGTAACGTGGCAAAGCAATTTCCCCCTGGGATTAATAAAGTTCTTTGAATCTTGAATCTTGAATCTTGTATGTTGTGTGTTGTATGTTGATTGTAAATGTTATTATTAGGTAATCCATAGGTAAAGCAAAAATTGTTTCAGGACATCACTATTTTTAGGCTGTTTGTACAGCAAAAAATGCATCAATATTCACTTTAATTAACAGCCTCACACAGGCTACAAATTACATTTCCATGTTCAATGCTTATTTAGTCTACACTGTTAATGATGAAAGTAAATAAATTTGGTGCAATAAATGTAAATCATAAATAATAAATCTGTGTATCTTATTGTACTATTTAAGAACTTACCAATTTTTAAAATGCACTCATGTCGATGAGCTGGCAGGTCAGCACAGAATCTCCTTATAGCTTATTGATGGATGGAGGATACAATATCTACAGCAGCACCGGGGGGTGGGGGGGTTATTCTGCCTTAGTAGTGTTCGAAAACAAGTCTGGATCGGCCTCTTTGAGCTGCCATGCAATACTATGCTACTCTAGAATGTGATTTGATAGTGATGTGCAACCTGTGACTCCAACAGTGTTTTTTTTTTATTTTGTTTTTTGTTTTGTTTTTTCACAAAGCATTGGACTTCACTATGCCACAGTGCAGGGACTTTATTTAAATTTCATTTAGCGTTGAGGGACTACAAAGATAACTGTATGTGAACTTCCTTTTGGAGTGGCATTAAAAGTAAGTTTTTTCTCAACGTAGTTTTGTGCAGTTGACTGTAGAATTGGCTCCAATCTAAAATATTTTCAGATTAACCAAGTGCGTTTCATCTGCTTTCTTTACCATCTGCCTGCAACTCCTTACCATCTGTGTCAATGTTTTTTCCAGCTCTATTATATGAGTGCTTTCCTCAGTGTTTGCTTTCTTTATAGGGGTCCAGGCACCAAAGTTGCAGGTATCCTATATTGACTGTATGATTTTTCACAGGCAGCAGGAACACCAACAATTCAAGAGCCCTATCCTGATGGTATGTTTTCTTTCTTTTTAGGGGTGCAAGCAATGAAAACTCAGGAATCATATAGCAATAGTACAGTATTTTCATGTTTTCTTTTATGGCTCTTTATGCATAACTGCTGAAACTATATAGTAATTGTGTGTAATTGAGGTCCATGCACTGAAGTGTAAAAATCCAGAAGAAAGTGGGACAAAAGACACCTAGGTTGTAGTTCAGCCTTCACACACTGTTCACACTCACACACTCAAACTCCCATACTGTCCTCTCCCTGCCCAAGTCTAATTCGTACATTATATCTGATTTCAAGCAAAATCAAATAATGAGTTAAGAATTCACTCTCACAGATTTTCTTCCCAAGCGTACAAAGATGATGAAGATGATCTCTAGGCTCTCTGACTGGTTTGAAGGAAGTTGTTCTCCTTTCATGGACAGCGGGAGCAGACAAACAGACCCTAGGGAGCCAACAGAGGATGGCAAGAATCCTTCGGACCAAGGGCAAGGAGGTTTGAGTCAGACGGAGTGACGAATTTCATTTTCTTGCATCTTGTAGCTACAACAAATAAAATAATGATTTAATTAAGCAGGAAGTAGAAGAATTTGAGTCATACTGTGTAGCAGTGGAGACAGCAGGATTCGCCTCAATCTAGATCTGAACTGAAAAGGTCATATGTTTTAGGCCAAAGGATATGGGCTCTTCTGTATTTCCACTCATGACATGGTCAATATTCTGTAGTTTTATTATTTTGGATATCAACTGGTTTTACCTTCTGTAGCTTCATAAAAATTTGCTTGTAAAGATTTTGGAGAAAGTTTGTTCAAATGTTCCTGTTTCTCTGGAAAGTTTGTACATTACGCTAATATACCATTGCTCCATTTTAATTATAGATGACTGACTGTCTTGGATTATATGCTTACATATGAGCTTAAATTCCAAGGTGACAGTGTTTCACACCCTGCCACACTTGGTGTATTTTCCTCTGCTAATGACCATGTCTGGTGATTCTTAGCTGTGTGTGGGGATTACAATTTATTTTCACAGCGAAGTCCCATCGACTCCAGTCATCTTTGCCAGCTGGACAAGTTAATGCATTCAGACATAATTATGTAATGGTCCAGAAAGAAGAGAGAGAGAGAGAGAGATACCAAGCTTTTTCACCTACTTTCTTCAATTTGTCACTTAATTCACTGGTACTGATGATGATGGGAATTTCGGTCTCTTCTCTCCGAATGTTTTGTTATCCACTTTTTATTTATTTTTCTCATTCTCTCTCTGCTTGATTTCTTTTTGCCTGAAACTCATTAATTGAAAACCATTAATTGTCTCACACATAAAACCTACTTAAAAATCCCACAGCAAAATGTTAAAAAATAAAAGTACACTTAAACGAATCTGATGTTTTTTTGCATAGCTGCTTCTGCATCTCCCTTTATTCCTCCATTCCTCCCTCGCTTGCTCACTGTCCTAGCCCCCTCCTTAGTTTCTCCTCCCCTTCTTTCTCCTGCCCTCACCGAGTCAGGAGAAAGAGTATAAAAACATCGTTATCTTTTCTGCCCATCCCTTCTATCTCCTTCTCTTGACTTCTCGATACACGCTAGGACTCTTCTCTGCTCACCTGCCAGACTAGTGTATCGCTTCTCTCTCTCTCTCTCTCTCTCCCTCTCTCTCTCTCTCTCATACACACAAACACACACTTTCAGGAGACTTTGGTATCCCTCTGGCACCGTAGACCTCCTACCCGTTTCTTTGCCCTTCACTGCTCATCATTCCTGCATACGGGGAGAATCTGGCGCTGGCAGCCCGGAAGATTCTGCTGGGCGCCACTGCCATCATGCTTCTCATCATTTTGGTAATACTCATTCCAGTCTTGGTGAACTCAGTGGGCAGCAATGAGGATAGTAGCCGCTATGAGATGTTGGGAACCTGCCGCATGGTCTGCGATCCATACGTGGACAAAGCAGGAACTGTCGGAACAGGAATCAGCTCGGCAGCAGACGTCAACACAGCCGTAACGCACATCCAAGCTGAGGCAGAGCCACTAAGTGACCACAGTGTAAGCCCACCATTGCCAACATACATCCATGGCAGGCCAGGAAAACCTGGAAAACCTGGACCACCTGGACCACCAGGACCACCAGGGGAGCCCGGTCCTCCAGGTCCGATGGGGCCGCCAGGGGAAAAAAGCATGACAGTTGCTGGCATTGGCAGCTTTAATACAGGTCCCCGTGTGGCATTCTATGCTGGCCTACGGAACCCGCAGGAGGGCTACGAGATCCTCCGGTTTGATGATGTTGTCACCAACATTGGCAACAATTATGACGGTGCATCAGGAAAGTTTGTGTGCAAGGTGCCTGGTACATACTTCTTTACTTACAATGTACTGATGAGGGGCGGAGATGGGACCAGCATGTGGGCAGATCTTGTGAAAAACGGTCAGGTAAGAAGGTGGTTGTTACTTTTACTACTGAACTGAAATACACAAAAAAACAAAGACTGCATTGTTATGTATACAAAACACACTGTAATGCAATTCTAGTAGTATATGATGACTGACATAGTAGAAAATATGAAAAATATGGATTCAGAATTCTCTCTAGGATATTTTGTTAAAAAAAATAGATTATTGAGTCAGGGAAGAAAAGCGTACTGTATAATTTGATGGTCCTGAGCTACTGTCAGTCTCCCTTGCAATCCTGTAATAGTAAATCATAGTCAGTGCAGGGGTGTAGGTTCAAATTGGTGGGAAATTTGTAGTCATATGTCACACACTGGCTCAGATACATTAAACACCAACACTTCTCAACTTCAGCCGTGTCTGGCTAGAGTAGTCTGGCTACAGTAGAAAGGGAATAGCATTTGTTGTTCTCTAATTTGGTGGAAAGCTAGTAAATAATAGATTATGGAAGTCATTGAACTAGAGAATGTGTCATTGTTTGAACAGAAAATAACCACAAAAGGTGGTGAACATCACCTGCACTGGCATGCTTCAGAAAAGTCACAGAGTGACCGAATCTCATAGTATTTTATATAAATGATTTTATATAAGGGATCCCCCTTACTGTGTTTTCACTGGATCAGTGCTGGTTATGAATGCCAGGGAACCCTGACAGTTATCCAGTGTTCAGAGAGCCATGGTTACAAACACAGCTAATAATCTCTATCCTTTTAAGAGTGTACAAATGTTTATAAAATGTATGGTCTTTCAGCATTTTTAAAAATTAATCAAAAGGTGATTTTCAGTTTAATACAGTATTTTAAAAAATGTTGGTTTTAAATAGTGTGTTTTTGTATAATACATATAACAATTTTGTCTTCATTATTCATAACTGAATAAACAGAATAAACAATGTTCTGCATTCAGCATTTTGAACAGAGCTACATGCAAATGGCTATTATGACTATTAATGAAAAAGCAATGTCGGTGCACATTTTGCGAGGTACAGATCCAAGCATGATCTGAAGTGAAAGATATGTTTCTGTACTTGCGTTTTGTGTGTGTGTGTGTGTGTGCCCTTGTCTGGCCTCCTTTACTGTGTCATCCTGAATCAGTAGCTTTCTCAATCACATGTGGCCAGTCATAACACACACATAGATGCAACCAGTGAAGCTGCAAAACTCTGACAGCATGTCCTAACACACAAAAACATCCATAAATACGCAAATGCAAAAGTACATGCACACAACAAAGACACACACGCACAAAAGTCTGAGTCTACTCCAAGAAGAAAAAAAAATTCAAAAAGTCAAAAACATGTTTGTCTTTACTGAAAGCACCTGAAAGCATCATACTAATCCAAGTGAATAAAATGTGTTGGGAACAGCCATTTAAAAATATTTTCACTGAAACTCTTATATATTTGAATAAATTGGGTCAGAATGCATTTCTGGTTGTGGAGATTTAGGAATAAATAATCCAAGATACATCTAATCAAAGTGTAACTTGGCGAATCACCAAGGACAAACCTCAGCACTGTCTTACCTCAGTCAATCATATAGCAGTTCTGTGCACTGCTCGTTAATATTAATGATATTGCTCTACTGAGCCTACAATAACTGTCATAAGAAAAATCTTATAACTCAGTATTTTCTTCTGAAGGTGATCATGGTGAATTCTTCATTTTTTTAATGTCAGAATCAGTTTTGTCAGCTGGTAATCCAACCCATTCCCCAGAATGCAAATTCTAGCACAACTCACTTAAACAAATAATTATTTTTTGTCAAAATCTATGTCATCTATGTCATTATCATTGGAGGAACTGAGACTGGAGACATGTACTGGGACTGCCTGAATCTAGGACAGGATCTTGTCTTGAAACAGGGACTGCATCTAGTCAGAAGTCTCAGTCCCTGATCCAGTGATTAGTTTCTGGCCCAAGACACTAAGACTGAATGTAGATACTAAGACAAGGACTGGATATGAGGCCTGAGACAAGGACTGGTACTGGATCTGTGACTGAAACTGGGACTAGGTCTGAGTCTGAGACAGAACCTGAGACTGGACATGGGTACTGGGACTGGATTTCAGGCCTGAGACAAGGATAGGGACTAGATCTGGGCATGACATGGGGACTCCGACTGGATATGGTTACAAGACACAGAGTGAGGATAGATCTGTGCCACGTCTGGGATTGGACCTGGCTATGAGAATACAACTGAGACTAAATCTGGGTCTGAGACAGGGGCTAGGAGAGAATCAGGGCCAGAAAAGCAGGGGTCCAAGACAATGGCAGGGGTCCAAGACAATGGCAGGAGAGCAGGGTTGCAAAGACTGGAAAGACCATGTGCAGCACGCTGGCTGAAACTCTAGCTTCAGCTTTAGCTTGTGAGCCACTGCCCAAATCCACCACAGCACAAGGGGTGGAGTCTAAGGTAGGCCCCTTACTGTACCCTGTTGGACATACACAGTTCCAGCCTCATCGTATTATCCTTGGACTCAAAATGGTTCTAAATAGCTGCTGCTCAGACTCTAGTCCTGGAGCCAGCACCTGTTCCAAAAGCCTCAGGTATCTATAATAAATGAACCTAGAAGTAGTTGATAATACTGTTTCTTAGGCTATATATGAATCTTGGTCATAGTCCATTGTTCACACCATCAAATGCAGAAATTGACAAATTCACATTCATTAATCCAAAAATGTTATCATGGTTGTGGTTCAGCAGAACACAGCAAGATTGAGTTGTGCCAAACCAATCATTACCCTTCTCATCCCCAAACCTGTGCCTCATAATGCCGGATTGTACCAAACCATGGCCCTACATGCTACAATTCTGTGTAGTTCAATCTAAGTAGAACTCTTTTAGGAAGCTAACAACCCTTAACTATATAGATTTGCTAAACTTAACCTTACGGTAAGGTGATCACAGCCTTAAAAATAACTTTTTTTTTTACTTGTATTTTCATTTGACCTTGAGTCCATCCATCTCAGTACACACACTCACACACACACACATTCAGCACTTCTGGGTGACTCAACAATGTTACTCATGCTTAGCTTGACAGTTTCCATTTCTTTACGTCCATCATCCAGAGAAATGGTGCATCCAGTATACTTACTTTCAGTATACTTACTTTCTGGTTTCACATCCTGTTTTCTGTCTGTCTCTCATGCTTCCACTCTCCAGGTAAGGGCAAGTGCTATAGCCCAGGACCAGGACCAGAGCTATGATTACGCCTCAAACACAGTGATCCTGCACCTGGACCCTGGTGACGAGATCTTTATCAAGCTGGATGGTGGCAAAGCGCATGGAGGAAACAGCAACAAATACAGCACCTTTGCAGGCTTCATCCTTTACTCTGATTAGCGGAGTTGAGGTTAAGGTTCATGATTTCTTAAAGGGGAGTTCAGCGTCTTGAAGGACACAGGGCAACTTCACTAATCTTCAGACTATTAAGTAAAGAAAGGGGTTAAATTAGGTCTCAGTTTAGGAGATGACCGAAATGATTATTAATTAGATAGATGGTTGTTTATCTCCTTCTAAAAATATTCAATGTATCATTCAGTACATACAGAGTTTTGCATAAGTATTCAACTCCCCACCCCCTTTACCTTTTCATGTTTTGTACTGTTGCATAAGTAAACAGCTGAAGATTGGAATAGCATTGCCTGGCCTGGCTCACCTGTCCAGTTTTGTTGAACCTGTGTCCAATGTAGCTCAGATTCCCGTTCTTGGCTGTCCAGAGTAGACCCGTGTGGTCTTCTGCTGTTGTAGCGCATCTGCGTCAAGGTTCGATGTGCTGTGCATTCTGAGATGCTTTTCTGCTCACCATAGTTGTAAAGAGTGGTTATTTGATTTTACCATAGCCTTCCTGTCAGCTTGAACCAGTATGGCTGTTCTTCTTTGATCTCTCACAATAAAATGTGCATTATGATGTGCAATAAAATGTGAAGTATTACATACTTCAGCATTATGGGCTGTTTTGTCTAAATTCATGAAATTAAATGGACAAATTAAGTCAATTTCAGTTCCAGGTTCCACAAAATGTGGAAAGGTTCAAGGGGTTCAAGGATGAATACTTATGCACAGCACTGTAAATCTAATCATAATACTTAGAAAATTAAGGGGTATGTTGTAACTACTGGTCCCTGTTTGATTCCCATGAACTCATCTGAGAGTGGACCAAGATGCATTTAGCCATTTTATCAAGATGCTGTCGTTGTATGAGTCTCTTGTCTTGTTCCTGAATTTGCCGTGATGTGTCGTGTGTAATTACTACTCGTGTTATCCAAACTTTTATGCTTCTAAGTTCAATGTGGAATAAATTAACCTGATCCTGGTGTTTAATCCAAAACCATAGTGTGAATTATTATCAGTACTGTGTATGTGAAAAAGTGGACATGGATATATTGGTTTTCCTAAAAATTGAAGCAGCATGGTTTTACCAAAACTATGGATTTAATCAGGACTGATGGCGATTTCTATAACAAACAGCTCCTGAGATAGAAAAGATTAATTAAAATTCCAATCAGGACTTCGTGCCAAGATAGGAAGAAGCATGGTAACCTCACATATCTCATAGTATCATCAGCATTAATTACTGCTGGATAATTAGGTGCAGAAGGTGTAAGCGGTTCTCTTATTGAGAGAAAGCTTTTCATCAGATAAGAGGAAAGAAAAATGTCTCAATGCAGACATCCCTGATTGGGTTTTAAGGGACTCAGATGTCCATTGTATGTATCTGATTATGTCTAATGTGACTTTACTTTTGCTAATAAATGGAGATTTTGTAGCAATGTGTGACTGAAAAAGAGACTATTCTTAATGCATTGTGTGCTAGAGCTTTTCCGAAAGAACACTATATAACAGAAAACAAAGAGACGGAGAGAGATCGTGCGTGAGAGAGACCAAAGAGAGGCTCGGAGGCTTGATTAAACAGATAGAAAATAAGGATGAGATGCCTCTAAATTGCATGAAATCAAAAGAGATCAAAAAGAGTTATGGGTTGGCAGAATAAATAAAAAAAATATATCTATATATCTATATATATATACGTTTCTATATGTACGTATATATATACGTATATATATATACACACACACACATAAAGAGAAGAGGATTTTGGAAATGTGGACTTATGTTGAAAAATGTCCTATCAGCTGTCAAACAAATCTACAAACCTGATTCCCGAGCTTAGAGCTGGCCTTCTCATATTTGCTTACTTCTAGAATTACTTAATAATATAGAGCCACGGTTTTAAAAATGGGGTCAGGGCTCCAAAGCCCAGTCTTATGGTTTATAGAAGGTAATTCAATTTGCTTTGATGAGCCTACAGTGGATATAAAAAGTTTACATACCCCTGTTAAAATGGCAGGTTTTTGTGATGTAAAAAAAAAAAAAAAAAAAAAAACCTTTTTACACCCTCAATGTGAAATTACAACGTGTAGAAATTAATTGAAAAACAATCAGAAACGTATTAAGGAAAAAATTTAAAAAAAATCAATCAATTACAATAACCTTGCATAAGTGTGCATATCCCTAAGTTAATACTTTGTTGAAGTGCCTTTTAATTTTATTACACCACTCATTCTTTTTGGCTAAGAGTCTTTCGGCATGGCACTTCTTGACTTGGTAATATTTTACCACTCTTTCTTGCAAAAACATTCTAGAGCCATCAAATTGTAAGGGCGTCTCCTGCGCACAGCCCGATTCACATCACCCCACAGATTTTCAGTTGGATTCAGGTCTGGGCTCTGGCTAGGTCATTCCGAAACACTGATCTTTTGGTTAAGCCATTAATTTGTTGATTTGGCTGTATGCTTTGGGTCACTATCGTGCTGAAATGTGAAATTTTTTAGCATCTTCAGCTTACTAGCAGACACCTGAAGGTTTTGCACAAAAAAAATGACTGGTATTTGTAGCTATTTAAGATTCCCTCCACCTTGATAAAAGCCCCAGTTCTGGATGAAGAAAAGCAGCTCTAA
>CM074945.1:10399953-10423502 GCA_037577455.1 Pangasius macronema | reverse complement strand
AACCTGGTTACAATCCACCAGTGCGAAATGTGAATACTTGTAATATTTTCCCTGGTCTTAAGATTTTGTTCAGGAGTATATATATATATATATATTCCACCCCATATTGCAATGCTCGTGAAAGTATGGAAGCCCTGGACTCAACCTCTATGTTATTTCTGTACATAAAGTACATTAGCTATATAAAAAGTTTTTTTGCACCTGATGGCTAGGAGGCTATGAGTTTAATCATGTACAGAAAGAGGCCTCCCAGCCCAGCGACGGCTGCGACAGCGACTGCTCTGATGGGCAGGAACTCCATGGAGTCGTCCAGCGCAGTGTGCAAGCGCAAAACCTGGCGGTGTGTGTCCTCCCGCGAGCCAGAGTTTTCGATTACATGCCTGGCCAGCCCACGCTTCTCACTCAGCGGCATCTGAGCAGCGATGCGCTGCTCTGCCTCCTCCCGGCTCAGAGCGTCACGCTGCATGAGTCGAGTCAGCTGAGTGGCGGGGTCACTGAGGACGAGAGGAGGACAGACCGAGAGATAGAGAGAGTGAGAGAGAGAGACACAGACAGAGAGAGACAGAGCGAGGTGAGGACATGTAGTCATATGTTTCAGCATATACACTTCAGTTTAAAACTTCAGTTAGCTGTTACAAAGCACTGACACTGGAGACTCCTTCCAGAAATGCGAAATAAACATCTCTTCGCAGAAAACTTCACCATGCAAGACACTGTGAATTAACTAGTACTGCAGAAACGATAATGTACTAGAGTGAGCGCATTATGTATGACATAGAATTCAAACCTGTGATTTGAATTACAGCCAGAAATACTGTCAGAGCTGCTGTTATTGAAAATTAGTCAACACCTTCTGACCAATCAGAATCAAGAATTCAAAAGTGCCGTGGTGTAATACGGCAGTAATGCACACATAAGAACAGCATACGTGACCCGGAACCACTCTGCTGTATTATAGGATTATGACTAGAGCTCTTACCAGTAGACGACCACTGTGTGCTTCATTAAGTGAGTGAGGCGACGTGTCTCGAACAGCAGAGGCACGTCCAAAATGACATACCGGTAACCTTATAAAGACAAACGGAAAAGTTTTATGTTTTACAAATATCTCTCATAACCATTCACAAAGACACAAAACAGTATGAAGAAAACAGGAAAGGAAGGGAGTGCAGAAAAATGGAAATAGGGAGGAAAGGAAGGAAGTGCAGAAGGAAAAACATGCAGAAGGAAGCACAGAAGGGAGGACGCAAGGAATGAACAAACGAAATGAACAAAGGAAGGAAGGAGGTGTCGAAGGAAGGAAGTGCAGATGCTAGTGTGGAAGGAAGCTGGAAAGGAAGGAAGTGTGGAAGGAAATACATAAGGAAGGAAAGAAGTGTAGAAGGAAGGAAGTATTAAAGGAAGTGAGGAAGTGAGGAAATGTGAAAGGAAATGAGGAAGGGAGGAAGGAAATATGGAAGAAAGTACAAAAAGAAGTGTGGGAGGAAGGAAGGAAAGAAGAAGGGTGTGTGTGTGTGTGTGTTGGCTCCAACCTCGGATGAAATAGTGCAGGATCTGTTTGAGCATGGCTCTGTGGATCTCGGGGTGTGTGATGGAGTTAAGCATTCTGCGTTTCTCAGGGTCGGAGAAGATGATCTGGCCGAGCTTCTGCCTGTCTATCTCACCATTCTCCAGCAGAACCTCCTGCCCGAAGTGCTGCACGAGGAGCCGGTACGCTCGGGTCTGAGGCTCCACCACTGCCAAACACGCACGCTTTAGAAGCACATATTCACACATGCACCTTTCATCTTTAACACATCGCAACGCATAGCTGCGGCTCACGCAAACACACTGGACACAGTCGGACCAGACATTACAACAGGCTTTTTAACTGACGGGATGGTTTTGTGGTGCAGGCTGGGTAACGTGTAACAGCTGTCACTGCAGAGGAGTTCTTCTAAGTCAACAAGGAGCTCAGCGTTTACATACTGCCATTCTCACAGCCCAGCACACAACGACACCAAACAGTGCAGAGGGAAGAGCAGAAGGAAGGAAGGAAGGAAGGAAGGAAGGAAGGAAGGAAGGAAATATGAAGCATTATATATGATTATATATTGATATGAAATTAAGGAAGTGAAAATTGAAAGAAGGAAGGATGAAAGGAAATGCAGAATAAAGGAAGGAATAAAGTGCAAAAGGATGGAAGGGAGGAAGGAAGGAAGCACACAGGTGGAGAAAGAAGGAAGGAATGAACTGCAGAACTGTGGAAGGAAAGAAATGCAGAAGGAAGTACAGAAGGAAGGAAGGAAGGAAGGAAGGAAAGAAGGAAGGAAAGAAGGAAGGAAGGAAGGAACTGTGCAAGGAAGGAAAGGTGGAAGTAAGGAAGTGCAGAAGGAAGGAAGGGTGAAAGTGGGGAAGGAAGAAAGGGCGGAAGTGCACAAAGAAATGAAGAACGTTTGGAAGGAAGTGAGTAAGGAACAAAGGAAGGAAAGGAGTACTAAAAATGCTGAAGGAAGTTAGGAAGGAAGTGTGGAAGGAAGGAAGAAATGAAGTGTGGAAGAAAGTGCTTAAGGAAGGGCAAAAGGAAGGAAAGAAATGCAGAAGAGGGGATTGAAGTCCTCTTTCTTTCTTTCTTTCTGCTATCCTTCTTCTTTCACACCTTCTTTCTTCCACGTCTTGTTTCTTTCTTCTATCCTAGAAGGAAAGTGTGGAAGAAGTAAAGTGCAGGCGAAAGAAAGAAAGAAAGAAAGAAAGAAAGAAAGAAAGAAAGAAAGAAAGAAAGAAAGAGGAACTGTGGAAGGAAGAAGGTGCAGAAAGGAGGAACTGGTTACTACATGCATTAACGTGACTTTTCCCCCTATTTCTTCACCTTTCCTGGCCACGACATCTGCGTCGATGACAGGACAGCCGAGCTCCCTGAGCTGAGAGGACACGGTGCTCTTTCCTGAGGCGATTCCTCCCGTAAGCCCCACCAGAAACATGCTGCAACACAACAACACACATTTCCTTTCATTCATTACCCAAAAACAAACACCATTCCGTCAGATTATATTTCAACAAGCAAAAGTGCACGATTCCCCCCTGACAGAAAGCAGTATGGACAATAGCACTGCCTCATTTAGCGCTACAGAGTTATGCAACTAAAATAAATCCCATCAAACTCTCCGTGTGTTTAAACGAGCAGGTATTTGGCGCCGCCTGGCGGCCATCATATAAACTGCAGTTTACTTTCTCTGTGCAAAGTAGCTGCATACTTCTAAACACACCTACATACTAAACAGTATTTATTCTCACTAAACACCATGTATTCTTTAATATACTAATCCATATTACAATGCTGTAGCACATTTATTATTAGCTAGTTATTATTTAACGTTATATGCAGACGGACAAGAGCTAGCTAGCTACTATAACGATGTAATTATTGTTATTACTAGCTTATAGTTGACTAACAGATGGAAACAACCTGAAAGCTTTACTTAGTAATGTTAACACTTTAATGTTAATGTTTAGCCAACTTACTAAACGTTGCTGTTGTTGTTGACCTATAAAGAGATTAAATGTATATATACAGAGAGAGAGAGAGAGAGAGAGAGAGAGAGAGAGAGAGAGAGAGAGTCGTCCTTTTCCTTTCCTTAACACGAAGAAATTCTTCGATATGGGCTCCAAGTCAATATAAAATCCTTCTCGACACCATGAAATAAATTAATTATACACTTTTAGGAGTTTGACTGTTCCGTCACATAGTGAGACTAAAATATTTTCCCAAATTCCATGTTAGAGTTTGACCGACGGATGAAGTACAGTGCCCCATTTGCCAAAAAGTGACGCAGGTTAACTCCTAAATAGTTCCCTAGTTCCCTAGATATGAGCACTACAAAATGGCGGACCAAAATGGCGTCTGAAAGCATTCTGTAGTGCACTGAGAGTCTGAGAGGAAGCCATTTGGAATGAGACCGAAATACTGCTTTGTGGTGAAAATATGTCGTTACTGCCATCTGCTGGACCGGAGGACAATAATAATAATAATAATAATAATAATAATAATAATAATAATAATAATAATAATAATAATAATAATAATAATGTTATTGTTGTTAAAGTAAAAGTGGTAAGTGCTGACACTGGAGACTCTTTCCAAATGCTTAACAATAATATTAGAATAATAACAATATGTTTTCCTCCACTGAAAAATCTACAGCACAGAGGAGTTTACATTTTCCAAAGAGAAAATAGACAGAAGAGGATGGTGAGGGAATGACTGTGTCACGAAATAGTGAAGACGTATGCAAGTGCTGCCTTTTTTATTTTAAATGTAAGACAAACAAAACAAACAAAGCTACAAAATGAACAAATGACATGACACATTCAAAGGACAACTGAGGCTTAGCAATGAAACACAGATACATCGGGGATTAAGTAAGAAAACTAATCAAGGTGAAAATGAAAACAGGTGAGCATAATAAGGAGTGATGAGGCAAATGCAGTGGCTGCTGGGAACTGGAGTCTGGTGCTGCTGTAATATAAGTTATAACAGGAACTAACTTGGTTCTCAAACATTAAATGTAACTATAAATGGATAATATCATTCTTTAGTAAATAGAAAATGTTTAGTGTTGGAATATTACTGTGGTATAAGAGAAATAAAACACTTAAGGACCAGATGTTACCGGAAAATCATAAACTTTGGGCTGGTAAGGCTAACTCATTATTGTTTTCTATACCAAAAACTCCTCCGAGTGTCTTAATCCTTATGTAGCTTTTAATATTGACTAGCTAGCATATACATTTGAAGATTAATTAATCAATCAATCAATCAATCAATCAATCAATCAATCAATCAATCAGTCAGTCAGTGTAGTATTAAACTTCCAATGTAGCATGCTTCAGGAACATAAAGCAGAGACAAATTAATAGTATCACTGTCTTTTTTATATATAGAAAATCCCTTAATTTATCATTTTTAGAATAGACCAAACTTTTTCATGAATTTAAAAATGAAAAAAAAAATCACCACAGAGAAACCAATATGTAAACAAGTTTATTTTTTTTATTTTTTGGAAGAATGTACAATCAAATTAATGTTTTTTTGTGTGTGTGTGTGTGTGTGTGTGCAAACAATTCACTAAGAGATTAGAATTGAAATGCTCGACACGGAAAGCTATGACCGAAAACATCAACTACCTCAAATGAAAAGTCTGAGCCGATTCATGAAGTGTCAGGACAGGAGTGTCCCTCCACCAAACTGCTCCTCACTTAAAGTGAAAAATATTTACACGTCTTCTCAGAGCACTTGCAATCACATCACGTTATTAATATATACCTACAAATGCGTATTGACATTTAGGGACAGTTTGCAGTAATGACGGAGAATGGCTTCGATTTCAAAGGGAGCACCTTTACACAGAGGATAATTCACACACACCATACTCACAGAGAGTACACAATACTCTCTATACAATACTCTCTATACAATACTCTATAATTACACAGTAAAGAAGTAATCTCAAGTTTTGGGTACAAAACATTTGTGTCAAACATCATTCATTTCACTGTAAACAGGAGGTGAAAATAATATAACGGAAACAGTTGATTAGCTAAAACCAAATCAAGTAGAAAAAAAGGGGGCCAGTCATCGTTTACACAACAAAACAAAAAAAAAAAAATCTGCAACACCTTGGTTTCTGCAAAATATTTTTAAAAATCTTCCTAAAAGAGTTCTATTCACAAGCCTCTCAGAAAAGGGAATGCTTGAACCATGAAGGGACAAACTGTAGAAATCCATAGCTTTCTGTGAAAAAAAAGGAAAAACAAAGACAGATTCTGCAACACACTGGTTTCGACACTCTGAGGAAAAAGCATTCGGTTGTCAGGTTCTACATAGAACCCTGTTTTGTTGTTCTAAATAGAAACTTTAAGCGACAAACCAAAGAAATAAAACAAAAAAAAACAGATTCTGCAACATCTTAGTTTATGCAATCTTAGAAAAAAAGGGGTTCATCAAGGGAAACAGTGTTAGAGGGTTCTATATAGAACCTTTAAGGGACAAACCAAAGAATCACTTAGGATTAAAAAATAAACATGGAAAAATAAACAGATTCTGCAACACCTTATTTTCTGCAGCCTTAAATAAAAGGGTTGTTGGGTTGTAAATAAAAACTTTAAGCAAAAACCAAAAAAAATTCATTAGGGGTCAAAAAAACACTTGAAAAAAAAATTTCAACTCCTTGTTTTCTGTACAAGGGTTCTTTAAGGGTTTATTAGATTGATAACAGTACCCTGCTTGCTAAAATAGTTCTACACAGAAAGGGAATCATTTTGTTGTATTGTTCTAAACAGAACCTTGAAGAAGTAAACCTAAGAAATTGTTAAGGGCTCTGAGGGGGGAAAACACTTTTGAAAAGGGGGTCCCTCAACTTTCAAGGGACAAGCTAAAGAAACCCTTCTAGGAAATAAACAAATGAACAACGGTTTCAGAAAAACCTTAGTTTCTGGACTCAAAGTCCTCAAACCTTGAAGAGACAAATCAAAGATATCCTTAGGGTTCTGGGGTCAAATAAACACTGATTCTGCAACAACTTAGTTGGAAAAAAGAGCTTCTCAAAGGTTCTTTGATAGTTAATGAGTGCTACGGTTCTATTTGGAAGCCTCTTAGAAAGAGAAACACTGTTGTATCATTGAATACATGCCTTAAAGCGGGGTCTGGTATACCCCCAGGGTCCTGTAACGCAAAGCTCAGGCATCCATGGTGTTTTTAAAGTTTAGAGTTAGTTATATATTATATTTACTACTAAGTAATTATAGTTATAGCTGGTTTGACTGGTCACTTAAATTGAGCTGGTTTAATCCAAACCTCGCTAACTCAAAACCAGGCAAGAGTTTATTTAATAAAGTAAACTAAAAATCTCTTCTGTCAGAAATTATATATTTAAAAAAGTTCTATGGCTCCATTAAATAGACAAAATATTATTCTACATGTTTAAATAATGAGATAATTGGATTATTTTATGTTAAATAAATTTGCATTTACATGGTGCGCAGAAATTGTTTTTGCGTGTCATTTAGTCTGCTTTGTATAAAATATCTTTCGACTAAGAATGGGCTACTCTATTTTTTTCTTTACCAAAGATGTAGAAAAACAAACAGACACTACACAGAGGTCTTGTTTGCACTGATGCTACCGGTATTTCCATTAAAGCACCAATAGCGACAGGTCAATGTTGTGATTGACAGCAGTTAGAAGTGCTTCAGTCAGGGTGAAGTAACAGTTCTGGGATCTACTGTACAATCGCCTGGGTCGTCTGGTGTAATTTTGGTTCGGCAAAAAAATAAAATAAAATGAAGCATAAAGTCGTGTTTGGTGTCTGACGTTTGTTTCTTTAGTTTTGTACTAGAGTTACATTGCAAAATAAAGACATCTAAGCACTTGAATATAATCAAATTTATCTATTATTATTATTATTATTATTATTATTATTAAATCTATTTCTAAACATTTGTCCTAATTTCAAGCTTAAAATAGTTTTGGCAGATATTTTTGCTAATTTTAAGCATGTATTGCTAGAAAGAAACCAACTAATCTGCCAACAGAATAAGAAATTTTAAAGCTTGAAATTAATAAACTTTTGTTTTTGTTTTTTAATAATCTTATCATACAAAATATTAGATACATTTAATTATATTCAAGATATTTTTACTTGCTAAGATTTTTTTGAATTCCAAAACACTAAAAGTAATTATAAATGGACAAAAAGTACAATGTGCCATTTACTAATACATAAAAAAAATAATTGTTGGCAAAGTGGTATAAGAGGAATGATACACAACAGCTCATCATGTTTTATTTCTTACTTAAGTCTTCATAGTATCATAAAAATGAAATTATGTAGATTAAGTAGCTTCAGAGCTTGAAAGATGTCTCATTTTTAGTGCAAACCAAACAAACAGATTTTTCAGGTAATCAATCAATTTATTTGTTTATTTTTTATTTTTTTTTGGCCGAACCAAACCAGTAGTGCTAAGAAAGACCTGTGCTTCCACTGTGCTTTGATTTAAAATAGGCCACAAATTTTTTTATTTTCTGAAAAAATGAACCCAAAATAATGTGTCTCAAAATATGTCTCCACAATAGTAGAAAATGCATTAGCCACATGAGACACACAATGTTGATTATTATCAGATTATTAATTAAGAAATAAACTAAGCAATTAAGTAAAATGCTAAAAGAGATTCTGTTAAAAACAAGGAAGTTGCACTACACTAAGAAGCGTATTGAGCGTAATTATGTTGTTGTATGAATGTTACATGAGAGCAAATGGAGAGCAAGTTCAGAATTCTCAGCAACAAAGCAACATTTCATATACAGTTAGAGTGATTACAGACAAAAGACAGAGAGTAAAAAATGCCATACAGTTAAAGTAAAATGCACTCGCGGATAGCAAATAGCACCAAATATTTCAACTTGGAACACAAGGTTGTTCTTGCTAAATAATCACCTCAATCACATTCCCCAAAGGCAAAACAGCACATTTCATACTCCCATATTTTCATACTTTTTCATAGGAACCATTTTGATCCTCAGTCATAAAAAATTGTCTTCCTAGTCTACACCCCATGCATATAAATGCTACCATATATACAAAGGAACCCCCTAAAACATCTGGACTTGTTTTAGTGGAGTCTGGCTAAAAGTAAAATCTGCATGTCTACAATATTTATATTTATAGAGCTGTTGAATTCTCGAATCTGATTGGTCAGAATGTTTTCTGATACATTACTATATCTATAGTAACAGCTCATTCAAACATACTTGCATGGTAGACACTCCAAATAATCTAAACCTAATTACAAAAATGTGTCGTTATTTAAGAAAGAAAAACATATAATTGTTGATATGGTGAAGTTTTCGGTGAGGAGACGTTTATTTAACATTCATGAAAGGAGTCTCCAGTGTCAGTGCTTTGTAACGATGTGCAGCTTTTCTGCCACAGGAAAGTCTTCCAGACCTCGCCTTTTGCGGTTTCTAGGTAACTTGACAAGCTGCATTACTTTTGTCTTATTAACTTTAAGAGAGAGAAAAAAGAGAGGATTTTGAGGGAATGAATGTTTGTAGCTGCTATAACATAGCAGCTGAGAATAGGAACTAACTTGTTTCGAGGATGTTCTACAATATTAAATGTACCTATAAGCAGACAAAAAGTATAACGCTTCAGCAAATTGCTGTGTTATAATAGGAATAAAACACTTTGGAACATGCTGCCAATGGAAAATAATTCAATACAACTTCAGAGTGGTTATAGCCCAACCCTATACTTGATTATTCATTGATTACTTTCCAGTAAGCCCCGCTGTGTTTTATTACTTACTTTTCACTTAATGCACTTTATATTATTACTGACTCTTTAAATATCTTCACTACCCCTTTGCTCTTTTCAGGAAGCAGCTGTCTGAGTAAGATAATATTTTTATATATCATTGATGAAAATGTCTTAAATAAACTCTGAAACTGTCTTCTATCGTTCCATGACCAAATGGGAGCAACGTCCCCCATAAAAATTATACGTACATTTCTGAGACGGGAGTTTAAAAAACATGTACAGAACTGTTGGTCTGACTGACTAAAATATTTATGTAGTATGTGTTTTACTGCTTGTTTGGATTAACAGTCAAATTTGTTTTGTCTGGCCCCCTTGTTTGTGATTGATTCTGAATTTGAGTTTGGGTTATGTAGCACAGCAGCAGTTCCTTTGATTGTGAGCCTGGCAACAGTTCGATCATGAAACAGATGCAGCACACAGCCCCCTCCAATCCATTACAGGATATACAATGTAATCCTTTTGTATATATTGACCACTGCATTCTTTTTTGTTTAAAGTATACTGTCAGTTGTACTTTTATGTCAGCTGAGAAACTATCAAGCGATCTGTGAGTTCAAATTTTTTTTGACACTGAAATTAGTCCCAAATCTGATGACTGGTAAAGTCTGGTAAACTTAGTAAATTTTGAAACTATGATAAAAAGTTACAGTTAGAATGATCTGAAAAGTTCATATTGGCACATACATGTATACAGAAAAAAAAATCAGTACTTCCCGTCCAAATCTTTGTTTCAGACAAGAAAAAAATCACCACTAGGTAAATACATAAAAAACAGGAATAAACAAATGAAAAAGATTTACTTTAACTACATAATAATTAACTACATAATAAACTATAAACTGATACAAATCGTGAAATGCACAAGCATTGGTCATTAACTGGGAATGTCTGATGTGGAATGTTTGGATTTTATAAACCAGTATTTCATTTTATCATTACTGTTCATGTTGTAATTCATCTTGACAATATTGATGTATATAAAAAAGAAACATTAATCATACATGAATAAAGTAACACATAGTGCTTCCTGTTGGCTCTGGGAATTTGGTGTGTACCTAAAAATGTACATTGGGAATATGAAACAGGATGTACACAGGAATGCTGTATTACAACATCAAATCTGAACATATGAAAACATCCAGTAGCGTAAAAGTAATTTTTTTACTCTTCTACACAATCTTTTTTTTTTTCAAAACAATTCATTTCATGAACATGCCATCTCGATTATGGCACTGTTCCAAAAATCCACAACAACCACCAAGCCATTCTGACTGAGAAGCAATTAAAAGTCTTTTATATAGTTTTGTGACTTCTTTTGTGCCATATTTGATTGTAAACATATATAACGTACATTAAGGAATATTTTATTTAGACCTATGGTAAAAATGGTATTTCATATTATGATCAGGGACTTCAGTCAGGCATCATCGAGGTGCTGAATATGTCTTATGTCAGAATGCCACCTCATCTGCTCTTCTGTTCCCAGAATCTCATCTTTTTACTAGTTCCATTTCCACATCAGAGCTATAGATATAGTTTTTGGTGATATATTGAAGGTATGTGATTTATTACAAAATGATTCTGATATTGTTTCATTCAGCTTGGATGAACTAGATTAAATTCCCCCAATATATGCAAAATTTGCTTACAATCACCAATTTGTACAAATTGTGTATATCCTTGCTTATATCCACATAATTAAACAAAGGCATCACCTTTTTCCACAAATGATCTCCTTTTTAAAGATGGTGCTTATAGTGCTTAAGTGTCAAACATGTTCCAGGACACAGGTGGTCACGTCCTTCATATTTGTAAAAAGTGTGACTTGGTCTCTTTCTGTTACTCTTTCACTTCTTTGGATGGAACACCATGAGTGGCCTTTCCTCAATGCGTTGCCATGGACTTTTCTTGTTCTCATCCTTGTCATCTGGGTCATTATCGTCCTCTGGGCTGGTGACAGAATCCCGCTGGGTCTCACTGTTGCTGCTACGTGAGCTGTTTCCCCGGCTTCGACCTCTTCGTGGCATTGGTGACCCTCGTGGTTCCTCTGGACCATCATCCAGGAGGGGAGTCAGTGGATTTTCCAGAGGTGATCCCGCCCCCATACGGCCAACTCCACCAGCAAGATCTAGAGGGTCATGATAAGGCAGTTTGGAGTACTGCTTCCCCCCACTGCTGCTTCCTCCATGCCCCTTCCGCCCATTTCCATGCCGTTCCTCTTTACTCTTCCGTCCAGATGCCTGCTTCCGCTCCTGTTGGGTATCTTGGAGACTTGTGTCTGGGCTGCAATCCTTACTGGTACCAGCAGGGGCGCTCAGGGTGCTTTGAGCACTGTGGTTACTGCTGTTAGCACCACTGTGAGCAAATTCTGAGGCAACATCAATGTAGGAGTGGCGCACATGAGCATTGGCACGTCCATCAAGTGATATGAACCAGGCACGAGGGTGCTGCTTGACTCCTAGTTCTCGAAGTTTCTTTTCTGTAAGTGCTTGGAGCTCTCCATTCATCTGAGCCATGGTGGAATCGTTAAAGAGCACTGGGATGTGGACTGGTGCTGACGGACCTCCAGACGCCCATACATTCTCCTCCGATCCGTCTGGGGACCCTACTCCTTGCTGGGCTTGCAATTGGCCTGATCCCTGGCTCTGGACCTGGTGACCTTGGCTCTGAACTCCACTGCTACCACCATTACCTGCCCCTCCTTCCCTTTCCCTCTCAGCCTGACTCTGGCCATCCTTTGCAGCTTCAGAGCCACCAAACTCAGACGACAGACGCATGTAATGTGCTGGAATTACCAGGGTTGGAACCATGCTGCGGTACATGTTCTCTGTCATTTGATCTAAAGAGCTGCAGAATATAATCTGACCAGGTTGCGTGTTCAGTGTTGTTGGACGAGCAAGATGGTCCTGAGCTTGGGAAACCTGTGAGTATTCTGGCGGCTTGTCCGAGAGGGGTGGAGAAGGTGGGTCAGCCGTGTATCCACGATTATCATTAACGACATGTCTGCGACGGTATTCGTGATCCTTGACATCTGGGTTGTAGTTGCGACTGAAGTCCTCATGGGGAAGGGTATTGTCAAGGCTGCTTGTGTCTGTGGAACGATGCACCTTCATAGGGAAGCTTTCAGCACCTCGCTGGGACCCTTTGGACTGTTTATTCTTGGATGAATGACGGAGTTTGTGTGCTGGTACATGCTTGGCAAACTCATCACGTGCACTCTTGTATTCGTGGGACGTCGAGGCATCAGATTTGCTGGCCTCCGTATCACCATTGGAGGTGGTGGTTTCAACATGACCACCAGAGATAAGGTTGAGGCGAGAGGTGGAGGTGCCCTGGTCTCTTCTGGAGTTGCACAGAACAGTTGAGACTTGCCCCTGCTTTTGCTGTCTCCGAGGCTTCAGGCACCTCCGTCTAACAGCAAGAGGCAAAAACGAGAAAGTGAGTTAATGTGCTATGTGAGTTGATACATGGCTTCAAGAAAGACTTTGATACACTTTAATTAAAAAAATAAAAAACAACAAAAACTGACATGCCACACCAACCAACCTGCAGTAGTAGAGGAGAACGCAGAGGAGTACCAGTACAAGCAGAGCCAGAGATCCCAGGATGGAGAGCAAGATAAGAGTATGATATGCGGTGATGTCCCTCAGGCTTGGATGAGACAAACCAGGTCCTAAAATGCAATCAAAGATTTGCTAATGTGCCATTGTCATTGCACAATTATTATAGATCTAGAAACTCTATTAAACATTAAGCACCTTTTAAATTGTTATACTGCAATGTAAGTCTTTTTATTTTTGCTGTAAACAAGTGCACAATTCTTTATAAAATTCTTCACAAAATAAGACATAACTATGGGTCCTATTCAGTAAACCTATGCACTATTTGTACAGTAAGGAGTTTAGCCAGAGTTTGCTGAAAACGGAGGCATCTCAGTTACACATTATACAGATTTTTTTTCAAGTTTAAAAGGAAGTGGTTGTCTTTACAGGTGGTGGTTTAAACACATTTTAAAACCACCTTCTCTGATGCTTCTGTTCAAAAAGAATCTGGCAACTTCAAAGACATAAACTAAATGCAAGTAAGTTTAATAATCTGAACGGGGAGCCTAGAAACTCATTTTGAGCACCTGCAGAGAACATTTCCCATGTAAATTATTGACATAGACTTTGAACTTAAGCCACCACTTCTTAATACAGCCCAAATGTGTCTATTTTCTGAGCTAGTGAGTAATGCCTGGGTTTGTCTGTTTTATTCAAGGCACAAGGATAAATGTGCATGTGTATTTTACCTGATGAAGTGGGGAAGGCCGCTATCCAGTATCCCAACCGTGAGGCCATAAAGTCCCATGTAAAATGAGAGCCGTCCCTTCTAATGTAGCCAGTCCCATTTCTCACCCAAAGGCCTGCAAAAAACAAGTTAGACTAGCCAAGTTAGACTAAAAGGGCAGACAAGTTACCAAATAAACCAAGCCGGGAGAATGCAAGTTTGAATTCCAACAATGCCAGAGCTCCCCCCTGTCAATCACAGCAACAACTGTGAGCATTTGTGAGCTCATGTATGTGGAAGACAGTTAATAGCACTTTCCCCAGAGATTGTTATGCTGCTCTGTAAGTCAGCATGAGCAGCATTTCAAAAAGGTGCAGTTGACTGGCTTCAGATGTCTCAGAGGAAGTGTGTTAGCCTTCACCCTCTCCAATTGGTATCTGTCATATGATAGGGGAGAGCTGGCTGGTTGGTGGGAATTAGCAGGCAACCAATTAAGAAAATGGGGGAAATGCCAAAAAAACAGAACAAAATAAACTTACAGCGTTACTGCAGGACAAATAATGACAGTAAGATAATATGATCTGTCTTGCAAGATGTATTTTGAAGTCTGAAATTGCCTCAGTTAAGAATTTGTCAAAACAAAAAACAGTAATGTCATCAGCATACAGTTAACAGCAGAGGACCCAAAATGGAACTTTGAGGCACACCAGTTTAACAGTTCACATTTCTGACAAGAACCCATCAGAAAGCACAATATTACATAAATCTATTTATCTTAGATAAGTCTTCCAGGTCTCTGACTATATGTATACCTGTGTTCATGTTATACACCCACACAGGTATGCTGGTGGGCGACCGAACACGGGAGTCGGAGGGCAGAGGAACAGAGAAATGAACTGGTTCTTTGACTTGAACCTCACTCCCTTCCCGGTCAAACAGCTGGGCACTGACTGCAGCTACTACTGTCAAATCCGTCCAGCTGTTCTCTCCTCCTACATGAACATAAGCACATTATTTACATGCAATAGTTTATCAGCAAATATGTATATCATTCTCAAAATCTACAGTGATAATATCAATTTCTCCATCTGGTATATGACCTGTGGTGTTGGGCTCCAGGGCCAGGAGGTAGGGGAAGTCATTGATTTCACTCATATCTCTGGCAGTGGTCAAAACAGCAGTCATTTCAGAGAAGGAGGAGTTCAGCTGCAAGCTCCGTCTTGGAATGTGCAGCCATGGCTGGCTCCGCCCTCCTGTGTGATCAAATCAAGGTTGTTGTTTTTGTTTTTTTTATCTGTGTCCCACTGATATTGGAGTCAAAGTGAAAGACATTATAAACACAGGTAAAGTGCCCTTCGCAACAACAATGTGATAAATAACTTGATAGATAAATAACTTAATCAATTTTCTGAAGATCACGGGAAGAAGAAAAGTAAGTTGTCTCATTCTTTTTTTCTTTATTTACAATGATATTGATTGACAAAGGCACTTTGGAAGCACAACCCTGTTATACAAATGATAAACTATTCATTATCATTCTTTTAATCATAAGAATGTCCTTAATGTCCTCATAACGTTAGCATGGATGCTACTTAGCCACACTTTATGTACTTGCTAATTCTATGCTAAAAAATTGAACCTTATAACTTTCAACCCTGTTATAAATTTAAGAACAAAGTGCAGCCTGTCTGCAAAGAAACCTTGTGAAAAATTATTATTGGGGTAAACTTAAAGATTATTTAAAAAAATAAAGTTTACAGTTTAATTGCAATATTATTATTATTATTATTATTATTATTATTATTATTATTATTATTGAGAGTAAATACAAAAATACAGTATTTAATAATTCAGATCTCTGCTAGAATATTGTGTTAAACATTAGATTTTCAAGGATGTTGTTGCTATGGAAACAGTAGCAGGAAATAGTAACTGTAAGGAAGAGTAGCTGAAGACAACAAGGTTTTGTGTGTGTGTGTGTGTGTGTGTGTGTGTGTGTGTGTGTGTGAGTGAGTGAGAGAGAGAGAGAGAGAGAGAGAGAGGGAGAGAGAGAGAGAGAGAGAGAGAGAGAGAAAACAGCAATATTATGTCGAGAGGCAATCACACTTGACTTTTCATGTAGGCTAATATCTAGTGAATTTTCAGAGTAGTAGATAGGTGAGATTCACCAACATACAGTCAGCCAGCATACAGTCTGGCAGCTTGTTAAAGAGCTAACTTTGTTAGTGAGTTTGCCAAGTTTCAGCAAAATTTCCAGCCCAACTGCATCCCAAAAGCCCTGAAACTAGCCCAAAAATTTCAGGCACTGAAAAAGGGAGACACAATTTCTTCTTCTTTTTCTCAGCCCTCAGTGACAAGGTCACTTTGGTCCACACACATTTCTGATGTACGGACATTCTCCACTCTGTAATCCCCCTTTCCCCCTCCCAGTCTTTTTCAAACTTTCAATAGAAATGGCTCTGTATACAGACACACTGCCTTCACTTACACTTTGCAGAAATTATTATATTTAATTCTGGCTGAGGAGCATTTTCAAACTATCCCAATTTGGCACTTGGCAAACCTCCTAACTGTACCATTTGTTGCTCCTCTTCCACTGAAAACGGGGGAGCATAGAGCAATTTATAGAGCATCGAGTGAGCTTGGGGCAACGTTTGCTACCCCAGTGGGCCTCTATTAACACCAATAGATGCAATAATAATAATCCTATGGAGCTAAATAGGGCAGAAAGGCAAGTAAATCAATAAAACACTAACTTATACCTGTCAAATAGCAACATATATTAAATCATTGGTTACTCAAAAGATGTAATTATTATATCAGTGGGAATTTAAAATCTATGGAGCTGTAAATGAAGACTTTATGAAAATTAACATTTGCTGAATTGGTTATATATGTATGGTTGGGCTATGCCACACATGCCCCTGTGGATGAGCCACCACTGATCATCATCATCACAGCAGTGGTATTCAATATCTTCTTCAATATCTTCTCTTTCTTGTTCTACCTGGGGAGCCGTGAAACACATGGATGACATCATCATACAGGATGAGGGTTCCTGGCCTTTGAGCCAAAAGATACAGGCTGACTGACGAGAATACTGGAATACAGAAGAAGAGGGAGAATTATGAAAGAATGCTGGTGCATCATGTGGTTTATACACATTACTTACTGTATTAATATTTAAAGATATACCATAGCTATTAGCCAATTGCTTGTTTGCTAAAAAAATTGCATCATAGTTTTTATCCATTTATGGTTACACTGAATGTTATGGAACGTCTGTGAAATAAGTTTGTTCCTGTTATCATTTACGTTATAGCACCTGTGAACAGTCGTTCTCTCGTTTTTATAGTAAGAACCTACACATGGACTTCTTTGGCAGATGCTGTGCCTAAACCTCATTGTGTTTTACTCCTTACTTAATAATCAAAATAAGGTGTGTTCCTAATCCCAACAGCTGTTCATTTTTTCCAGCTGAAGTCTAAAAAAAATTCTGAATAATTGCATTTCCATCACCTACATTTGTTCCCAAGGCGGGAGATGACATCATGAAAATAGTATCATTCAAATCCAGACAGACATCATGAGACTAGAACAATCCACATCACACTATGTCATCATCCTGCCTCCATCATCCTTTCCCACAGCTCTTCTGACCACTACAAACATAAAACTGGTCAGCACCAGGAAGGAAACAACTAAATATCCAACTGAAAGATTTTATTTAGCACCTTAATAAAGTATAAACCTGAGGCATGTCTCAGTTCCGCATGATTCTGACCTTTCTAAAGATGATTGATTAAATGTTTGCCATCTTCTCATTCATATTTCACTGTGTTAGTCTTTTTTTTGTCTCTTGCGTTTATATTACGTCATATTACAGAATGAACCAAAGTTACAGATATCATATTGCAGCAAAAGGTCCACATTTTCTATCCCCTGATTTTTAAAAGGCAAGTGTTTGTGTTTAAAGGCAGTGGTCTAGACACTATGGAAAATTTTCTAAATTTTGACGTAAATATTGACGTAAACTTATGGAATTAATCCCCCATCATGAGGGGATCCTAGCAAAAGTAAGAAAATAAATAAAGCTTGATATTTTGGTTTTTTTTTCTAACAAATATATTTGTAATATGCCAGTAATTGATTTGATTACTGAAAGTAGAGAGAGACCACTATTACACTTCCGTACACACGTATACATAAGTAAACACGTGTTAAGATATTAATATAGGATTTTGCTTGCTAACTCCGATTTCACACCAGATGTTTCACGTCAGCATCACGCCAAAGGGACATTTCAAGCATCGCCCTCAGTATGAGCTTACATGATCTGTTTTGGCAACTCCAGCATTCAAGTACCACTTTTAGTGTTTTGACAGCGAGATTAATTGATTAATGTTTATAATCGATGAAAGAAGTCGAGAGCTACAAAACACAGACACTGGAGACTCCTTCTGTAACAGAAAAGGTTTTTAAATGGGGAGCGTCTGCCATGCAAGTCCCTGTGAATCAGCTGTTATGAATGAAATGAATCAGCACCTTCGAGAATTCGACAGTGATGTGGCATTATCATTTGTTTTTTTTTTTACTCACAGGGCACTTTGCTGGCGTGCCACGGCACTGAGCTGGTGACATAATCCTTTCGAGATGCTGTGATGATTACCCATGTGCCCATGCGGTACTGGAAATTCACTACCGCCGCATCATCACTGGCCCCCTGGCTGGACGCCAGCACACTCCGGTTGCCATGGACAACGACGGCGGCATCGGACAGGGGCGAAAGGTTGCCACTGTCAAAGACCTTGACCCTCACCTGCACCTCTGAAAGAGGAACATCGTACACAGAAAGTGATTAATGTCTACTGAATTTCGCAGCATGTCTTCCTTGCACCTCCAGGGTTGGGGGTTTGAATCCCGCCTCTGCCCCTTGTGTGCAGAGCTTGCATGTTCTCCCTATGTTTTGCGGGTTTCCTCCAGGTACTCCGGTTTCCTCCCCCAGTCCAAATGTGTTGTAGGTCGATTGGCATTTCTAAACTGTCCGGAATGTGTGTGCGCTTGTGCGAAGGGTTGGCACCCTGTCCAGGGTGTCCCCTGCGTTGTGCCGGGATAAGCTCCCCGTGGCCCTGTGTAGGATAAGCAGTACGGAAAATGGATAGATGCAAGTCATTAAGGCTGAACCTTTCCTTTACGTAGCTACTAAAGTGAATCTGGGCTGTAATTCTGGTGCACATTTCTGCGCATCCCTGGCCCTGCACATGCAGCATGGGCTTTATTGTGCATGTCTTTCAAACAAAAGCAATGCAAGGCGGCCTGTGTCGCGAGTATGTTTCTAATTCGCATAAATGACAGGCCTGAAGATCTCAAATGATGTCATCTGATTGACTCGTACTCAAGAAGCTGTCACATTCTTTAAAAAACAGAATCACATCTTATCGAAATGGGTGTCAAATGAATACCTACTGAATAAAATGGACCTCGATGAGGACAAAATGAAGAGAGGCTTCAGTAAAGCATTTTAAGGGCTAACAGCAATGCTGGAGATGGTCGTTTTGTACACAGGATGCTCTTTTATACCAGAATCACAGTCTTATTATAATAAACTGAATTCACTACAATGCAGTTCAACACAAAACAATGGGCGTTAATCGAATAATCGATTATTATTTTGTTAATCATGCAGATACTGCGAGTTTTTGGTTATGTTTTGTTTTTTTTTGTTTTTTTGCTTGTTTTTTATTTTGGCTGATGTAATTGGTTTGAGATGAGATCCCCTTTGGCCGCCGCTCCCCACCCTTCCCGCATCTTTTCCTCCCGCACTCACCGGGATCCGCCACCGATTTCCCGTGCGTCCTCTCGGCGCAGCACAAAAGCACGAGGAAGACGACAAAACGGCACACGCGCTCGTGCGGCATGGTTCAAACCTACATCGCCGTTCCCAACACGCTAGCCATTTCTATTCCTCCGTCTATGTGTGTGCTTTTTTTCCCTGTTTTTTTTTTAAAGATGGTTGTTGCTAGGGGCGTTTCGCGCATCCTCACCGCGACTCATCCCTCTCATCCTCCTCCTCCTGCTCCTCTTCAGGACGCAGCCGCCGCACACTGAAGCTTCATTGTTCCAGGGGGGATAAAAGAACAGCGGCAGCGACATCTAGTGGTGGGAAAATAACATTGCGTCATAAATAGTTGCCAAGTGTTCATGCGCTTTAACGCAGTGCTGTGTGCGCTTCCGGCCACAGAGCGCCAGAGGGCGCCATTTACCTGCGTTATAACAAAAATCCCTTCAGGACTGAGATATACATATAGTTTTTTATATACATATTAAATGTTTTTTATATATTTTTATATATTTTTTCTTTCTTTCCTTCTTTCTTTCTTTCCTTCTTTCTTTCACTAGCATAATTAACATGTGTTTTTTAAATTGATTCTTTCAGTTTTATTTTCCTCTGCCTGTCTTTCCTGTTCAAATGTTGGTTCTTTCTTTCTTTCTTTCTTTCTTTCTTTCTTTCTTTCACTAGCATAAGTGAAATAAGCTTTTTCTTTTTCTTTTTTGTCTCTCATTTTTGTTTTACTTAACTGATTCTTTTCATTTTATATAGTTTTCATTTTCATCTGCATGTCTGTCTTTTTGAATTTTCCTGTCCTTTATTTCTTTCTTTCTATCTTCGATTTGTGGTAACTAAAGCATTAAGTAAATGGTGATCCAGATTGCCATCTCTTTAATCTCTCGTTTCTTTCTTGTATTTCTTTTTCCCTTTACCTTTCATTTTATTTCTTTATTTCAGTCTCATATTCTCTACATTTTCTCTCTATCATTTTTTTTGTTTTTCATTTTACTTATGTATTTCTGTGATTTCATTTGCTCTTGATGTCTTTTTTTCTCTCAACTTTCTTTCACTTGTTGATTTTTCTGCAGGTCTTTCTTTTTCTTTCTCCTAGCTATCTAACTATCTATCTATCTTTTTCAGATTTGTGGATTATCATCTTTCTTTTTCCAGTGTCATGAGCAAAGGTTTTTCTTTTTCTATTCTTCCATTTTGATTTCTATTTCTATCTTTCTTTTTCTTTCTTTCTTTCTTTCTTTCTTTCTTTCTTTCTTTCTTTCTTTCTTTCTTTCGTTTTAAGGTGGAAGCAGTAATGTTTCCATCTCCATCAAAAAAATGAATACAAAATGATATCACAGACACACACTGGCAAAGATAAACTCTTTCTCTCTCTCTCTCTCTCTCTCTCTCTCTCTCTCTCTCTCTCTCTCTCTCTTTCTCTCTCCATTCCTGGTGAATAAGTAGGACAGACAGTTATTGCCCTTTAGGGAAGCTTTGCTTAAGCCTCTTTCTTAAATTAAAGGTCGTTTGTTAATTAAGCATGTATAAAGTATTTACACATTAAAACGACTGCATTAGCGAGTGCCTGAAAGCTGATACACATCCACAGTGTGTTACTGATTACGTTTCTGACATTGTGTAAAACTATATAAAGTAAGGAATAAAACATGCGGGGTGGGGTGTTCTAGGAACATAATCAAGGATGGGGTGGTGTGATGCGGCCAAAATACTGTTATTATCATGCTTTCCCAGAACATTTAGCACTGACACTGCAAACTCCATCCAAAAATGTTAACTAAACACCTGTGATTATTATCTGTGCTGGAAATACTGTCAGAGCTGTTGTTATACAAAATTAATCAACACCTTCTGACCAATCAGAATCCAGAATTCAACACCACTGGTGTGTAAAGCTGTTTCATTTCAGTGACCAGTCACACAGGCTTACAACTATAGAACCTTAAAAAGGCCAGTGTCTTCCTGCGTGGTTGCTGTGATATTCTATATGGTTGCTAGGGTGTTGTTAGGTGGTTGCTATAGTATTCCATTTGTTTGCTCAGGTGATGCTAGGTGGTTGCTATAGTATTCCAGTTGTTTGCTCAGGTTTTGCTAGGTGGTTGCTATGCTAAAACAGTTGGTTGCTATTATCTTCCAGCCTGTTGCTAGGGTCTTCCTAAGTGGTTGCTATGATATGCCTGTTGGTTGCTATTGTGTAGTTAGGTGGTTGCTATGATATTCCAGCTGTTTGCTAGGTGGTCGCAAGGGTGTTGCTAGGGTGTTGCTATGATATTCTAGGTGGTTGCTAGGGTGTTGCTAGGTGGATGATTTGCTAACACAGTTGGTTGCTAGGGTCTGTCTAGGTTGCTATGATATTCCAGGTGGTTGCAAAGGTCTTCCCATGTGGTGTTGCTAGGTGGTTGCTAGGCTATACCAGTTGGTTTTTAGGATGTCGCAACATGGTTGTTATGATATTCCAGCTATTTGCTAGGCTGTTGCTAGGGTGTTGCTATGCTATCCCAGTTGGTTGCTAGGTGTTGCTAGGTGGTTGATTTGCTAACACAGTTGGTTGCTAGGGTCATCCTATGTCATTGAAATGGTATTCCAGTTGGTTGTTAGGATGATGTTATCTGGATGCTATGATGTTCCAACTGGTTGCTGGGGTGTTGCTATGTGGTTGCTATGGTATCCCAAGTGGTTTCTAGGGTGTTGCTATGTAATTACTAGCATATTCCAGTTGGTTGCAATAATAAATATAATAACTTTGTGGGTTGTGATCCCAACAACAAAAATGTTGAAATTATTGACCCTGGCTATGTTTCACAGGCACAACCTACAGCATGTAAATGCACTTGTACCAACATTCATGTGGCATTTTATGAAGTAAACCTACTGTAAAAATGTCACTCTGCAAGTGTGAAGTGTGACCTTTTAATAACTTCAAATCACACCTTAATATTTTTACATTTTTGTTTTTCATGCAGTTGCTTTCACTTGTTTTATATTATTAAATATTTTAATATCGGTTAATCTGTCTCTTCCAGGATTACGTGGTACTGTGAGAACATCTGGAAGAAAACTCATCACAAAACACACACACACACACACACACACACATACACACACACACACACACGTTTGTTTATCCAACAAGTCTGTGCTGTAGAGCCAGAAAAATTAGGTCAGTCTGTTCTAACAATAATAAGAGTGGATTTCACACACAAATAAATCCCAATCCCAGCTATCTCTATTGAACAAGAGTCTGTACTGGAGGTGGAACAGTATAATAAATACACGGTGTGATAACATCTTTATTCAAATGATTATAGGGGAAATTCAGTTTTGTCATTATTAATTGTGTCTCATTGCACACGGAATGTTCTTTATAGCTTCATGTTCAAAGGCTATTCAATACTGTGGCCTTTTCCAGTGATTTACATTTTCAATATACTTTTAATTAGCCTACACGTAAGCCTATCATTTCATTAAAGGGGCCACTACCAAGAACCAAGGCTTTAGCTACCATGATGACGTTAACACACAATCTCAAATACTCCAAGGCCTTTATTATTATTTTTTATTTATTATGCATTCAGTTATTCAGTTTTATACCAGCGCTGTTCTCAAATCTGATTGGTCTTAAGGTGTAGATTAATCTGCTATAACTATAGCTCGGACAGTGGTTACGGCTGTAACTCAAATCACATGTTTTATTAGTGTGCTGTATGGATGCATACAGGTTGTCTGAGGCGCTGGGGCAAAAAAATAAAAAGTGCACTTCCTATATGTAGTGGGAGCCCATGTAGGAGCACCTACAGGACACTTCATCTCATTTTCTCACCTTGTAACCTTTATAACCTAATAATAACCTAATAATAAATAGATTTTTTTAAATAAAACATGTTATTTGACAAAGTAAAATGTATATTTGTGATGTTTTCTGTGAAGAAATGTATATTTACCATTTATGGAAGGAGTCTCCAGTATCAGCATTTTTTTAAGTCAGTAAGTTTTCTGTCATGTGATAGAGAGTATTCCCACGAGTGGTGATAGGAGCAGATTTTAATGGACATGTTGGTGAGGGTAACACAGGTGATGAG
>CM074945.1:10384267-10399853 GCA_037577455.1 Pangasius macronema | reverse complement strand
ATGAAGCTAGTGGGTGCAAGTGTTGAGGATGCAGAAGATAGGGATAGGTGGAGAGTGATGATTCGCTGTGGCGACCATTGAAGGGAAAAGCCGAAAGAAGAAGAAGATGGACTGGCGTCCCACCAAAGATGTATTCCTGCCTCACGCTCGGTGTTCCCGGGATAGATTCCGGATTCACTGCAACCCTGACCCAGATAAAGTACTTAATGAAAGAATGAATATTGGATATGAGTGCTAATTAATAATTAATTTTAGAATTGTGTTAGCTCTGTCCTCCAAGGTGAAACCTAGATCAGCGTTTCTCAATCCTGGTCCTGGAATACCACCTCCCTATATATTTTAGTGAGTTCCTTGTTCCCGATTCATCTAATTCAACTAAATTAACTAAATTACAAGCCTGAATCTGATTAGAGGAGGTAAAACACCAAAATGTGCAGAGCACTGGTACTCCAGGACCAGGATTGAGAAAAATTGACCCACATACATACCGATTTGGTCTTTTTTTTTTTCCTATTCAAGATGATTTGGCTTATATTCACCTTCATTCTGACTGCTGCTTTCACTCTAATTTGCACACAGCCTGTGTAATTGTCTTCATGCTCACTAATGAGGCGGTTTTGTTTTTCAGAAGCATCATGCAGATTAAAAGCTTAAGAATCTGTCTCTGGGTTGGCTATGGTGACTGAGCACACACAGCCTAAACACTGCACATATAGGAGGTATTACAGAGCATTATTACTCATTAATACGTCTCAGTGTTATGATGCATTTCTGTTTTGGAATAGTTCTGCTTTCGCGGTTCCAGCAGCACTGTTCACATTCAGTACAGTGTCCTTCAGGGTTCTCTATCTATTATTGCAATAGGCATATAAGGTATTCATATGAGCTATATAAAAAATCTAGCCATGGGGGTCACAGTCCAGTGACTTCTGTGCCGGTCCCAAGCCCGGGTAAATAGAGAGGGTTGCGTCAGNATGCGAATTGTCAGTACTCCGAATTTCATACCGGATCGGTCGAGGCCCGGGTTAACAACGACCGCCATTAGGAATGAATACATCAGAGGGACAGCTCATGTTGGATGTTTGGGGCACAAAGTTAGGGAGGCCAGATTAAGATGGTTTGGACATATTCAGAGGAGGGAGAGTGAGTATATTGGTAGAAGAATGTTGGACATGGAGCTGCCAGGCAGGAGGCGAAGAGGAAGGNCAGAAGATAGGGATAGGTGGAGAGTGATGATTCGCTGGGGCGACCCCTGAAGGGAAAAGCCGAAAGAAGAAGAAGAATTAAGTTTTCTGTCATGGGAACATCCTAGAGACAGAAGCGTTTGTGGTTTCTCTATACCATGACAAGCTGCATTTATTTTGTCGAATTAACTTCAAGAGAGAGAAAAAAGAATGGGGGATGCAGTTAATTTAGGATCACATATCTGCGTGCACGCACTTGGCTGCTGACTTGGCTGCCACTTCCAAGCACATCAGATAACCATGACAAGGCAGGGACAAGCAGCTAGACAGCGGGCCCTTCTGAGAGGGAGAACCTACCTCCTCTCCTTGAGCCTCTAGCTGGAACAGTCATCCAAATATACTATGAAGAATGCTGCAGCAAGCTGGGGCAGCACTAACTTGTCCCCATTTTACTATTATTAAGGATCCTTTATACCGAGGAAGCTAGGACACTCAGCAGGACAGTAGGTCAGCTGGTGAATCCCCCAGCTACCCCAAACACCGTGTTGTGCCTTCTCCCTCTTATTGAGAGCCAACTCGGAAGAACTGGCATGGATTTTGTCAGGTCATTAGATCGGACAGCACAAGCATATTAATTCATTTTAGTCCTTGTGGACTGCGTGACAAGATATCCCAAAGCAGTGCATCTGCGAAAGATCTCCACTGTTTCAAGTAATTTCCCAAGTTGCGAACCTGGAAGAGAACCGGAAGAGATCAAGGCACATCATTTATATGACATGAATTATCATATGAGTTACTGGGAATTAAAGAGATCCACTCCAGCGTTTATCATCCACTAACAGAAGGGTTAGTGGAGCACTTAAATGCCTATAAATTGCTTAACAACAAGATTCGTAAGTTTATAGTAACAGTTGCATAAATGGTTGGAAAACTATTAGTTGCGGTCTGTGTGGTAGCCTAGGCCTCCTCAGGGGTTTCCCCATTTAAATTATTATATGGGCAAAAGACCCATGGTGTGTTGGACATGATAAAAGAAAACTGGGAGGACGATCCAATGCCCAGTAAAAATGAAGATCAAGTGTAAAATAAAGCTCTACACTTATTGTGGAGAAATTATTAAGAAGTTGACTACAAGTTTTTGCTCACACACAGGAGAAACGCACTGAAGATATACCACCTTAATCTTCTCAAACATCGGAGGGACACAGTCTCTGTAAGTGGTGGCACAGAGACAGATGACTTGGGACTGGAGTGTCCAAAAACAGCTGATTACATTCCAATCCCAGTTGGCTGCCATCTCTCACCATCTCACAGGGTAGAGCTTGACTGGTTGCTGAGTTTCTCCATTTTGTTACACTGTTGTTCATTATCATTAAATAATCAAATGACTCATTTGTCAACAACAAAGATAACATAATAAATAATGCCAAATGTTTAAATATAAGCTTTAATATAAATTAATTTAATATAATAAAGGTTAAATATAAGCATTACATATATTTACATATACATACATTATATTTGTACTGTTGGCTTGGTGTATATTTATATGAGGTACGCAGCATTCAGAAATAGAAAGGAAGCAAACCAGCTCCGTCACTTTTTATCTTTCATGCAAACATAAACATACACACACACACACACACACACACACACACACACACACACACACATGCATACATATATACACATATCAGGGAAGCATCCACTATCTACACAAAGAGTTCAAAGTCACCAGAGTCATCTTTCCTATTTGTGTGTGTGTGTTTGGCCACAGGTGAATGGTTAACACATTTCCTCCACTATTATTCAAACAAATGGCTCCATTACCTAATTTTGAAATATATAATGAAATATTTCATGGGATGTTGTTTAACATAAAATAGGCTATTGCATTTATACAAGATCATGATGTTACTGTGTTTACAGGAAGATTCCTCATGAACTGCACACCCATTGATATTCATGACAAAAATTTCCATTTTCATAATTTGTGATGCAGTGTTTGTATTCCTGATACAGTGTTTGTATTCCTTATCACTGTTGATAATATCAAGACAGGAAATATTATTATTATTGCAAACAACATAACAAGACAAAAAATACTAGATTTAAAAACATCTATTAATCTGGCATTCCTAATGTTATCTGAAACAAAGGATGGGTTAGACTGCTTTAGGAGATCAGGAAGATACACCTAATGAAAACCCTTTCAAAGCCTTAAATGTCATAAGCAGGTCTTTGCAGTGTTCTTGATTATAATAATTGTATGAATTGTATTTTTTAGTCATGCAATAAAAGACGTATTAAATGTACATTGTCATTTTTTATTGCTCTGCTTTATAATTCATAGCCAAAAAAATACATTTCCTATAGATATCTTTTTTTTTTTTTTTTGCTTTGTTATATCACTGGTATCTTCATCTCAGGCTTCTGTTTACATTTTATTCAGCCTGGAATTTAGCCCAGCCTGAACGGAGCTCCTCAACTCTGGCCCGTTTCCCTAAACAGCAGCTCAAAAGAGGGGAATGGCCAGAGTCCTGTTCTATTAGCTGTGCCTGAATTCGTGTCTGAAATCATGTACTATTTCACTATATTATTACATGTAGTGCACCATTCATGTACGCTACTTCTGCTTAAAAGAACCACAGAATGAATTCTTTTGGCTCAAAATTTTACTTTAGGACACCAAAGTGGCCAAAATTGTGTGTATGTATATTACATACACAAATAGATTAATTTAAAATATTGTTTAATGACTACTAAACCCCAACAGGCAGAAGTGAATTGTATACACATACACAAAATCAAACCAGAACACATAACTAGTTTGTATTTTCTCATGGTTTTAGTTGGGTAAATATTAAAAACATGACCAAACTGTCACAAAAGTTCTGATTGTTTATTTGATATGATAGATCCCATGATGCATGTCTGTATGCTTTCTTACTGGTAGGTGTTGTCTCAATAAGTATACCTAACAAGAAGAAAGACCCAATAACTGAGAATAGGTCTACTTAAACAATCAAAATTATAAATAAATTAATTAAATAATTAATTAATTAATTAATACATTGAGCTGGCATTCCTGATGTTCTCTGAAACATTATTCCAGAATTTAGGGTTGATATAAGAAAAAGAGTAGACCTGCCTCTACTGAGCAACATGCTCAAGATGGGTTAAACTGCTTCAGGAGATCAGCAATATACACTATAGCTAAACTATGTCTATAGGAATTGTTGAATTTTAAACCTTATAGTCTCATTTTTATATATAAAAGAACTTGGAGAAATCATGACTACTAAGGAATTTAAGAATCATACGTCATCCAATAAAAATTAGTTTATTTAGATACTATATTATTAGATTGTTATTTATTTAGATAAATAACAATCTAATAATAATAACCTAATAAGCTTGAAAAACACAAGCACCTGATGGTAATTATTGAGTGATTACATTCGTGCTATTCCGAAGACCAACAGTTAGTTTTTTTCCGCCATCTTCACCCACACTGCTGGGAGATTTATTTGGGTTTGCACAATAAAGCAAGTGAGAACAGAGACAGTGCTTTTGTTTTATTGGCGAAATAAAGACGTTACAGAACAATGTGCTGTGGCTTGTTTGTGTTTGAATGTGGTGGATATTTTGAAGCTGAGACCTAGAGTCTTAAATAATCTTAGCATAAATAAACAGAAGGAAAGGGAAATATATCTAGCCTATAAATGATTGCTAAGCAGGCCACGGCCTCTTTGGTAATTAGCTGGTGAGATGAATTAGGTATGTTAATGCAGTAGGCTATTAAACTCAGCCGGGAATGTGACACCCTGCTATAAAGCACAGAGAATTAAACACTCAGATTAAACTGAGATTAACTAACACTTGTAGTAGTAGTAGTATTGTTGTTGTTGTAGTTATTCTTCTTCTTCTCCTTCTTCTATTTATTTATTTATATTCTCCTCCCCTTCTTCTTCTTCTTATTATTATTATTGTTATTATTAGTAGTAGTATTATTGTTGTTGTTCTTTTTCTTCTTCTTCTTCTCTTTCTTGTTCTTCCTCTTATTATTATTATTATTATTATTATTATTATTATTATTATTATTATTGTTGTTGTTGTTATTATTAGGCTAGTGGTAGTAGTAGTAGTTGTTGTTATTAATATTATTATTATTAATATTATTATTATTATTATTATTATTAGGCAAGTAGTAGTAGTAGTAGTAGTAGTAGTAGTTGTTGTTATTATTAGACTAGTAGCAGTAGCAGCAGCAGCAGCAGCAGTAGTAGTAGTAGTAGTTGTTGTTGTTGTTGTTATTATTATTATTATTATTATTATTATTATTAGACTAGTAGTAGTAGTAGTAGTTGCTGTTGTTGTTGTTGTTATTATTATTATTATTATTATTATTATTATTATTATTATTATTATTATTGTTGTTGTTGTTATTATTAGGCTAGTGGTAGTAGTAGTAGTTGTTGTTNTGTTGTTGTTGTTGTTGTTGTTATTATTATTATTATTATTATTATTATTATTATTATTATTATTATTATTATTATTAGGTTAGTAGTAGTAGTAGTAGTAGTGGTAGTAGTAGTAGTAGTAGTGGTAGTAGTAGTAAGGCTATTAGCCATCAGGTCATGAAAAACTTCCGGAAGCTCCGCCCGGTCCTCTGTAATGGATCCCGTGAGCGCGCGAGCGCGCAGGCCGTGGCCGGGACACCTGCAAGTCCGAGGCGAAGCGCGTGCGTGCCTCAGTTACTGTAAGTGTATAGGCTGCACATATTTTTGCCATTTTTCCAGGGAAAATAAATACCCGCTTCTCTGAGAAGCGTTTAACGAGCGCAGACCATGCGGACAGATGGAGGACACTGAGACACTTTCCGCCGGTTAATGCGCTTCTGCTGCGGGGGTTATTAACGGTCAGCCACGCCCACCCGCGTGCCAATCAAAGCTTCCCTCTGAACGTCAGGTTGCGGGACTGAGTGCGCGCGGGGACGGTGCGTGACTCCCGTTAAAACCGTGATGAAGTTGAAGAGAAAGCGGAGACGATCAATGGATTAACAGGATTAACAGGAGCTCGATTAAATGGGCAAACCAAACAAATAAAGGAGAAAACTACACACAAAAAAAGAAGAAGAACATACAAAAAAAAGAAACTTCTCGACATTTATCTACTGAAAAAATGGACTTGCCTTCACATGCATTGGATATTTCACTTCATAATTCATGCACTACGATATCACTTCGATATGTTTTTGCTTCCTTGGACATGTGCCATTTGTAAATCCTAGTATTTATTTGTGAATAACTTGCATCCTCGACAGGATAATGCAGCAGTGTTTACCTCATGCAACATCTCCACACGCATACATAGGGTAGAAATCTCTTCTTTTCCATGTGTCTGGGAATGTGCCAGCTCTAAATAAATATGACAACTCAGAAGCATGGAGATGGAGACTGCTTCACACTAAAGGCACAAAAAAAACCCACCAACAAAACCTCACACAAGTCAAACAGGATGTTGTTTGGGAAACTGAACTGACTGATAAGGCTGCCATCTGATCAACTGGAAGGGAAAATGTGGATCTGCCTAATGTTAAAGGTGAGACTAATGCACTGTTTCCTCCAGACCTCCTTAAGTGTCTGGACATTTTCACTTTTCCTGATCCATTAGACCTGAATCAACTCATTGTAAAGCCCTTCAGGCTGTGAACATGGGTGTGTGACTATGGAAACACACTGAAATGTGCAGTTAAGAGTATTCAAGGAGCAGGAATGAAAAAAAAATGTGAGAGAATCGTGCTATGTCGTAGGCTGCATTAATTCTGATTTAACATGCATTATTGTATTGAATTTATCCTGATCCTCCACATTGGAGTGTGTGTCATCGCTTTAACATACCTCATTCAATATATGAGCTCAATAGTAATCCCTTAATTGTGGAAAATGATTATTAAAAAAAAAAAACTAAAATGACAAAAGCTAACAAGTCAAAACTAAAACAATACAAAATAACAATTACACAATACACAGTAAGTGAAAAATGAACTGCTAGTGGAAATGAACTGCTAGTGGAATTAAACAATCAATAAAATACATTTATATGTAAATAAACTTCACATATTTTGTTTGACTCCAGCGTGTTTAGCCATTTGTCTATTTCCCATCTTCTTCCTGCAACATTTTGTTTTCTTCTGTACAGCTTATACTGTGAAGGAAAGGAATATGACAGAGCATATTCTTTTTGCTGTTAGAGGAAATTAATCAATGAAGAGGCGGTGTGATGCGACTTGACACGAAGGGCAGTTACTGTTTTCACTTTGAAGTTGATTACTCTCCAGTTACAGCGCATCCAGAAGTGTTTTATTTACTAAAGAACGTTATGGAAGAATGTTGTGGTACATTGTACATTTTATATCAGTTTATAGTTAATGTAGTGGAACATTTGTGAAACAAGTTAGTACCCTGTTGATATAGTAGCAAAACGCAAAAAAAAAAAAACTCCTACACTCCTCTGTTCCGAAAACTTCCCCGTGTTGGAAAACTTAACGTTACAGCTTTACCTCTTATTTTTACAAAGCGGCGACACTGGAGACTCCTTCCACATATGTTAGATAAACATCTCCTGACAGAAAACTTATAACGATAACACTTTCACGTAGATCACCTGCCCAACAAACAAACATCAGTTTATTCTGTTACTATAGAAACGATAAAGTATTGCAACTGAACTACTGTCAGAGCTGCTGTTATAAACATAAGTAGCTGTAATCATGCCAAATTGCTGTGGTATGAAAGCAATAAAACCCTTCGGGTCATGCTGTTATAGGAAAATAATCAGCTTCTGGACGGTTACAGTAACTTTGATATTGATTTGATTATTTTCCTATAACAGTACACCTCTAAGTGTTTTATTCCTTACATACATGATGATCGTCATCTGTATGCTCGAATTAATTTGCAAAAGTTCATGATTTGAACATGTATTGAATCCTCATGCATACCGAAGTGATGAACACAGTGTTTATATTAGGCTTGTCATTACACGTAGACACAGAAGCTGAATTGTCAGCTGATATCTACTGATATGTAGTGTTGACTTTGGCTCGCGTGCAACTTGTTCTTTTCTTAAAATAGCCAACGCATAAAAAAATAAATAAATAAGGATGTGGGATCAACTGAGTGCAAAAAGAATAACATTTTGTCCTCTCTCTCTCTCTCTCTCTCTCTCTCTCTCTCTTTCTTTTTTTCTGTCTCGCTCTCGTTTCTCAGGTTTTGTCTGTCTTGTCTGTTGTGATTGTGAAGGTGTCAGCTGATCTCACCTGCAATGCCGTGCTAATGTTGGCTTCTGGAAACCAAACATGTGCGTTTCAGTGTGTGAGTGTGAGTGTGTGTGTGTGTGTGTGTGTGTGTGTGTGTGTGTGTGTGTGTGTGTGTGTGTGTGTGTGTGTGTGTGTGTGAGCATCTTTAATCTCATATTCAGTCAGTTAGGTAGCCATCCAGCCATCCAGTCCTGTCAGTGATATACTTTGTAGAGGTTATGTTCATAGTCATGAACATTGAGCTAAATCAGTACCTTGATATTATATTAGTGTATTACCATGATACCGAAGTCCACAATTACTTGTTTAGGTTCTAGTGGCTCTACATGTGACATTTGTTTACTCACAATTTCTCACTAGGTGTTTTCATAAGCTCTTGTATCAAAAAGCTGAATAACGTAGCAAACTAGCTAAACAACTAATACTAGCTAGCAAGTTACCTAAGCTGGCTGACAGATCATGCCATAATAGCTAGCAAAATGTAACATTAGGAATTACTAATAGCAAATTATATAGAAACTTCAAAAAGGCGTACCTTGTGTATCAGAAAGCAAACTAGTATAACTAACTAGCTAAACAACCCACTCTAGGTAGCAACGTACATAAGTTACAGGTCATGTCATGATAATTAACCAAATTTAACAGTGTTAATTACTTCCAGCAACGATTATGAATTGCAACTTACAAATATAAAAACTTCAAAAAGGCTTACTTTTGTATAAAAAAAAAACTGACTGATTGCTAAGTACCTAATCAACTCTACATATCAAGTTACATAAGATGTCTGTCAAGCCAAACATAACATTAGGACTTACTGAGAGCATAGAAACTGCTGAGTTGTTGTATCAAGAAGCAAGCTGACTACCATACCTAAGAAGCTAAACAATTGACGCTAGCTAGTAGTTTATGTAAGCTTTCTGTCAGGTCGTGTGATGATAGCTAACCAATTTTATTGTTAAGATTGTGTTCTAGCAACTTGTAAGCAGAGAAACTTCAAATAGGCCTGGCTTCTGCAGCAAAAAAAAAAATAAAACAAGAAAACAACTAACTACTAAACAGCTAATGCTAACTAGTAGCTCATGATAGCTAGCCAAATTTAACATTAGTAATTACTTCTAGCAATTTACAAACATAATAACTTCAAAGCGTATCTTTTGTATCAAAGCAAGCTGACTAACATATTGAACTAGCTAAACCACTAACGGAACTAGCATCTTAAATAAAATGTCTGTCAGGTCATGTTAGCCAAATTTATCATTTACAAAGAGAATTATCGAGAAATACCGAATTACAACAAGCAACTTACAAACACAGAAATTTCTTTAAAAAAAAAAAAAAAAGGCTTAGCTTTTGTAGCAGGTTAACTAATGCTAGATAATGCTAATGCTGCCTTTTAAGTCATAAAATGCAGACTTATGGATGCCATGTTTTCTCGAAGCCCTAACCTGCTAACCAGAATTTAAAGCGAATACTGAAAGGAAGATCTTTTTTGTCGTTTTTTTTTTTTTTTTAAACAACCTAGAAATTATAGAGAGCATGTTAGCAAGTATTGATTTATATGTGTACATTTTGGTTCTGTGTTGTTCAGCTAAAATCGGTTAGTGGATTTGTGTTGAAATGTGGATTTATCACTTTCTTTTTGTTTTGTCTCTCTTTAATCAGTGTACCATCTGGATTCTGCTAATCACTCTGACACTAATAACTCAGGTATGTGTCATGGTTATAACTGTTCTCTGTCGTACCATCCATTTCCTCCACTGTTGACAGATTGGTAATCCCCCGCTCTTTGTGTAGGTGTATTTTGCAGAACAGCTATCGATGGCATTGGCACCTGCTGGCCGCGCAGCGTGGCTGGGGAAATGGTGTCACGTCCGTGTCCAGAGTTCCTCTATGGAGTCCGATACAACACCACTAGTAAGGAGAGATTTTAAAACATCACATCATGTAATGAGGAGACAATATCTGGCATTAGTAATATAACTGAATAAAAAACAGGACATGTTGTCACAATATTTTCATAAAGCATACAGGAAATGAATTGTCAGCACTCAGCAGACACAAGTGTGTGTTTGTTGTATTAGTTTTTCATTTGTAGACTGTGGTATGACCTTACTGCCCTGGAACTGTTATTTTAGTGCAGTGTAAATCTCTCTCTCTCTCTATTTTATATATACATACATATATATATATACACCCACAGTCTATCTCTCTCATTCTAGATACCTCTGTTGCGTGTATCAGTGCCTCTTGATGATAACTCCATCGCTCTCCTCCACTCATCACGTCACTGAACACTATACACTAATTGTGGGCTAATATCTCACTGACACACANACACACACACACACACACACACACACACACACACACACACACACACACACAGTGTCCCTATTCACATTCCATATTCTTTGCCCTCTCTGACCCATTTTGTCCGATTTGCCCCTCATTTTCCTTATATGGGCAAAGTTTTCAGTACTTATTATGATGGGTGTTAATTCACAATCCCTAACCAAAAGTGATATTATGGTGAAAAATAAAAAAAACACATGCCAGTGTCTAATATTCATCACAATGTATTTCAAATGTGTTTATTTGTAATATGAACATAAGATCACATACATTACAGGGTAAAAGACTCTTGCCTTCTGTGTGTTTAGATTGGAAAATTCAGGGTTTTTGTTTTAACAACTGGATGTCGTAAAAAAGGATCTGTTCATAATTTTAGTTTATGGTGTGTTCTGAGAGCATCCAAAAGCTGCTCAGTGGATGGGAAAGAGCTTGGAGGCAGTTAGAAAGGCCAAAAGTGGCTGTACAACCACTGTCTATTTGACAATATTTATATCGTATAGAGCAAGGGAAAATTAAACTTTTAGAATTTTCCTAAATCCTAGCATATTAAATGTCTTGTTATTCTAAATTAATATTCCTCGTCTTCTTGTTGATTTGTCCTAAGAGGAGGCAAACCGTTTCAGTCTGTTTATCTTCATGTCTGCCTGTCTCATTACACTTATGACCTTTGACCCATGCATCTAAGTATTGCTTGTGGTGTCTTAATTAAAACTATTCAGAGTTGAGATATTCGTGCCTAGTGAGGATCGGTATCCTGACAGAACAACAGACTAGTCGAAAGTTGTGTGAAAGTTACACACAAGGGGTGGAGTTTTCCAAAACTAGAAGCGTGTCCAAGTCATATCCGATTCTGACCATTTTTCTTTCGTGATATCCTCGAGTGAGGAGCAGGTGCTTCTTAGGTGTCAACTACACATAGTTCAATTTGGCGTGCGCAACCCAACTCTGAATAAAAGGAACTTTCCTATAAGCACTGACGTCTGAATTAGCAATCAAACTCTGTTTCTGTTTTCTGTTTTGACTTTGATGGACCTGAGCAGTTTATAGTGTGCTGTTTAATTTTTCCCTAACTCTAACCCTAACCCTAGTTTCCTGTTTTTGAAATATGAAATATAATGTAGGGAGGATAAGAGGAGCAAGCAGAATGTGTATTCTGGTTTATTTTTACACAAGTACTTTAATGAAGTCAACATTCAGTACATAGCTAGACTGTGTGGCGTGTGTACACATAAGAGTAAATGTGTGTGTGTGTGTGTGTGTGTGTGTGTGTGTGTGTGTGTGTGTGTGTGTGTGTGTGTGTTTGTGAATGATCAGTCACAAAGATATTCTTCACCTCTTTATTTAGTTTTACTGGCCATCAATCTCACATGGTAATAATTCAGAGAACACATACACACACACACATAAAGCATTAAAATAGAACAGAATCTCTATGTCACGCTTTCTCATAAATACAGTACAAACAATGAGGACCTACATTGTATCTACACTTGTTGGACAATTCATTACATATACTAATATCACAGTACTCTTGAATTCTCAATTCTGAGTGGTCAGAGATGTTAATTTTGCATGTTCTGGAAGGAGTCTCCAGTGTCAGTTCCCCTCTACTGTGTCTATCAATGGAAAGGGATCACTACTGGGATGATTTTGTTTAGGTCGTGAATTATTCTTAGCACAGCAGAGACACGGCCAAAGCGCTGTGTGTATTCGTGTAAACGTGAATAAAAATTATGATGTCACAATAGTGAAATAAAGCAAGTGGGGGAAAAAAGCATTGGGGGATTATTTTGTAACAGCAGCATACCCTGAAGTGTTTTATTCATTTTACACCACAGCAACTTGTTTTTTTATTTATTAAAGAACAACACATTATATTTTTATCTACTTATAGTTACATTTAATATTAAACATCCTGTTATGCCTTATTTTATAGCAGTGATAAAAAAGTGTATTTAATGATAAAGTTGAATAAAATCCACTTTAAAGTTGAATAAAATCAAAAAGTGTCAGTATTGTAAAAATTTACTTTTTGCAGTTGACAACCAATTTTCATGTTGTTAAATTTCTACATTTTTCTCCAAGTTTGATAAACACTAGTTTAAATATTCAAAATTCAAATAACAGATGTAATCTAATCTGTGTAAGTTCTTCTTTTAATCTTCTAGTGACAGATTTAATGTTGTGTCACACAAGAACAAAATTAACAGCACGTAGCAATCCTTATTTTGAGGACATTCAAACTAATAAAACAAAGTGTCTCAAATGGACATATTTTATTTGCTTAACCAAGCTTGAAATGTAAGTGAATTATGTACAGTGGCATCCAGACACATAAAGTCGAAGGGGGAACACAGCTGACCTGCATTTTAGTTTGCATGCAGGTTAAAGGGTCGAGTAGAGAACAGTGTGTCTCATTCTCTGGACATGCGCCAAGTCTCTTGGCATCTCTGGCAGATGGGTGATGTCAATCTGGAATCTGCTCAGAATAGAGGCAGGAACTACAGAAGGGAAATTTGTGATATAGCATCTAGTCACTTGGCCACTGATACATTTTCGCTATACAAGATGTGAATCATGATAATTGGTTTGCTAACAAACTGGCAGAAAAATTCTAAGTGCTAAAATGTTCTGGCAGGAACAAAGTTCACAATTAAAGGACACCAAATCTGCCAAAATCTGTCTTCATTGTGGAATTTGTATCTTTATCCAGTTGCAAAGTTGTTTAGCAAAGCTACTCTTGATATCTGTAGTGATTAGTGGGAGGTGCATGTGCATTTTGCGTATCAAATTTGTTTATATCCGATTGATATACCGTCCAGTATTAAACTATAAGAGCGAAAAGGATTCAGTATTGTTGTAAGATATATTCTGTTCTCTAATTTGATTAGAAGTTATTGATGAGAGTCAATGGATTTATCCTTATTGTGGAATTTGTATCTTTGCCCTGTTGAAGAATTGTTTAGCAAGATGATAGCTGGTACGGAAGATGTTTGTTTGCTTCTCCATATTTTTTGTATTTTTAACTGAGTTATATCACTAGAGAGAGTCATCTATGGTTTGTATTCATGTTTATATTTTACTGCTCGATGTTTAGCTAGCATGCTAACATCTGGCTCATGCATAATGTGTTTGACAAAAAAATACAGAGAACACAAGCAATTTTAGCTTGCTAGCTAGCTAGAGTTAGTGGGCCAATGGAGAATAGCTCATTTTTTGTGGTAGTACAACCTACGATACTAAAAGTTATTTTGCAAGTAGCTTGAAATTCCAAAATACTACCTCCTGTAGCTTTAAAAATATGAAATCTTTGATTTCAGTGATATACTCCGATCATAATACACTGTATTTAACAAGAAAAAGTGAAACAAGGACAAAAGGTTGAAATGGTACCCTTTTTAGTTCACAAATTTATATCAAGCTTCATTTTCTCTTCCACAGATAAAATTTTCAGGAAATGTCTGGCCAATGGGACCTGGGCCTCCAAAAGCAACTACTCTCAGTGCAAAGCTATTCTCAATGTACAGGTAATGTGTGATGTGCATACACATACACCTACACAACTACACAAAAACGCATGCAGGCAGGAACAACGTGTACAACCAAGTAGCAGGGATCATACACATAAATTTCTGCTTAATATAATGGTTAGACTTCCAAACATGAAGAACCTCACGTAACAAAGTTAAGATCCTGTGGGAAGCCTAGAAAACAAGCAAGAACGAATCAGCCAGACATAGTAATAAAAGTGGGGTTAGATACGGCACTCCCAAGTGACCTAACGTAAATAAAATGGAATATGAGCAGCTGGAGAGATTAGATGCAATATTAGACGAGTCTGAAACCAAGGCTTTCCCACTGGTGATGGAAGCTTTTGAGTTATGTCTCATTCAATACAAATTTATTGAATTTATATTAATAAGCATACAGTAGTTTCTTGTACATGTTCAGACAAAATGGCTAAAAATTTATGTTAAACTTGTGCAGCAGCTTAGTTTTAGCAACTTTTGACCCCTTGCTACAGCGATACAAGAGCCACCTTAAAACTTGCATGGAGCCGCCTCATCTACCAACATATGCAAGTGTTTCTGTGGTTTAATCCTGCAAAATTTTGCTAGGATTTTTTTTTTTTAGCATTGTTAACACTCTGGTGATGTGCAAATCAGGATTTATACAACCAACTGACATGAAAATGTTCTTACACATACAAACATATGTGTGCATTCACTTTTTTTCCTGATAGCAGACTTTTAGTCAGTGCCATTGTGCTGTATGTGAGCGAATGGCTGTGCAATTTAATTAGCAAAACATTAATAATGAAAACATTAAGGAAAGCATCAAGCAAGTGAGTCATGGCTGTATTCATTCTGAATTCAGCAACAGCACATGCACAGCGCACATTCATCAAGGTCAACTTTCGCCCACGTGTGGCTCATGAGTCACTATCGGCAGAACATTATATCATGTGCGAGGTAAGAAATAAACAGAGATCCACGTTTAGAGTCATTCCTTGAAAATATCTTAGTTAAGAAGTTATTTTATAAACATTATAAACATATTTTGCTTGTTCAATCACTGCCACTTAGCTTGATTCCATCAGATATGAGATTTCCAATGTTATATTAGCTTGAATATAGTTCTAGCTTATGATATACAGTCAGGTCTGGAAGTATTTGGACAGTGACAGAGTTTTTGTGATTTTGCCTTTATACACCACCACAATGGA
>CM074945.1:10367678-10384167 GCA_037577455.1 Pangasius macronema | reverse complement strand
AAGCTGAAAGTCTACACTTCGATCACATCCTGATTGTTTTATTTCAAATCCATTGTGGTGGTGTATAAAGGCAAAATGACAAAAACCTAATAGTCCAAATAGTTCCAGACCTGACTGTATACTTATGAAGCAGACATCTACATTGCATATTCTTTCATATGCTACATTTTTTACAGTGACTCTTTCAACTGTAAAGATTTCTACAGTTAGTGTAACCTTATGTTTACTTTTTTTTTTTTTTTTTTTTTACAATTGTTAACGAGACTTAGTCGCTACCAAGTTCACTTCTCCCATGTGGACCAAGCAGTTACTACATATTTGTTACAAAATACATTTCCTTAACATAGTTTTTCAAAATCGTAGCATACGCGTTTCACTCATTTTCTACCCCACCAACAAAACAATGTAAGGTTTACATACTTTGTGTAGCTAAGTAGTATTATATCTTGTACTATCTTCCGAGAATGATTTCAATTTTGCTACAATTTGCTTTGCATAACAAATGTTTTTCTTTTGATGTTGACATTCAATTGTTGTAGCAATTGTTCATGTTTCTCTTCATGTGCTGATGCAAACTTTTGTCAATTCTGGAGTAGCATGCCTACCGTAAGAACGCTAACAAATGAGGCATGTACAATGCCTATGCTAATGGAAAAATTATACACAAGATATCATGACACTTTACCTATGCAAAGTTTACAATATTACCATAATACTGTACTTTAAAAAAGTACTTAATTACATGTATAGAGTATTTTTTTTACATTTATAGATAATGACAAAATATCCATGGTGATAATATTGTTTATTTTGAATATACAACTTTGTGTATTTATAGAAATATAGACACTTTTGATTCTTTACAGATGTTAATCTGGTTTGTGTGTGTTGCAGAGGAAGAGCAGGCTGCATTATCGAATAGCTGTCATTATTAACTACCTGGGTCATTGTTTGTCACTGTTCACTCTCCTTATCGCCTTCATCATCTTCTTACGACTCAGGTAAGGCTGGAAAAAATACAGAATAGGTTTTACCTTCAGTGATATATTTTTTTTAAATCACAACACTTGAATTCTTGGCCAGAAGAACTGCAGAAGTTCTGACAGTAGGATGAGCTACCGATCAAATTGTAGGTTTATATTAGAAAAAAGCGTTTGTTCTAGTAAGTTTTCGTTTCTATAGTAACAACTTACACAGGAACTCTAATCTAAGTTGAATAATAAACAGAAAAAACTGTTGTTTTCTAACTTAACAGTGATGTGATTTTCTGTAAGGAAACGTTTATTTAACATTCGTGAAAGGAGTCTCCAGTGTCAGCACCTGATGTTTTTTTTTTTTACTTCAAAAGAAAGTGAGTGAATGACTGTTTCTAGCTGCTATAATGTAGGTGATAACACGAAGTAACTTGCTTCGAAGATGTTCTACAGCATTAAATGTAACCTTAAATGGATAAAAATTACAAGCAGTCATTCTTTTATGAAAAAAAGTTTCAATCATTGGAAATTGTAGTGCTATAAAACACTTCAGGACATGTACACAAAGCTCCGCCCCCAGAATCTGGTGGCCAACGGAGTTGTTAGAGTTAACAAGGATTTGAGGTAAACTGTTTATTTATTAAGGGCATTGCCTTACTTCTCTATGGAGATATAAACGATAAAAATATGAACCATGGTAGGAGGAATTCACCTCACAAGTAGCTAAACAAACTAGTGGCTCATACTGATTTACTGCTGCAAGAATGATCAAGAGTGCCTTTTATGTCCGTTTTTTTTCCCCCTTGTAATACACTGTTAGCATTGTTTGTTCACTGTTAGTATTGTTAGCTGCATGCATACATTTCTGTTTTGTATTGTTGATTATTTTCCTAAAATAGTGCACTCAAAGTGTTTTATTCCTTACTTATACATTACGTTCACATGATTGGAATCCTCTACCCTCGACCAACAATCTTTTCAGGTTTATAAGAAATACTTGGAAGGTCTAAATGAAAATATAGTGTTTTCATTTGTGATATTACATATGTGAAGTGTCTGATGAAGTACAATGACTGAAGAACTTTCCTGCCTCGGATTGTTTGAGAGATATGGAGGTCAGACGATGATTGAAATAATAGTTGTAAAGGTTTTTCTGGTGAATATGATCCATGACCTTTACAACTTGAATGAAGCTTTGATATGCGTATACCATGATGTATGGTGATGTTTTCTTCTCTCTCCTTTGCCTCCCTGCTGCTTTTTGGTCTAGAAAACTTCAAAGTAGGACATGCTTTAGTCCAGCATCACAGAATAACAATAGCAGTTCATACTCAGTCCACAATAGCACAGCATGTGTGTGTGTATGTGTGCACTGTGGGATCCAAATGTCTTCAGTACCAAGAATGGTTTAATAATAATAACAATAATAATAATCATTGTCATCATCATCATCTTGATTGAGCTTGATTAAAAAATTGTAAAGTACTTTGTATAATAAACAGGCTCAAAATTATTCACGGTTAATCAAATTAATGAAATAATCTACACGTGCTAGTGACTAATTATACATTGGGATATTTAAAATCATAGACTGTATGACTAGACTAAACAAAACGTCCTTATTCAAGGTTCCTTATTCAATAAAGTAACACTAAAGGTACAATAGTCAAAATTTGTCAAGATTAGGTTTCGTCTGAATAATATTTGTACTCCTTGAGCCCGCCCCCCCTTTCCCACATATGTACACAAAGCTCTGCCCCCAGAATATACGGTGGCCAATGGAGTTCAGTTAGAGTTAACAAGGATTTGAGGTAAACTGTTTATTTATTAAGTAAGGGCATTGCCTTACTTCTCTATGGAGATATAAACGATAAAAATACGAACCATGGTGGGAGGAATTCACTTCACAAGTAGCTAAACACCTAGCGGCTCATACTGATTTGCTGTTACGAGAATGAAGAGTGTCTTTCCTGTCCTGTTTTTTTTTCCTTGTAATACACTGTTAGCATTATTTGTTCACTATTAGTATTGTTAGCTGCATGTATACATTTCTGTGAAGGTGGTTTATCCAAAGCGTTGCCTTAACTGGCTCCATCGGTGATTAAAAAAAAATGTATTTGCTACATTCGTTATGTAAAGCCAGCCATTCACGCCTTTACCGGTAATGCATTTCCTGGTACATCTTGGAAGAGAACCACCAATATTTATTATAGTTTCTTTTTTGAAGCACAATGGGTTTTGTTTTGTTTTTGTTTTTTCCTTACAGAAGAAATATCTGGCTGTGCTAGGCACTTACCAGTTATATTTTTCTTTCCAAACAGACTGAGATGTGGGTAGAGTGCATGAACGATGAGGACTGTGAATAAAATGACTAACAAAAGTTCCATGTAAACACAAACAAGCATTCTGGTCTGGAGTGCCATCTTCCAAACAAGTTTTCTCAGCCACATAATACACTTGTGTTGATCTGATGGCTTAAACCATTATTTTATATTGTGTTCTACAAATTTTCCAGGTTATTTGCATTAGTACGAACTTAAAAAACAACTTTGAACTAACGTTCATTAAAGTAAGTAGATTTTTACACCCTTTCACTCAATTTATTCTTTATTATCCAATTTTATAAAACTAGTTCATTCTAATAGTATGAACACATCCTACCTGATGATTCAGTGTCTAAAAGGCTACAGAAGGATTCAGTAGTTCAGTACTTAAGTACTTCACTAGAGAAGTCCCTGTAGGTTTTACCAGCAGCAATATATCATGGCATTGCTAGGATACCAACAAACGCTAACAATTGCTAGCCCCAAAACATCTGCTCAGTAAACATTAAGAGACTAAAAGTGTCCAGTTTGGTGGCCCAAACATTTTTCTTCCCCCGGATTGCTTGCTCTACTGGAGCTGATGCACAGAAAAATAGGACATGGGCAATGGTGGAATAAGTACAAAACACACAGATTTGAGTAAAACTACTGATACTGTTGTCATAATTCACTCGTCTGGTAAGAAATTAATCAAGTAAGTTACTTTAACCATCTGAAAATGTTCTGTATCTGAGGAATGCAAATTTGAACAATTATGTTAACCAAACTATGCTGAAGTGAACAGGATATAAACATATATAAGGTAATGTTAGCTGGCTAGCTGACTTTGCTGTTTGGCTGTCATTAGCTTGCTAAGTTTATTAGCTAGCTAGCTCATGTTAATTCATCCATGTGTCTAGCTAGATGTAGGACTAAACAGAAATGTTTAACGCAGCAGGCAATCGCTACTGAACACTGATGTGACATTGTGATACTGTGAAACATCGAAATACCTGGCTAGCTAGTCTAGCTCACTCAGCTAGCTAATGGCTGGTGTGTACATGTTTGCACAGGGTGGATGTTGAGCTGTGAAATGCCGATATCTCCACAGGTTTCCTTTGAAGCATTGAAAACTGAAGATAGCTGATAATTTAAGTCAGGGATGCTCGTCAGGGATGCTGTCTTCTCTGTCTCAGACATTGCTGCAGATTTATGTGTGTAGACCTTCCACTGAAAACTGATGCATTCTGATCATTCAAAATTTGCACATACTGTCCTTGTTTAAAAAAAAAACAAACTCAAGTACAAGTACTATTACAGTGATCCAAGCACTGTAACAAGAGTCCAGAGGGATGGAGCTTACACAGCAGTATTATATGCAAACATCCTGCTCCCAGAATACTGCTTGTTTTGGACATATTGATTTACTTGAGAAGTTATGGCCCTTGATGTATTATGCATCACTACTGCTTTGAACAAATAAAAACAATTTGGTTAGAATAACACGATGATCTTTCAATAAGACACTATATGGCCAAAAGTATGTGGACACTGTGGTATTATTCCTTCTCTCCTGTCAATCACAGTGTCACTAGCCAATCATGGGCATCTATGAGCTCATGTATGTGGAAGAGGGTAGATAGCGCTTTTCTACAAGAGCATGAGCAGCAATTGGAGAAAAAAAAAGATGTGGTTGGCTGGCTTTAAGTGTCACAGAGGAAGCACGTGTTAACCTTCATCCTCCCTGGTTGGTAGTTGTTGTATGGTAGCAGAGAGGTGGCTAAGTTGCATACTTAATAAAGTCAAAAATCTTGTCTTTGGATGATGTTAGAAAATTTTGGGAAATTCATCTGTAATAAGTGACAAAGTGTAATTCATATGGTTTATAAAGGAAATGTTATGTCATATGTATATCATACTGACACATCAATTGACATATATGTCATAGAACAAGCATTTCCTGGATTTATGACGTGGCGTGGTTTTGCTGAGTGGTGCTTATAGCATAATGTGAGTTGTAGATCAAAACAGTGAAGGAAACATTTTTCTGTTGAGTTTTGATATTTTTAGTATTACAGGTTAAGAGAAGCCGTGTTACAGCCGCTTATCCAGATCAAAATTGTCATTCGTACCTGTAGTGTCTTTACCTTTGTATTATGTTCTCGGACATTTCAGACAGTCTTCATGAACGGTCTGTTATCTTTGAGCTTGAACTAGAACTCTAAACACCATATGTTAATACCCTTGAGTCATGAACAACTCGGCTGTGTTTTATTACTTAATTCTCTTCCTGCTTGGAAACGTTTTATAAAATCCCAACAGTTTATGGATCACACGTCGGCAACAGCTGTCCTGATCCGTCTGTGCCAATGGAAACAATTTGTATAAAGGCTTTTTAAAAACTTTTATAGCCATATAAATTGGGTTCGGTGCCAGCACAATGCCCTGCATTAGTGCCTGTTTTGTGTTTGCTGTGTGAATATGTTGCGTCATCACATATTCTGCAGTCGCCAAAGCAACGAGCAGTTAATCAGATTAGTCCATGGCCTGGCATATCAAACGGCCATTTTAGAATCAAATACAAAAAGTAATTCAAATATGTAATTCAGCTGTATCTTTTATTTTATAACATAAATATTTATTCTTTCTGCATCAGTCTATTTTGTTTTGTTTATTTAATCAGTTATTTTATCACAGAAATGTTTATTTGTTTATTTACTTATTTTTCTGAGATTGTTATAAGTTTATTATAAGGTTTCTTTCATTCATTCATTCATTCATTCACTGTTGCTATTATTACTTTTTGACATATTACAGTATATGTAATGAATTAGTTTAGTTAATTAATAATTCTAATAAATACAAATTAATTCAATATATTTAAAAAAGTACAATGAATAGATTTTGTTTTGTTTGGTTTATGTAGGTAAAATAGAAAAATTACATTTAAATAATGTTAATTGATACATGAGAAAGATTTAATTAATTACATTAATTAAATATAGCTATAAAAGAATGCAATATGTTTTTAAAAATTGCATTGAATAGAGTTTTGTCTATGTTGGTTAAATAAAAAATGTTAATATTTAATGAAGCTCCTTTATAAATTTGTTATAGTGTTATTTATAGCTAACATACTATGATGTATTTGTTTTTAATTTTACTTAATTATTTTATTTATTAAACAATTTAATACAAAAAATACATTGATTAGAATTTGGTTTGATGGGTTTAACAATAAATAAAAATCATTTTAAATGTTAGATTTTTTTTTGTTATAGCTGAAATATGCAAAATGTTTGTATCATTTCTTTTAATTTAATTTATCTGTATTTATTTCTTAAGGTAATCCTGAATTGGGTCAAATATCACACTGGATTCGAGTGGAAAGATGACTTTAAGATATATTTAGCTGGCTAAGCAATGAACCATTAGCTTACCTCATGATCTTTTAAGAGACACTCTCATCCATCATATATACATGATGTACTTAATGCTGAGCTCCTGGAAATATCCTCCATATCCTGCCAAAGGAGAGTGTTTGGGGACCTGGGAGTGGAGCGATTCAGCAGGAGATAAATAATAAATAAATATGAAATATAAATACAATTTGGAAGTGAGAGACCTCCCCTAGAGCACCGAGGTGGTCTTCTAATATTGTGGGTCAGATTGGGTTCATTTTTAGTGTTATGATTTATGGGAATCAGTGGATATGCTGGGAATGGGACTGGTGCAAAATGTAAAAACTGTAACCAGTAACAGGAGTTTCTGGAACGTCACGCTACGAGCGCAGTCCACTAAGATGGAGACTTTATTGATTATTTATGGTATGCGCTTTGAAAAAAGAAAATAGGCTGGTGTCTTTATCTTGCAGCATATATCAAGTGACATGGGCATTATTAATTAGCAGAAAAGAGATAAGTGTCAACCTTATAACTGTTTTTAATTTTCTTATTGAAACATAATGCTCAATGTCCAAGCATCTTGATGTAAGATGTATGTGTGTTTTGGATATTAGGAAGCTCCCATACCACCACATTTGAAAAATCAAGGTTTTGTATATGTCAAGAATGAAAGACATGAAATGTTTTGTTTAATTTATTTTTTATTTATCTAATACAATACTTTCTAGCCTCACAATACAATCAGTAGGATACCAATTATTGGTATTTTTACTTATCTTAACGGTCTTACTGTCTCTTTTTCATTTAACTGGAAATGTAGCATATTAGCAACACTTAGCAACACACTTATAATGACAATAGAGACATTCTTTATGTTTATACCGTAACGCATTTGAATTCTTGATTCTGATTGGTCAGATGAATTTTAATACAATCGCAAACCATGGTAAATCATTAGTCTATCATATAAGGAATAATTATGCCCACAATTACAGTGCTTACTTTATTAACAAATGACATGTTATGATTTTTTATACAATTATAGTTACGTGCACTGTTGAACTGTGGAACATTTTTGCAAAACAAGCTAGTTCCTGTTACTAAGAAACCGGAAAATGCAAAATCCTCTGTCCTGAAGAGAGAGCTAAAACTGGAGACTCCTTCCATTAATGTTAAATAAGCAGTCTTACAGAAAACATTACCATATCAACGGTACAAGAGAAGCCATTATGTATTGGAATTCCAGCCAGAGCTACTGTCTAAATCAACACCTGACCAATTTGACCAATCTGAATGTGGTATAATCTGCTCTTTCTCTTTGTGTCAGGAGTATTCGCTGTCTAAGGAACATCATCCACTGGAATCTAATTTCCGCCTTCATCTTGAGAAATGCAACGTGGTTCATCGTTCAGCTCACCATGAACCCTGATGTACACGAGAGCAATGTGGTGAGATACAAAAGACAAAATCGAATTCTTATAACCATTGATGTGACATACAGTGTGATCACCTTAGACCCAGTGCACTACTGGAGGTAGTTGGTGTAACAGCTATTTATATTTCATATTTATTTATTATTTATCGCCTCTCGAGTCAGCAGACGCTTAGTCTGGCAAGATTTGAAAGAGCTCAGCAGTAACAACATCTATATCTATATCATCTGTACAAGCAAAAAAAGCACTTTGTGGCAAAGTTGATGAAGGACGTTCAGACTAAAGAAAAGTTTGTCCTTTACTAATAAATTCTCTCTCTTTCTCTCTCTCACTCACTCTATAAGCCATGGTGCCGTTTAGTGATAACGGCATATAACTACTTCCACATGGCCAATTTTTTCTGGATGTTCGGCGAGGGGTGTTATCTTCACACGGCCATCGTGCTCACCTACTCCACTGACAAGCTCAAGAAATGGATGTTCATCTGCATCGGATGGTGTAAGTCCCTACATATTGCATCATCCAACTACAAACAAAACATTACTACTTGGATAAGTTCATATAGATAATATAAAAATATATTTTCAGCTGACGTATTACTGTAGCAACTTAAGTACAATATCTATGCAGGGAAAGTTCCTTGTCTTCAGAGTTGGGTTATGCACCTGTTTTTCTGTTTTTCTGGGCTCCTTATTCAGAGTATTAAAATCACGTGCATGCAGGTTATACCTCCAAGTTTGGCAGATTTTTCTTGGCTAGAAGCATTTTTTAATAGCATCTGGACCACTACTTTCTCTTGCCTTTAAAACCCGAAAAAAAATCAGGGATAGAAAATGTGGACTGAAAAAGGAAATATAATTTCTTCTTTGCTGTCTAATGTAATATAACATAAACACAAAAGCAAAGGACAATTACATAATACGATGATATTTGGTTGAGAAGATGGCATGCGTTGAAATAAACATCTACAAGGAGTCTTATTTAACAGTATGGCTCCACCTCTCATTATTCAACAGCTTATAAAAATAGCACTTGATCCAGCACATCTTGTTATTTTGAATTCTATTCCTCATGTGCACAACTTAATCTAGCCCCGCTATACTACATCAAGATCATGAAATCACAATGTGTGGAGGAGATAATCTATGTTATGCTCATTTGCATAAAAAAATAATGTTACTGGGTTTATGTTCAAAATCGTGTGTAAATAAATAAATAAATAAATATGCCTGTTTGTTTAGGTATTCCTTTCCCTATTATTGTCGCCTGGGCCATCGGGAAACTGTACTACGACAATGAGAAGTAAGTGTATACTTAAATTAGATATCAGAATATGTTGTATAGCATATGACCCTGCAATTTATATATGGTAATATGGTTTTCCTATAAACTAGACCTAGTTATTCATATATTTTCATAATTTTTCATATTTTATATATATTCATCAATGTTCCTTTTTTTTCTTTATGAACATCAGGTGTTGGTTTGGGAAGAGAGCAGGCATATACACAGACTACATCTACCAGGGTCCCATGATTCTGGTGCTTGTGGTGAGAAGACATTACAGTGTACAGATACACTGATGTACTGCAAAGAAATAAGGAATATTAATATTTAAAAGTCTTCAAACACTTAGCGGGATATTTGAAAATCTTATTGCATATCTTGCATATACCCCAATATCTTCTCACTGACTTAATGCATAACAAATATCCCAATAGTGATATTATCGTTTGAATACTAATTTTGCAATGTTTCGAATACCCATGCACATCCTTAACGTCAACTCACAGGTTCTGATTTGTTATGATCTCAAAAAAAGAGGCTCATTTGCTTGTGCAGTCTGACAAATGCACACAATAATTGTGTGGAATTATATCAAGAGGAATCAAGACAGCTGAAAAACATCACCTGGTCTTTTTCCAATCTTCAGCTGTGTCATTTCCACTGTAGCCTCTGATTCCTGTTCTTGGCAGACAGGAGTGGAATCTGATGTGGTCTTCTTCTGTTGTAGCCCATCCACCTTAAGGTTTGATGTGTTCTGTGTTATGAGATGCACCATAAGGTCAAACCACTCATATCTTTCCCCTCTTGACCTCTTTCATCAACAAGGTGTTTCTGCCTGCAGAACTTCTGCTCACTGGATGTTTTTTTTTTTTTTTGCGTCATTCTGTGTAAACTCTAGAAAATCTTAGGCGGTCAGCAGTTTCTAAAATACTGGCACTAATATCCATGCCACAGCAAAGAAATCACAGTTTTCCTCATTCTGAAGTTTGATGTGAACATTAACTGAAGCAATTGACCTGTATCTGCATGTTTTCATGCATTGTGCTGCTGCCACATGATTGGCTGATTGGAAAATTGCATGAATGAGCAGGTCTGATTTTGTTTTCAAACAGTGGAAATGGGCTGACACTATTACAAAATGAATCTATATACACTGATTTTGCCTGGTATTCAATACTTTCAGGTAGAAACGCTCTAAAATGCTTATTAATTAAGCAAAACACTTGTGTTTTTTTGATGAAATCGTTTGCAAAATGCTTTTTGCTGATTTTCTGATTCATTTGTGATATGACATATTCTTTCAACAGATCAATTTTGTGTTCCTCTTCAACATAGTAAGGATCCTCATGACCAAACTCCGAGCATCCACCACATCCGAAACCATCCAGTACAGGTACACACAGGAGTGCACACACAGACACACAGACACACACACATACTCACTCTAGGTGAAACCTGTAACACTCAACATGGTGGCTGTCTTACATAAGCCCCCCCACCCCCCACCCAGTAAAATCCGCCAATCATTTTGATCCTTACACTGACACATATGTGGATATAGGGCACTTTGGTGTGTTAGGCAGAGAAACCTTAAAAAATGTATTTATTGTTGTCATTATTGGATCCAAAGACCACTTGAAGAATCATTTTGTCTAAGAGTGTTTGAAAATGCTGTAACATTTGTCAACTTTAATCATATTTTGTTTTTTATTACTGATTCTAAATCTGTAGGAAGGCGGTGAAGGCCACACTCGTGTTACTGCCACTGCTCGGGATCACGTACATGCTGTTCTTTGTAAACCCAGGAGAGGACGAGATCTCGCAGATTGTCTTCATTTACTTCAATTCTTTTCTTCAGTCCTTTCAGGTAGGCCTTAGTTACCTGAGCTGAAGGTGAAGCAGGGTCCAAATTAGAAGGTGTTGATTCATTTTCAAAAACAGCAGCTCTGAAAGTAGTGTGGTTATTGGGAAATAATTCACTTCAGCTAAATAATTAACAGTCCGAGACACAGCACCCTGTCATTGATTATTTATTTTCTATAAATATTCACACGATGAACACAGTAGCTGCGTCTCAAATGTCATTAAACAACCTCCACAGGAATGATCACCAATTTAAAACTCAAAATAATCCAGTTTCAAAGCTGTATAGTCTGTGTCTTTAATTCAATATGGAGTGAGATGTGTGAGTGTGGAACTGTAAAGCCTGTAAAGAACTGTAAACTGGAGTTTAGTTTTCTGTTTGTGAAGTTTCAGGTTGATGGGATGTGTGCAGGGAAGCATATTCTTAACATGTCTACACCACTGTACACTGATTGTAGATACATATATAGATCACATTTATCCTTATTTATAATACCCACTGNACCTCCTGTACATAAGTCATCCATTTCCCTGTACATATCACCCTCATAGCTGTATATCCTTAGTTGTAATTTATTGTAAATATGCCATTTATGCACTTCTGGTTAGATGCTAATATATATATACATATAAAATTTTCATCTATCTGTCAGTACAACTATCCCTTGTTGGAAAGCATCCTGACCGTGACACAATACTGACACTGGAGACTCCTTCCAATGATGATAACAAAATATTTTCAATTCATTTATTATTTAGATTAAGTGTTGCATCTGCCATACAAATCCCTGTGGACGTTGTTACTACAGAAACAATAACGTATTAGAACAAGTGCATTAATATATTATAAACTTGTGATTTGCCTTGCAGCTGGAAGTACTTTCAGACTGCTAGAAACTAATCACCACCTTCTGACCCATCAGCCCTGTCGATAATGATATACTGATTTATATAACTGAAATATGTTTTGGTTTAAATGATGGAGTGCTACTATTATTGCTGTTTTTCTTCCTGTCATGCTAATTTATCTTTCTTCCCACTTCTTCAGGGCTTCTTTGTGTCAGTGTTCTATTGTTTTCTGAACAGCGAGGTAAGCACAGCAATTGACTGAACCAGACAAATAATAAAATTATGCTTTGTTAGGAGAGTTTGTTATTTTACTTTATATAAATGATTTAAAAAGGAAAATTGTCATTATGCCATTTAAGTATCATTTCCCATGCATTTACATTTTTTTTTCCGACAGTGATATGGGAGACACCTGAAAACTACACTTTTTGCTTTTTTTTTTTTAGTTAAAGCAGCTACCAGGTCAAACACGAGTAAAATTCTATGTGAATATTTCTAGCAGAAAAGCTATGTGACTAAAGGGGAAAGGAAGCAGGACGTAAAATAGCCGCTTTTGCTTCTACTTTCGTGTAAATTCAGTCTTGTGAACCAATACGAAACAAGTGGGCAGGGCTTTGATCTCTTTGGTCCTCTTTGGTCTGTAAACAAAATAGAGGACTTGTTTATTATTAAGAAGTGCTCACCGGACTTTTGACACAGACATACGGGAGAAAAATTAGATATCTCATTTACCGACATATGCTAGAGGTTTAGTAATAAAATTCATTTTTTTCTCATTAGCAATGTTGGCACCTTTGCGATAAATTTTTCGATGCAAATTTTTCCACTCAACTGTAAATCTTTACAGTGATTCTCACCTTTTCATGACATCCTAGCTTTAAATCACACACAGAGCTAAAAGTGCCAGTGGACTAATACTAGCCATCGGTGCTATAACGTACATGTGTGTTTGTGTGTTTGTGGACAGGTCCGCTCGGCGGTTCGGAAACGTTGGCACCGCTGGCAGGACCACCATTCCATCCGCGCACGAGTTGCGAGAGCAATGTCCATTCCCACCTCGCCCTCGCGCCTCAGCTTCCACAGCATCAAACAGTCCACCTCTGTCTGATACAGAGAGTTATAAAAATGAAAAAGAACCATGAAAGAAAGAGGCAGGCACTCTATCAGTGAAGATTTTCACTCCCCTGACCACATCTGGACATACGCAGGGGCTGAAAATGAGCGAAGAACAGAAAAGGCCCTACATGAAATGACATTACGAATGAAGGGTACGATGGCAAGACTTCACAAAATGGACCATTCTGTGTTGTTGGAGTGATTTCCAAAGACACTACATTTGTGTAATACTTAGTTATTTATAGTCAGACAGTAGGTGGGGTACAAGCTTCTCCATGAAAATAATTATAATAAACAAACTCAACTGGTTCAGTTTTTCCATAACTGAGCCCTGACTCCATTCTGTTCATTTCAGGTAATCAGACAGAAGGCTAGTTATACTGACTGACTAGCTTCAAATATCAGCTAATTGTACAGATGGATTAACTTCCAGCATTAGCTAGTTGTACAGAAGAATTAGCTTCCAGCATTAGCTGGATGTACAGAGCAATTAGCTCCCAGCATCAGCTAGTTGTACAGAAGAATTAGCTTGTTTGGCTCATTGGCTTTGTTTTCTTACTTTGGGGATGTTCCCTAACTTTAGCTAGATAGCTGTCTGTGGATGTATATGTCCTTTAATATGCTTTAATATCCTATAACATTAGCTAGTTTTGTTTTGAAGATAAATTCACAGCTAGCTGGCTAGCTTTATATTGTTGGGGGATGTTGGTGAACCACCAAATAAAGATTTTGTGTTTAAAAAAATAATAAATCTGAGCTGAATTTTCTTTTTTCCCTTTCACTCCTCGTGAAACAGACCTGAAAATACAAGCAGCTAGCAATGGTTAGCATAACAGAGAAGGTAGCTTAATGCATATTTATCAGTAAGATATGCAATAATGAAAAAAGTAACTGTGAAAGGACAATGTTGTCTCTTTTGTGATGTAGCCTGTGAAGCAGTACGTACCTCGGTCTTACCCTATGAAGATAACTTAACATTTAATGATAGATGACATGATGCTGAGAACATCATATCATAGCCAGTTACTCCTGGAAGCAGAAATGTATATAAACCACATCAACATACCATAGAGTTGAATCAGGACGCCATTTTGACCCATTTGTCCTTAGAATTTCCCCTCTATTTTGAGACCTTCACTTGACTTTATCCATCCGGGCCATCCAAAAGTCATCCTTTTTATTTTCTGGGGAATTTCTGGCCCATGGTAGCTTTGCAGACAAACAGCATTCCTCCCACTGCATTCGCAGCTGAATAAACATTTTATTCCGCCGCCTCAGGTTCATGGGGCTAAATGCTGTTGTGGAAAGTGCAGTGTTGGCAGTATAAACAGACCTGCTTAAAGGCATATTCCACCGCAGACATAGAAGTATTTTTGCATGTGTATGTATTATACATTTTTATCAGCTACACTGATAAAAATCTCAGTTTAGAAGCATTCTACTAACTTAAAATCTGACGAAGGCTAAAGGATGATGACTGTCACAGTGTACACATACTGTGCATGGAAAAAGAAGACCATAAATCTCTAAATGTACATCGAAAAGGTGACTTAGTTACTAACTAGGCGTTAGTAAGAGTTGCAGTAGGAGTTGTTTTAAACCTTGACAGTGCTATTGTACATGTTAAAGGTAACCAGTGGATCCAGTTTTTCCATTAAACCAGTACCATCACCCCCCCCCCCAACACACACACACACACACACACACACACACACACACACACACACACACACACACACACATTACCATGCCAGTTTTTGGTGTTGGTATTGTGTATTTATGTCAAAAAGTTCAATTCATGTCCATAGAACATTGTAGAACACCCACACAGTCTTGAACATGAGATGTATAGCACTTATTAAATTTAAATGAAATATATTTTCAATACCAAAACCATGCCAACTGTGAAGCATGGTGGTGGGAACATCATGGTTTGGAGATCCTTACATCCTAATAAAGAAATCCTAGGGAAATAAAGAAATCCTAGAAATACTGTACATCTCAGGTGAGAGTTCTGTGGTGTGAAATTCTTCCTCACTGTTATGCAAGTGTGATTAGCTGCTACGGGAAAAGTTTGGTGTAGGTTATTGTTGCTAAAGGAGGTTCTACCAGGTTTTAAGGAGAATGTGTATCTGTTATGACTAGGATGAAAATCCGACCACATTTTATGAGTAATGCAGAAATCCAGGCATTTTTTTCGTGCAGCACTATAAGTGAGGTATGTTTGTCTTCAGATCAGTCATTATATGTGTTGTATAGATATATAGATAGAGATGTTTTATTAAAAAGTGAAATTATATATTTTAGTAGCAGAATCAAGATAAGTAGCATTTGCATAACATTATGTTCACACATTTAAGTGAAAATGAAAGAAGCTGCACCAAAGGTAAGATTTAAAAAAAAAAAAGGTTTTATTTGCCTGAAAGCATTAATCCAGCCAAGAGTTTTACTGGGTGCATCCTGACCACTAGAGGTCGCTGTTATATTTCAAACCCTGTGCTTGGTGCCTTATCCGTGCATTCTCTTATTTGGAGTTTTAAATATGTGCATACATTTAAGACAAAAAGATGAAGCCAAAGAAATTGCTCAGTTGTAGTCTGTCACTGCCTTCTTCAGATCAGATATGGACAATGAGATGCCTTTTTTCTGTTGATTTTGCCTAATCTTCACAGGTAATATCCACATTTCAAGTCAACTCAGTTCCATTTTATTTGTATAGAGCGTTTAAAAATAGATATTGTCACAAAGCAGCTTTACAGAAACCTGGACACAGATTTAGATCCCTAATGAGCAAGCCAGATGCAACAGTGGCGAGGAAAAACTCCTTGACACTGAGGTTATAAAGCTGTAAAGTATACAGGCAAACAGTAATAAGTAGGTTGAAAGGATGTTCAGTTCTGAATAAAGAGTCCTGGGATGAACACAAGACAGTCTTTATGATTACAGCAGCAGTTCTTAGGTACAAATCTACAGTATCCAGTTGAGATTGTGTATTGAAGCAGGGGTACAACCTGTTTGGGGATGTGTATATCTTTAGGGATCATCCACAAGAAGTAGATGAATCAGATGTGCAGAAACTCCAAGCACAGGTATCAGGAGAGAAAAGGGAGCCAATGCAGTGGAAGTGTATTAGGATCAGGCAACAGGAGTACACATATACAACCCCTGGCAAAAATTATGGAATCAGCACACTTAGAGGATGTTCACCCAGCCTTTTTACTTTATAGTAAACAAACAAATCACAGATATGACACAAAAAA